>JZKD02S2364557.1:0-13541 GCA_000966675.3 Picea glauca
GTCCATAAGGAAGATAGTTGATGTCGTTGCAAGAGCCAAAAGTCTTGAGAATAAATCTTGTGGTTGGGAAACTTAGTTTCATATATGTAAAATGGATTTGGAAATTAATATGTAAAAATTTATACAATGATATCTCAAGATGATTGTATGTGTGTTATACAGATGAGATGATGGCTATTAAAGATGGAAATCTTGTAAAGGAGGCTACTAATATGAAACTGGAATCCTATGATTTCCACAAGTTACAAATTACCAGTGAAAAATAGGGTAGTGAGTTGGTGCTCCCCTTGCACAAGAACACCTTGGAAAATGATGGATCTCCCAAGGGACTGTGTAGCAGTGAAGGGGATTTCTGAGACTGGAGGGTGAGGATGGCAAGGGGGAGGGAACTCAAGAATTCATATGAAATGGTGGTTGGGATCATGAGGGTGTGTCAGAGAGGAACAATGATTCTTGTTGTGGTTTCTCATAAAATAGTGTGACAACCGTATGGATACATGATTGTAATCACTATGCTAATTATGTTGAAATATGGGTGAATTGTTGGTTGAGTGCATTCTAAGGTTTTTTCTTTATTCGTTGTTTATTTTTCTACCTGAATGAAATCTATACATCTATTTTTTTATGTGACTGAGTGCTTTTATGTGTCTATTTTTTTGTTTCTATGTATGTTTAAGTTGATTACATTATGTTTTAATTGTTATGGGAAGTTGCATGAAATTGTATTCCATGATTGTGTATTTTCTTTCCACTAGAGTTGTGTTAATATGTTGTGTAGGAGGCACAATTGCAAATATTTGATAGTTGGAGATTCCACTAGCATAGTTGGAGTTCTTGGAGCCATAACTCAAAGAGTTCATGTCTGACCTTGTACTGGAGCCCTGGAAGGGAAGTGGTACAACCTGAAGAACTGTAGTGCAGGGAAGGGGTACAATTCCGTGGGTTGTGCAGGTTTAGGGGAATGCGAGTTTGTTGGTTTGAATTGTTATGGGAATCAACAAAGTATAAAATATTTTGCAATTGGAGTTCTTAGAACCACAACTCAGATACTTCTTGTTCGACCTTATACTGGAACCCTGGAAGGGAAGTGGTACAGCTTGAAGGACTACAATGCAGAGAAGCGGTACACCTCCTTGGTTTGTGCAAGTTGAGGGGAATGAGATTTAATTGGTTGGAATTGATATGGAAGCCAACAAAGCATGAAAAATATTGTAGCTAGAGCCAGAGAAAAATGGTGCAGGCCACGGAAAAAAAATGAAAGATTGCTAGTTGGAATTGCTGCCATAATGATGAATTGTGAAATTATCTTACACGAGTTGGGCTAGGGAGCCTAAGTATCTATGGTTTTTTGGCTAGAGTACCTATGTATTTTTATTTAGGCTAGAATTCCTATGTGATTTTGGGTTGGGGAGCCTATATGATGATTAATGGTATGAGAGCCAGAATTGTAAAGTGAATGAAAAATTGTAGGGTGTTTTATGCTGAGGAAAGTGAAAAAATAAGGGGAGGGTATGTAACATCCCTATTTTTATCCCTGTGAATTATAATTTAATTGAATAAATTTGATTTATGCTAGTGATCAAATGTGTTGAGATGAAGAGCCTGTATTGGTTTAATGTGGTTGAAGGCCAAATGGTAAATTCGGTACATTGAAATAACAAATAAAAATAGTAATTGTTGGATGAGATACTAAAATGATAAAGAACGATGGGGGGAGATATGATTCCACAAGAGAGAGGGGTCCAAGGTGGAGTTACTCATGGGTATTAATCCAAACCCACATTCATGAATTATTATTATCATTGTGTAAACCTTCTATTTTTTATTTAGTGTTCCTAAATCCAATCATTAAACTCTTGTAAGAGGGTGGGTGGGAGGAGTCACATCCCATAGTTATTGGAGAGCATGGGAATGTGTACAATCAGCTTGGGGAAGAGTGTAATTCAATTCAAGCAAGCAAACAAAGAGAGTAAATTTGTATGGCCAAGGGGGATTTTTTATGAACACTCACATTTTTGCATGGAGAGCAGTTTTTACTTGCAGATTTTGGACAACAAGAGAGGATATGAGTGTTGGGAAGAGAACCAACCATTTTGGGCTTGAAGGAAACCATCGTTGGTCTATGTTTTATGTTGAGAAATAGGCATTTGTGCCTATCAATTAGATTGTAATCCTGTGAAGAATTTTTTGTTGAGAATATCACTCAAGAGCCTTTTGAGGGATGTTGTGAGCACTCCTAGAGTAGTTGGGAGGTTTTCTAGTCAACAGATGCACTAGATCCCTGGAGAGAAGTGGGAAGCATTGAGGGACTATGTATAGTGAAGGGGAATCCCATTCCTTGGGCTGTGTAGGTTGTGGGAAATGGATTGGAACCTGGGTTTTGAGGTTGTTGTGTGTGGAGAGTGGATAGACAGAGGGACATATCTCCTTATGGACTCATAGCCTCAACTTAGGGGTGTCTTGTTGTTGAGAGGAAATGAATAAAAATGCCTATGGTTGGGAGATTTATCCTTTGTATGCAACTAGCTAGATATCTATTGAAAAATAAGGTCTTCGTTGTGTTTATTACGATATTCCATGTTGTAAATGGTTTATATGGATGCTCTATGTTTTTTTTTTGCTTGAGCAATTGCATTCATTTTTTAATATATTCTATTAGATGCATTTAGAGATATGGTATCATTCAAATGGTTAAATTGTGTGTGATCTATAGATGGTAATCTACAGGAAATTAATAAGAATAAAATCTTATGTTTTAATGTTTATTTTGCATGTGATGTTACTCAGCTGGGGGTTGGGTATGTTACATACTTGGTTAATTGGGTAGTATAGCTAAGGGCATGGTAAATCCTCCTTAGTTAGAGCCTTGAGATATTGGGCCGAGTAATACTATTGGACCCTATTAGTATATGAAAGAGATATAACACACGTAAAACCATTGTCTGCAGGAACCCTTGAAACCCTAAACCTTTTTATTGGACCAGAACAAAACAGAAACAGAGTGGACATTTTGCAGTGCAACCTTGCTTCCTGAACTGAGGTTATGAGTTTACTACACAATTATAACTATTACAAATTTGGGCATTTTGTCACTACAATATTTCTCAGACATGAGTATAACTATGCAGGAGTAAAAAAAATACCGAGTATAGTGTTCCCACCGACACCCTTATTTGGGACCTATCCCATTATATTCCTCTCATCACACCACTTAAAATGGTACCGCTCACTTATAATCCTTCTTTTCTATGTGGACCCACCCACTCTCCCTGAAACCATTATTTGGGACTTATTCCATTGGATTCATGTATTCATATTGATCTTCATGGTACATCTCACTCATAACCCATTTATGTGCGGACCCACCTGCCCCAGTATTTTCCTCTTATAACCCAGATGGCCCACACCCACAACCAAGACTTTGACAGTGGCATCCTTTCCTTGGAAACTTCCCACAACCAGACCAAGAATGACATCAAGGTACTCACTTATAATATTTCTACCGTCAATTTCAAATTTGAAACCTTTTCTACAGATATAAAAAACTTGACATCCCTCTTTGTGGATGTGAAAAAATCTTGATGAGAATGATGCGTCAATTCTGGGGCCTTATATCCTATGAACATCGTTCACACCAAGAGGGTGCTGACACCTCCCATTCCATGGCCTTTCATTCTAACCCCCTTCACCATGAATTACATCTTCGCAAAGTTGAGGTGAATAAATTTGATGGCTTAAACCCCACAGGTTGGGTCACTCAAATGGAATATTATTTCTCTTTGCAAGGCATTATTGATGAGTTGACCAAAATTCACATTAGTGTCCTTTATTTGGATCTTGAATGCTAGCAATGGTGTAAAAATTCACACAGAGGCTATCTTTCTTGGACCCAGTTTGCTACAAACCTTTATGAACACTTCAACACAACCACACATCATTTGGTTCATTTGAAAAAGTTGAAATAGTTTGGTATGGTGGAAGAATATATCGTTTCTTTTGAGCAATTGGATTTCCAAACTGAAGGCATGTCGAATACCTTTTTCCATGAATGTTTTATTAGTGGCTTTAAGGATTACATCTGAATTACATCAAATCTCATGTCCTAATGGTGCCCCCCCCGACTTGGATTTCCACTACTCACCATGCCATGGAAGAAAAATAGGTTGTCTCTTCCTAATTCATAAATCCCTCCTTTATTTCCCACTCCCAACCCACTAATACCTCGCCTACTTCCCCTCCTATTAATATCCATAAATTTGTTCGGCAACACATGTATTCCAACGGAGTATGAACACCTTTAGTAGCCACTCACACAACTAGATCAAATATCAAAACATCAATTTTTTTACGTGGTAAAACCCCCATGGGGAAACATCCATAGACCCAACCAATGTGGCCACTTGAGGCGATTTATTAATGAAAAAAATAAATATTATAAGAGAGTTTCTCACAATCAATCATCAGCAAATGTCCCTCCATTCTCTTTAAATAGAGATTATGGACCAATTGGTTGCTAATCCATAGATCAATGTAGCCATTAAGATCAATGTGAATATGATCCATCATATCACTCTATATTAGGAACATATCGTGACCATCGGATTAGAAATTCATAGTAAAGAAACACACTTTAACCTAATGACACATTATACCAAGTTGATATTAACTAACTCCTAAGTCTCTAACTATCCTAAGATCCTCCCTTAAGAACAACCTCGGATAGGATTGAAGGATTTACAAAGGTGACACAATAGGAGAATGAAAGAGGCATTAGAGCATATCCCCCCTTAATGGAAACTTCCTGAAATCCTAACATAGATCATTTTTTTCAAAAATACACTTATGTGAAAGACTTTGTGAAAATGTCTACAACTTGATCTTCTATAGGGAAAAAGAGCACTTCAATAACTCGATCATGAATGAGATTTATGATGAAGTTCTTGTGTAGCTCGATGTTTTTTTTGCACTCATCTTGAACTGGATATTTGGTGAGCTTGATGGTACTATGGTTGTTGCACCAAACGGTGGTCCAATGTTGCTGCTAGAATCCAAACTTTGAAAGGATCTGTTGAAGCCACAAGGCTTCTTGACTTACATTAATCATTGCTCAGTAATATTGTTATGATGAAGAAATAGAAATAGCCTATTGTTTCTTACAAGATCATGTGACAAGTCCAGAACCAAGGTTGAAAACATAACCTACAATATATTTTCGATCATCAAGGTCTACAACCAAATATGAATCAGTGAAACCAACCAACAAAGGAGTCCCCCCAATATGTAATGCATCCCAAACGGAATTGTACCCCAGACATACTGAAGTATTATTTTAGTTGTTTTACAATGGATTTAATGGGGTGTTTTCATATACCGGGGAACAAGACCAACATCAAAGGAAATATTAGAATGGTTGTGAATCAAATATAAGAGGCTACCAACTAATTGACGGTACAAAGTGCCATCAACATCAGGAATAATGAAAGTGGTAGTAAGTTTGACTCTAGACTAGAAGGAAGAAGGGGACAGTTTAGAATTGTCCATGTGAAAGTAGCGAAGAAGGTCACAAGCATAATTAAATTGGGAAAGAAAAATTCCTTCCTTGGTTTGCAATACTTGGAGGCCAAGGAAACAATGAAAACATCATAAGTTTTTCCTTTCAAATTTAGTTTTAAGGTTGGATTCACATGGGTTAAAATTTTAGGGTCACTAGTAATGAGGTGACAAACAAGGTTGGAGTCATTCTGGATATAGCCAGGATGTCATTCCATGTATATTTATTCTTGCAAATCCCTATGTCATAAGGAGGATTTAACATCCATCTAATATACCTCCCATTTATGTGAGGCAACAAGGGCTAGAACAAGGCAGATGGAATTCATTTTTCCTATAAGGGAAAAGGTTTCATTTTAGTAAATTCTTTCAACTTGAGAGAACCCTTTGGAAACTAATCCGGCCTTTTGTATTTCAATACTTCCATCTGATGCATACTTAGTTTTGTACACCCATTTGGATTTGGAAAATTTTCTTCCTTTCAGAAGAGGTACAAGATCTAAAGTATCGTTCACCATTAAAGAGAGATACTCTTCATTCATTACTAAATCCCAATCTGGATGACCTAAAGCTTCTGCATATGTGTCTACATCACAAGTCTTTGAAAGTTGAGAAAAAAGAGAAGATACTCATTGGAACTGTGAATGTGTATAAAGATGATCTGAAGGATCATTGACAATATCACTAGCTTCTTCTCGAGTTGAACAGACCCATTTGGGAAGTGGAGGTGTTGGTGTAGGTTTGTGTTCAATGGACTCATTTGGAGGAAGGTGAGATGGCAGAGGTGGATTTTTATCCTCACTGTCATAATATAAAGAAGAAGAAACCAGAATAGGAACAAAAGATGTCACAAACACTGAATTAGGATTGCAGGACAAGAGATTTTGATCAAATTTAACATCTCTTCTAATAACAATTTCATTGGAATGAGGTTAAAGAAGTCTGTAACCTTTGACATCTTCATAATATCCAACAAAAATACCCTTATCACTTTTAGGCTCTAAAGCTTTCATTTTCTTATCGAGAATGTGAGCCCATGATACACTACCAAATACATGGAAGTGGCTTACATTTTGATTAATTTTATACCATGCTTCTTCTAGTGTTATATTCTTTACGAAAATTGTCGAAATGTGATTTACTATGTAATTTGTATAGTTGATGGATTCCACCCAATAATGAAGACTTAATCCCTTAGATTATATCATACAATTAGCCATTTCTTTTAATCTGTGATTCTTTCTCTCATCAACACCATTTGTTGTGGTGTATATGAAACAATATGTTGCATCTGAATTCCCTCTGTAGTGCAGTAACTTGTAAATTTGTTATTCACATATTCGCCTCCATTATATGTTATTAACCTTTGAAGTTGATGTCCAAATTGTTTTTGTACAAGGACCTTGTAGGCAAAAAACTTGTCAAAAACATCCCTCTTAAGTTTTAAGAAGTAAACCCAAGTGCGCCTATAGAATTCATCAATGAAAATTAAGACATACTTGCACCCAGAGATAGAAGGAGAAGAACGCAGACGAGACAAATCACTGTGAACAAGCTGCAAAGCGTCCAAGGTGGGCCAACATGAAATTTTTTCAAAATTGTACAGATGATGTTTGTCGAGAATACAACCAACACAAACACCATCTCTACAAGAAACAAGAGGAAGACTAGCCACCATGTGTTGATACATAGATGTTTCAATGATCAATAGTTTAGATGACCAAACTACTCTTGCCAAATTTTTCTCAAGTCATCGCTATGAGTAACAAAAACTTATGGAAAAGATGATGACCCAAATTTGTCAAACTTGTACAACCTGGTAATATCATTAGCAATTCCATTTATGAGGACATGCTTAGGATCTTTCAAATCCTTGATTACAACTTGTTGAGGTGAAAAATCTACATTTTTACCTTCACTTGAAAGAGTGATCTGATACACTGATAGAAGGTTGTAGGAAATACTTGGAACACATAATACATCATTGAAATGACCATTATCTAACTAAACTTTTCTAGAACCTACAAAACTAAGAGATATATCATTACCAATAAATATTTTTTTGGTGTTACATTCATTAAGAGTAGAAATTAACATGGATTTATCCTTAGCTATATGATAAGATGCTCTAGAATCAATAATAGACTCATCCAAAGAAGAAGTACAAGTTACATTGAAGGAGAAACCAGAAGCATAAACTGCATGTCGATAAGAAGAAGAAGAAGAAGAAGAATCAATCTTAATGTTGTGCTTCTTCATTGCTACTTCTAAGGATTCCATCTTTTTAAAAAATTTAGACTCCACATGACCATATTTCCCACAAAAGTCGCACTGCATGTTAGTATTTTTACTTTTGGATTTTTATCCTTTGTCACCATTAGGAGCATAAGCTAGAGAAGAGGGTTTGAGACCATTGTTTTGCTTGTTGTTATGTTTCTTCTTGGAATTCTTGGATTTATCTTTTTGTTGGACTACTAAGGTTTTGTTAGATGTACTTGCAGTGTTGATCAATCCAAGTTGCACAAGATTATCTTTCTCTTGAGTCAAAGAATCACAAAAATACTCAAGAGAGGGTTCTTTATAAGAACTCCCTAGAGATTCTCTAATGGCATAGAAGGTAGATACAAAAACATAATATGCACTTCCAATATTATCAAGAATAACATGTATGCATCGATATTCCTTTAGATCTATTTTGTATCCTATACATAAAAGTCTAAGTGTTTTGAACTTAGATAAATAATATTAAATGCAATGAAAATCATTGGCACTTAAGTTATTAACTTATATTCTAACTGGTGGATTTGAATAATATTTTGTTTACCAAACACAACTTGAAACTTTTCCCAAGCTTCATTAGGGGAATTAATTCCTTGAAGGTGAAACCTTAAATCAAGAGAGATGGACTTTCTGATTAGCCTACGTGCTTTGTCATTCTTAGTATCCCATTTGAATTTATTTTCATCATCAGTGGGTTCTTTTTCTTTTCCCACAGTAATATGCCACGGTAATCTGGTACAATCCTTCACTTGTTAGTAAACCATCCATATGGGATTTCCATGAGAAGTAGTTGGTGCTATTAAGAAAAATATTACTAGGAGAATCCATATTAAAATATGAAAATAATATGGATTTAAAGGGTGAAATGGATGGTATGGATGGAAATGTATTGAAAAAATAGGTGGTTTAAAAAATGACACCGAAAACAGACTTCAGATGTGAAAGTTATGCTCTTGTAAAAAAAGGCATAAACAATAACCAAAGAGCCACGTGACAAGTAAAAGTTGGTCCATGTGGTGATGCTCCTCCTTATCTAACTTTTCCTATAATATCACTTTTAAATAATTTACTTATGAAGTGACCCACTTTTATAGAATAAGTGGGAATCTCTTTTACAATGAAATTACTTTGGAAATTAAAGTTGCACGCAAAAAAAAAGTAACTAAAAGGAATATCAAAGCTACTTGTAGTGATTCACTTTTATAAATTAAGTGTAATGCACTTTACAATGGATACATGAACTTTTTCAAAACAATAACAGAAAAGAGACTTGAACTCAAGACCTCTAACTTAATAAAGAAACTTTCAACCAAGTTAGCTAGTGAAAAACACATTATAATCTTAAGGAGGATGGGGGTTGTTGTTGTTGTTGTTGTCGGCCTTGAAGTGCATGATAATAAAAAAATTATTTTCATATGTTCACACACACAAAAACATTTTCTCTTCGATGACAACAAGGGGTTATATCTCAGTTAGCTTATACGAAGAATGTAAACTTTCTATCTATTTATGATTTACCGAGATTGCACAGATCGCACGACTAAGAGCATATGTAGAAAATAAAAAAATTTCCATACAAAATGCATGGAAAAGAGCATACATAGACCTAGAAGAGTAGCAACCTGGAAAAAAAAAATAGAAAACCTAAATGTTTTCTTTGTAAAAGAAATTTAAAAAGGGCATATTCAAGTTTTATAAATTCATATCTTACTGAAATGGTCATATCTTGGGAAAATTGAAACCTTTTCAAGTGAGATGAAAAGAGTTTCTAATTGAAGGAAGCGTTCCAAATGAAATGGAATAGTCCTCTTAGCCCACACGTGTACAAAAATATTAGAAACCAGAGAAGAAACAACATGACTTCAAGATCTCGATATACAATAGGAGCATGTCTTTGAATGGGCTTGGATACCATGCTATACAACAAAGGTATTCCAAGAGAGGATGAACACCTTTAGTAAACACTCACACAACTAGATCAAATATCAACACATAGATGTTTTTACTTGTTAAAACCCATGTGGGTAAACATGTAGGCCGCAACCATCGTGACCACTTGAGGAAATTTGTTAATGAAAAGAGAAATATTACAAGAGATTTTCTCAGAATCAATCGTTGGAAAATTACCCTCCATGCTCTTTAAATAGAGATCATGGACCAATTGAGTGTTAAGCCATGGATCAATGTAGTTGTTAAGATCGAGGATAATATGAACCGTCATATCACTGTATGTCAAGAACATATCGTGACCATCATATTACAAATGCATACCAATGCATACTAAAGAAACATGATTTGAACTATCKACACATTAGAATAAATTGATATTAACTAATTCCTAAGTGTCTAAATATCCTAACAAAATTGACATGGGTATAAATGGTTGAATTCCAACTTAAGCGTMTTTTCTATAACTGTGATGAAAAATATTTTTTGAGGAATAAGTGTAAGGAGAAAAAGTTAGTTATGGCCATTTATGAGGAAATTTATAAAGAGGATGGAGATGTTTCCCCTTCTGAAGCGCTACCCCAACCCGATGATCCTAGCCCACCCTATGATCCACTAGACGTTGAACTGCTTGTCTCTTTAAATTCTCTCTCTTGTATCTCGGCTCCCCAAACTCTTAAGTTAACTGGGTATATAAAGAATAAAAAATTCATTATCCTAGATAGCAATGGAAATACCCATAATTTTATTCATCATCGCATTGATCAAGAGACCATGTGTTATATTTCTGTAGTCAATCATTTTAAAACCATGATTGCTAATGGTGTTTCCATGAAATGTGGGGGTCATTGTGAAAATGTGTGCCTAAAAATTGGTCATTATCACCTGAAATCCCACATGTTTGATATTGACATGGGTGGTTGTGACATTGTTATAGGTGTTGAATGGTTACACACAATAGGAACAATCGCCATGGACTTCAAGGAATTAACCATGTGTTTCCAATAGGATGGAAAACAATACCACTTCCATGTCATTACCATAGGTTCCCTAAGATTATCAGTTCACACCAAATGGAGAAAATCCTCGAAAAATTTCATTCTAGCATTATTTTCCAATTAGATTCCATTCAATCAATTGATACCCCCTCACCTATTGTTCATCTCGACATCTAGTTTTTCCTCTCCAAACATCAATATATTTTTGAGAATATCCAAAGTATTCCACCTTCCCATGGTACCCATGATCATTCCAAACCACTTGTCCCTGGTTATTCCTCCTAATGTTCTCCCTTATCAACACCCCTTTTCCTCAAAAAAATGAAATTGAGAAAATTGTTCAGGAACTCCTAGCGGCGAGCCTCATCCATCCTAGTTGTTACAAAGAAAATAACTTTGTGGAATGGGGTAAAACACAACAGACATAATGACTGTAGAAATCAACTATAATATCAAGTATGCTATATAAATGAAATGCTAACAGGACAAGATCAAGATCCTACCTCGTCTAGACGTTCAATGAAGACCACCGTTGATCACGCAACTCAAATCTTTATACCTGCAACTTGTCCTCAACAACCAATATACGCAAGCATCTGGTGATAATATATAATATTAGCATATAAAATAACACAATCAATTAACATACATGACAAATATGCGCATGGAATAACAATTCGAATATTTGCAAGATATCAATTGGACGAGAAAAGAGTATTTCTATTAAAATAATCAACAAAAGTATACAAGTGACCAACTTCTCTGTTGGCACATCTCAGAACTGAGAAACTAAGTCCCTTCCAGTTGGGCCTCCACCACTTTAATCCTCCACCAAAGGAAAACTCATATAAAGGATACAATGAGGTTGTCCATCAAAGAAGTAAGAGCTTGGGAGATGAACAATGTGTTCAGACTTTCAAGGATAAAGGGATGCAGTTTCAATGTGAAGTGAAAATTTCTCCATAGTATCTTTTCTCTCAAAAGTTGAATTCTCTCCCCTTCCACGGCTTGGATATGGCTCAATTTATATCCTTCAAATTGAGTTGAAGGGGCAATTCAAAAAATTTATAGTATATGGAAGGTCAAGGATCATGGATCTTGTGGCGTGACATGAAAACTCGACACAATTTTTAATTTTGAGCACCAAACTCAATGTACACAAGTTTTAATGGTGCAACCTATGTATACACATGCTCCATGAACGTAAACAACATCTCAAGAAAGTTGCTAATGTAAACTGATGCTCCATGTCTTCTACATGATCTGCCAAAGTTCCAAGTCTACATCATGTGAATAGAGGAGTTGAGGTCGAACACAAGGATACTTTGTTTGATTACCAGTCATTAATGTATATCATTAACAAATGCGAGACAACCTACCGATAATGAAGGTAGGTATCAAGGCACTGAGTACATTCTTACAAGTGTGAATAAAGGTGTTGAGGTTGAACACTTGAAGAACCCATCGATCAGGAGACATTGATGTATTCCCAATTGTCTATGGCGAGAGAACCTACCACTGATGACTGCAAGCCTCTAGGTACTCATAGGACTCTAGGCTTCGTTTCCAAAATATATGAGCTAAAGTCGATGAAAGGAGACCCATTGAAAGGAGAGGAGTAAGGAATCTCTCATTAGTCAGCATGAGGTACAAAGAAATAACTTGATGATTTGGAGGAACTTGGGAAAAGAGGATGTCCTATAACCAATGGCCCTGTGTGTATTTCACATGCACCAAATTCAAGTAGTGCACAAAAAACACCCTCTGAATAACATCCAATAAGGAATATTTCCAAAAAAGGTGACGAAACCACCAATAAGGACAATGTCATCCAATGAACTGCATGAATCCCAATGTGTGAATATATTTCTTGTCGTTGAACACAAGGGAAACCCCTTGGTCAATGACCAATGAGGAGATGTCGACTACTAGGTTCAAGGTTACTATAACATCCCTAGCCACCCATAGGCCGGGGTATGCTACCATCAATCCCACCCTTGGACTTCGTACTCTTACCAATACCTTTTTTATTTAATAAGGATGCATAAGATAAAATATTTAACAACATGCACAACAATATCCAACAAGCATGCATAATCTAAGATTTAGTTAAACGATAATTAAAATACACAACATAATACATTCATACAAAGATAATGATATCACAACAAAGAGCACTTATATTTATAAAAAGGCGACACCAACTGGCTACAGACCAAGGACGTTCCACCCAACCGTAGACACCACTGCTCCAAATCTCAACACCAATGTCACCCCCGAGCCAGGGCTATGAATCCACAAGGATGGTTCCAGAGTGTACTTGGGTTCCCAAACCAATAAAATCTCAAGCTCTCATAGGTTTCCCAGCACCCACAAAAATCCAAGTACCCAACTCTCTTCCACCCAGCCTGTACCATCGAAGAGAATGGACCTCCACCCTTTTCTGTCACACAGTCCCTCAGGCAGTCCTTCTCCTTTTTCTAGGGCCTCTAGCACAGCTGGTCTAGAATCTCAATGTTGGAACTCTTAGGACTTGCAGTTGTGAGAAAAACAGGGCACATGCCAATGCATCTCAGACATGTAAGCCCCAAGTCATGGCTGGATTGCACCAACAACCATTACAACCAACTATCTCATGGCTAATATTCAACAGTTCCTTTCCCTTTACCCAACCGAGACACAGGTGGGGATGGATCAATGAATGGGTGAGTGAGTGCATGAAAGGGAGTGAGGGAAAGAATGGTATAAATGCAGGAGTGAAGGAGT
>JZKD02S2364590.1:6571-30522 GCA_000966675.3 Picea glauca
CTAGTCTCCTATATATACCAAGGAGACATTTTCATTTTGAATCATCTTGGAATTGAACATTTAAGTGGGGTAAAAGGAGGTTGCCCCCTCGAAGAGGCTTATTATCTGATATTATATCTTTTTCAAGGCATTGAGTAATTTTCTAGAGGTTTTTGTATGCTATATTGATGTTTGGTTCTTAACATTTACCTCCTTCTCGATCAGTGGAAAAAACAGGGGTTTATCTGTCTCAGCTTTTGTTTGAAAGGATTTTGATCTTCCTTGAGAGGGATAACATGTTGGATCACTTTCGTGTCATATAATTTCAGGTCATCGTAGCTCCATGTGAAGACGTCTGTGAAATCCTTCATGCACTTTATGTAGTCCTGCTTGATCTCTAGACTAAGTGTCTTTGATAATTTTACCATCTTCTGGTTCTCCTCAGTCCTAATGTTGCAGCCTTCCATGTATTCTTCACTTGCAATGATCTTGGGGTTCTTAGCCACATCATTTTCGTCAAATATCTTTTCTAGTGGCAACAACCCCTTTGGAATAATATTATTTTTCAATTGTATTATGTCCCTTCCCACAATCTAGTTTTGGAAAGGGTCGTCATTACTGCGCGCATCCATGCTCTCATCTTCATTTCTTCAACATTCCTCGTCAATGTTTGTATTAGTGAACATGTCGCTCATGAGGAGGAATCTTTCCACCTGTTTGTCATCATCAAACACTTTCCAATGTTTGATATTATTAGGCACTGTTGGTGTGTGCTTAACCTCTATTTAATATCTTTTGTTTGGGAATATGGGGATTTTAAAGACCGAGGTCAAGGTGGCTAACGCATCGACGATCTTCTTTTTCTCTCTGGTTATAGTAGACAGGTCATACTATGAAAATCCTTCGAGGAGGTCCAAAGCCGAATTTTTGTACACTCTTAGCTTGGGGTGTTTGTTCTGATATGCACCCTTCACCTGATTTATGATTAGCTCAGAATCTCCATGCACTGTTATTCTCTGGGCGCCCAATTCTTTCAAAACTTGGAAGCCCAAGATTAGTGCTTCATATTTGGCCATGTTGTTAGTGAATTCAAATGAGAGCTTGTATGAGCACAAATTTGTGTTTTCTTCATGAGGCCTACCCATACACCAGCCCCAACTCCTTCTTTGTTGAATGCATCGTCAAAACGCATGTTCCACACCTTGTTTTCCATGTGGTCTTTTGGGTCGGTGCACTCTATCGTTTCCAACGTGGTTCCCTCATCAACTGCTATGATGGCCATCGGTTCTTCCTCTTTAAAAATCAGGTCATTGTAGAATATAGAAGAACCCACCACAGTGTCGATGGAATATATAGGATGATTGTTTGGTTGCGTCTTTCTTCTCACCATGTATTTCAACAACACTTCTCTGTACAACTTTCTGTCGTGACCAAAAACAGGGATGGTGGCGTATGACATATCCATCTGCAAGGTTCCCTTCAGCTTCGCAGCCCACAACCTTGATAGAAGCATGCCAAACTTTGGGGGTATGTCTTCGATGACTACGTCCATGACCATGTTCTCAGCAGGAATTTGAGCCAGTGACATAATTAGGTCCTTGATAAGGCCCAAACACTTGAATTTCCTCGAATAAAAAAAGAAAAGGTATTTGTATGGCCTGGTGACATCCAAACTTAGTTCATCCATGATCACCTTTGGCATGAGGTTGTGAGATGCGTTGAAATCCAACATGGCATTATGCAGGGTCATATCATGGATTTTTAGATTGACATAGAACTGGGGGATGTATTTGGTATCATTTATCTCTTCAATGCATGGACCAAAAAAGATAGTGGGGTGATCATCTTGAACATTCAGAGTATCGGGGGTCCCCCCCATTTTCATCATTTTAATTATTTGTTCCCGATACTCTCCCTTTCTAATGAGCTCATTGAATGGGACAAAAATCTTGATCTTAGCCATCTCATGTTCAAAATTAAAAGAGGAACAAGCTTTCTCTANAAAAGGAGGTTGCCCCCTCGAAGAGGCTTATTATCTGATATTATCTCTTTTTCAAGGCATTGAGTACTTTTCTAGAGGTTTTTGTATGCTATATTGATGTTTGGTTCTTAACATTTACCTCCTTCTCGATCAGTGGAAACAACAGGGGTTTATCTGTCTCAGCTTTTGTTTGAAAGGATTTTGATCTTCCTTGAGAGGGATAACATGTTGGATCACTTTCGTGTCATATAATTTCAGGTCATCATAGCTCCATGTGAAGACGTCTGTGAAATCCTTCATGCACTTTATGTAGTCCTGCTTGATCTCTAGACTAAGTGTCTTTGATAATTTTACCATCTTCTGGTTCTCCTCAGTCCCAATGTTGCAGCCTTCCATGTATTCTTCACTTGCAATGATCTTGGGGTTCTTAGCCACATCATTTTCGTCAAATATCTTTTCTAGTGGCACCAACCCCTTTGGAATAATATTATTTTTCAATTGTATTATGTCCCTTCCCACAATCTAGTTTTGGAAAGGGTTGTCATTACTGCGCGCATCCATGCTCTCATCTTCATTTCTGCAACATTCCTCGTCAATGTTTGTATTAGCGAACATGTCGCTCATGAGGAGGAATCTTTCCACCTATTTGTCATCATCAAACACTTTCCAATATTTGATATTATTAGGCATTGTTGGCGTGTGCTTAACCTCTATTTAATATCTTTTGTTTGGGAATATGGGGATTTTAAAGACCGAGGTCAAGGTGGCTAACGCATCGACGATCTTCTTTTTCTCTCTGGTTATAGTAGACAGGTCATACTATGAAAATCCTTCGAGGAGGTCCAAAGCCGAATTTTTGTACACTCTTAGCTTGGGGTGTTTGTTCTGATATGCACCCTTCACCTGATTTATGATTAGCTCAGAATCTCCATGCACTGTTATTCTCTGGGCGCCCAATTCTTTCAAAACTTGGAAGCCCAAGATTAGTGCTTCATATTTGGCCATGTTGTTAGTGAATTCAAATGAGAGCTTGTATGAGCACAAATTTGTGTTTTCTTCATGAGGCCTACCCATACACCAGCCCCAACTCCTTCTTTGTTGAATGCATCGTCAAAACGCATGTTCCACACCTTGTTTTCCATGTGGTCTTTTGGGTCGGTGCACTCTATCGTTTCCAACGTGGTTCCCTCATCAACTGCTATGATGGCCATCGGTTCTTCCTCTTTAAAAATCAGGTCATTGTAGAATATAGAAGAACCCACCACAGTGTCGATGGAATATATAGGATGATTGTTTGGTTGCGTCTTTCTTCTCACCATGTATTTCAACAACACTTCTCTGTACAACTTTCTGTCGTGACCAAAAACAGGGATGGTGGCGTATGACATATCCATCTGCAAGGTTCCCTTCAGCTTCGCAGCCCACAACCTTGATAGAAGCATGCCAAACTTTGGGGGTATGTCTTCGATGACTACGTCCATGACCATGTTCTCAGCAGGAATTTGAGCCAGTGACATAATTAGGTCCTTGATAAGGCCCAAACACTTGAATTTCCTCGAATAAAAAAAGAAAAGGTATTTGTATGGCCTGGTGACATCCAAACTTAGTTCATCCATGATCACCTTTGGCATGAGGTTGTGAGATGCGTTGAAATCCAACATGGCATTATGCAGGGTCATATCATGGATTTTTAGATTGACATAGAACTGGGGGATGTATTTGGTATCATTTATCTCTTCAATGCATGGACCAAAAAAGATAGTGGGGTGATCATCTTGAACATTCAGAGTATCGGGGGTCCCCCCCATTTTCATCATTTTAATTATTTGTTCCCGATACTCTCCCTTTCTAATGAGCTCATTGAATGGGACAAAAATCTTGATCTTAGCCATCTCATGTTCAAAATTAAAAGAGGAACAAGCTTTCTCTACCTCTTTTATGCTCGCCTCCCAGCCTATCTCTTGAGATTTCTTGGGGACCTCCTCTTTTGACTTAGCCTTCTCCATCGTGTCCTTGGTTGTGTTCTTTGATCTTGGTTGGCTCGTGGAAGGGGTGTCAACTAGAGGATTCCTTATGGGGTTCATTTATTGTGACTCGATAGGCACATCTTTGCTCCAGAGGTTGTACTTCTTCTGGAATTGCATGATGGCGTTTTGATAGCCTTTCCTGAACTCTTATGTCTCCCAAGATGACACATCATCTATTTTAAGTATCATATCATCATCGGTCTCCAACATGAAGTCTTCATTTTGGCTCATATACCAATCATGCTCGCTCTTTGTCAAGAACGCGCGGGGGTTTTTGTCACAACAATGCATTTGGTCGTCAAAAGTCTGGTCGAAATCCTTTCCCATGTAGTTGTTCTGGAAAGGTGGTCTAGTCTGATGGTCACCTTGATCCCTTTTCTCTTTCTTTTCCCTCTGTCTGATCTGGGGGATTTGACCCCTTCTAAGGTTTTGATTCCTGGGTTGTGGGTAATTCTGTTCTCGGACAACAGGTCTGTTTCACATGAGCATTCTCTCCATCAACTTCTCCATGGTATTCATCATTATGTCAAACTTGTCATCCAAGGACCGTGACATTGATGGCTGAACATCTCCCTGGGGTCTCTTATCGCCTCGGTTGAACCTCAGTTTTATTTTCCCAGATGCCATCATGTTTACTTCGACTTCGACTATGTTACTCATTATAGATTTTAGACTCGTTGATCTTGTTTCTCTCAAAAATAGGGTGAAATCATTGTCGAAGGAATCAACATACCACAATTATGCAACACTAGGGGGTGGCTTGACTTCCGTAGGGATTGAGTTGTACACCTTCAAAAAATAGGTTGAGAATTCATGCACTATTTATTTCGGTGATTTCTTCATGTTATTGTATTGTGTTAACAGTTGTAAATGGTTTTTCTTGTCCCCCCATTTATTTAGGAACAACATCTCAAATGCAGCGAAGTCTTGAATGCTCGCAGGTGGGAGGGATTTGAACCATTTTCTTACATCTCTTGAAGGGATTTGCCCAAAAAACCTCATTTTTTCATTTGCGTAGTCCAACTCCTCCAGGTCGATGAAATCATTAAACCAATCCAAGTGCCTCTGATCGGAAACATTTCCCTCAATGTTGTAGAGCCTGATCCTCTGACTATAATTTTGAGGCAAGTCATGCAATTGGGTAGGAAGGATGAGGGGAGAAAATCTGGTGGCCATAGCCCTAGGAGGATTCATATTCTGAGGGATATTACTTGATACTAGGGCCTGGAATTTTTTTGGGTCGAAAATAGTCTCGTCCAAACTGGTTTCTGACTTCGACTTGAACAGAGTTTGCTCGAAGAATGTTTCAAAATCAAGGTCATCAATGTTTTGTGTGTCATCTTTGGGAAAGGAAAGGCCTATTTCCAGGTAGTANCTTCTCTGTACAACTTTCTGTCGTGACCAAAAACAGGGATGGTGGCGTATGACATATCCATCTGCAAGGTTCCCTTCAGCTTCGCAGCCCACGACCTTGATAGAAGCATGCCAAACTTTGGGGGTATGTCTTCGATGACTACGTCCATGACCATGTTCTCAGCAGGAATTTGAGCCAGTGACACAATTAGGTCCTTGATAAGGCCCAAACACTTGAATTTCCTCGAATAAAAAAAGAAAAGGTCTTTGTATCGCTTGGTGACATCCAAACTTAGTTCATCCATGATCACCTTTGGCATGAGGTTGTGAGATGCGTCGGAATCCAACATGGCATTATGCAGGGTCATATCATGGATTTTTAGATTGACATAGAAATGGGGGATGTATTCGATATCATTTATCTCTTCAATGCATGGACCAAAAAAGATAGTGGGGTGATCATCTTGAACATTCAGAGTATCGGGGGTCCCCCCCATTTTCATAATTTTAATTATTTGTTCCCGATACTCTCCCTTTCTAATGAGCTCATTGAATGGGACAAAAATCTTGATCTTAGCCATCTCATGTTCAAAATTAAAAGAGGAACAAGCTTTCTCTACCTCTTTTMTGCTCGCCTCCCAGCCTATCTCTTGAGATTTCTTGGGGACCTCCTCTTTTGACTTAGCCTTCTCCATCGTGTCCTTGGTTGTGTTCTTTGATCTTGGTTGGCTCATGGAAGGGGTGTCAACTAGAGGCTTCCTTATGGGGTTCATTTATTGTGACTCGGTAGGCACATCTTTGCTCCAGAGGTTGTACTTCTTCTGGAATTGCATGATGGCGTTTTGATAGCCTTTCCTGAACTCTTATGTCTCCCAAGACGACACATCATCTCTTTCAAGTATCATATCATCATCAGTCTCCAACATGAAGTCTTCATTTTGGCTCATATACCAATCATGCTCGCTCTTTGTCAAGAACGTGCGGGGGTTTTTGTCACAACAATGCATTTGGTCGTCAAAATTCTGGTCGAAATCCTTTCCCATGTAGTTGTTCTGGAAAGGTGGTCTAGTCTGATGGTCACCTTGATCCTTTTTCTCTTTCTTTTCCCTCTGTCTGATCTGAGGGATTTGACCCCTTCTAAGGTTTTGATTTCTGGGTTGTGGGTAATTCTGTTCTCGGACAACAGGTATGTTTCACATGGGCATTCTCTCCATCAACTTCTCCATGGTATTCATCATTATGTCAAACTTGTCATCCAAGGACCATGACATTGATGGCTGAACATCTCCCTGGGGTCTCTTATCGCCTCGGTTGAACCTCAGTTTTATTTTCCCAGATGCCATCATGTTTACTTCGACTTCGACTATGTTACTCATTATAGATTTTAGACTCGTTGATCTTGTTTCTCTCAAAAATAGGGTGAAATCATTGTCGAAGGAATCAACATACCACAATTATGCAACACTAGGGGGTGGCTTGACTTCCGTAGGGATTGAGTTGTACACCTTCAAAAAATAGGTTGAGAATTCATGCACTATTTATTTCGGTGATTTCTTCATGTTATTGTATTGTGTTAACAGTTGTAAATGGTTTTTCTTGTCCCCCCATTTATTTAGGAACAACATCTCAAATGCAGCGAAGTCTTGAATGCTCGCAGGTGGGAGGGATTTGAACCATTTTCTTACATCTCTTGAAGGGATTTGCCCAAAAAACCTCATTTTTTCATTTGCGTAGTCCAACTCCTCCAGGTCGATGAAATCATTAAACCAATCCAAGTGCCTCTGATCGGAAACATTTCCCTCAATGTTGTAGAGCCTGATCCTCTGACTATAATTTTGAGGCAAGTCATGCAATTGGGTAGGAAGGATGAGGGGAGAAAATCTGGTGGCCATAGCCCTAGGAGGATTCATATTCTGAGGGATATTACTTGATACTAGGGCCTGGAATTTTTTTGGGTCGAAAATAGTCTCGTCCAAACTGGTTTCTGACTTCGACTTGAACAGAGTTTGCTCGAAGAATGTTTCAAAATCAAGGTCATCAATGTTTTGTGTGTCATCTTTGGGAAAGGAAAGGCCTATTTCCAGGTAGTATATGGGTTCAACGCTTGCTCTCTAGTCTTACATAGAATCTTCTTTGGGTCGTACACATGCTCTAAGGGGTTTGGGTCAGGATTTGATCTGGTGTAAATTGTCTTTGGAGCCAGGTTTCCTGAATTGTGCTACTTGGAGCTACTGGTCTGTTTGGATTGGAGTTGCCAGGGTAAGAGTTTCAACCGGTATGGATATTTTTCCCTTTGTTACCCTCAAGGGTCAAACTACAACATTTTTCATTCTCCCAGGGAAAATCTATTCAATTTCATCCCCGGCAATGATGCCAGAATGTTAGCACTCCGTAAATCTATTTGGTTGATAAACAGATGAAGAAGGTAACCTTTCAACCAAATTTGAGACCCGAAACTATTCTTTCAGATATGGAGAGGGCTCTCTCAAAAATGGCGTGGTCTCCACGAAGGATATGACTTTGAAAATGACGGCTAGATACAACACCTTTGATATAATGGGTTCTGGTTATATTGGTTTAAGAAAGTAGGACTTGGCTATGGAGTCAATTTGAGGAAATGACAGAGACAAATGACTTAGTGACTAGACTTGAGAAGATAAGGCTAGGCGAGCAACGGTATTCAATGTAAAACCGTAATGTGTGGCGAGAGAAGATACAGGAAGTAACTCGAAGCACCGTTGCGGGTGAGTTTGGAGTTAGTTTTAGAGGAATTGTTTTTTTCTAAGTGGCGCAACCAAGGGGTGTTGTAGCCCAAATCCACAGGTTCGAAAATTCGTTCTGAAATAGACAGAAAAATATATGAAATAAATATAACAGGAAGCACATACACAAAGAAATAAGCACAATACATCCAACTGTTACAACTAGAATATTTTCATCAAGTTACAGGATCTTTGCATTAAGTTTCGGTCAAAAACTCAAATAACATACAATAGTTTTCGTCTACTAATTTTTCCAACCAACCTGGATTACATTGAAAATATGAAATATATAAATGACGGAGCTTCTTGGGCTACCCTACCTCCTAACTATTAACCCTAAAACTAGGAAAAATGAGCAGCATGCGGCG
This sequence comes from Picea glauca, assembly GCA_000966675.3. Classification (NCBI taxonomy): domain Eukaryota; kingdom Viridiplantae; phylum Streptophyta; class Pinopsida; order Pinales; family Pinaceae; genus Picea; species Picea glauca. The sequence goes on from JZKD02S2364590.1 coordinate 15,042, forward strand.
GATACTCTTCGCGTGGTTCTTCAAAAAAATAGACAATAATCATGTATGTTCACTCATGACCATTCGTAGGTTTTCCACAGGTATCTGATCATCGATCATGTTTTTATATGGAGAAAATATGTGTCACTATATCCCTTTGATCAAGTGTCCCAACGAATAGGTGTCTATCAAGAACTTGTCGCCTGCTATAATGGCTTTGTTTTTTGTTATGCGCTTATTTGCTGGAGGAATGTGCGTAGCAAGTGGTTGTTTGATTGTCATGGCCATTATAAAAAAGGTATAGTTTTTTGGGGAAACATGTCCTTCAAAACTACCAAGATTTGTCTTATGTTTTTCAGATGTAGAAATGAACACCTGCTAAACTTGTTTTTTTTGCGCGCTAGAGAGAGCCATGCGGGCTTCCTTCTCGGTCGATTTGCATTCTTTGGGATGCTCCATATGCCTTTATTCCGCTAGTTTTTGTGCTTCTCACAGCTGTACAATGGTGTCCTACACCTCTCTGAGCTTCCTTTTCAAAAATGCCACATTCCCTTTGGGACCCTGCATTGTTGACGCTTCCATAGTCTTTGTCACTAGCTGCCGCCTCAATTCCATGTTTTCCTGATAGAGTTCAGCAATAGCCAACTTTAGTTGTTGAGATGTCTCTTGATCATTCGCTCCTATGATATCCGCTTTCCTTATTCTTCTTTTGTCTTCACGGCTCAATCCTCCAGCAGGTTCTAGCCGAATGGAAAGCATGAGTAGTTCTTCGGCTACTTACCTAGCAAACGACTATTCTAAAAATCGAGCTTCCACAGTTTCCTTTTCATGTAACTCTCATTTCGATTTGGTTTTCTTCTTGTTGGCATTTAAATGTTTCAAACTGGAAATAGTGTTCGACATTTTATTATGTTTGAAGTATATGGTTGTATGTGCCTGGAGAAAAGGTGGTATTATTATAATATGGCTATTGGGAAAATCTTTGTGGGTGAATGTGTTTGGTTTCACTCATTTTGTATGACTAATTTTGAGGGTTTCCTTTGTAAAAGAAAAATAACAGTTAGGTTTTGTGACTATTGCATAGTACCCTCACCCTAGAAGATATGCAGTCTTATTATTACCATGGATTGTCAAGTTATGGGTTGTCTATGTGTTTTATATTGCTATCATTTTTATGGGAAGGAGTCAATTTTTCTTTTCTTGCATCCCATGTTTCAAACCTTACGCCAATATGCCTGCTCCAGGCCTTGTTTCCCCATCCAATATGTGGGCAAGTGAATAAGGGAAAACCTAGATTCAAAATATTGTTTAGTTGTTTTGACCAAACAGTTGGAAGATTGATTTGACCCACATAACCGTGGCTCGCCTTGTTATTTATCTATGAGGGAATTTGGCCAGTTTTGATTTTAGTATGAATTCTATGGAAACAATGCCCACCAGGTTCGCATGGGGTTTTGAACCTGAATTTTTTTGCAGCGTTTATTTGAGGTTGTGATGTAAATGTTATATAACGAAAGGATTATAGTTTTGTTTTTATCTTCCTCTCATGATGATTTGAGGCATTCTGATATGATTATGATTGAGTCAAATTTTTTTGTAAATAGTCTCCTACATAATGTTATGCTAGTTTAAAAGAGATGTCTATGGTTTTAAAAAGGGAAATGAAACTTGCATGTTTGATAATCCTGTAAATTTCCTTTGAGTTTTATATTGAGAAGTTTAAAAGAATTGTTTCCATTTTATGGATTATGTGTGTTGAATTTTAAAAGAGTGTTATATCACAAACATAATTTTGTGGGAGTTTTGGAAATAAATGAGCATGGTAAACAATGGATATTCAAATGATTTTTGTTGGATAATGGCAATGTTGATTTTAAATTCAATGAATGTTATTACAATAGAACAATAATCACCTCATTCTCCTTCATCATCTCATTTTTCTCTCATTTTATTCCCACCACCTTCACAGATCCGTTTAATTTATCCCTTGTTATGTTATTATGAATTTCATTCAAAAGGATTGGATGATGACTTCTGTTGGAAATTTTGTAATGGAGACGTTTCTTTTATAAGGAAAAGGGCCATGCATTTTTCTTTAACAATATTCATTTGTTGGTTCTTTTCCATGATACCATTTTTTATTCATTATAAATCCCCTCATCTTCCCAATGAACCTATCATTCCCTGCTCAAATTGCAATTGATTATTTAATTCTAAATGTGGTGAGTTATATCAATGGATGTATTTCTTTTGCTTGTGTTGTGAACGATAGAACCAACATCTTGATTTTATTTAGGTAGAGTATTAGTGAATGGATTGTTAAAATTTTTCATATTCTAATTGGAATATTGCTTCAGGATGAGTTTTTTTAGCAAGGGCATGAATGTAAGAGGTGCAAATAGAGGTAGAGGAAATAATTGGAAAAGTGGCCATAGAAGGCCACGATTTTCAATACATTTTGACGTTGATCCGCAAGAACTAAATAAACTTTTGCAAGCTGGGTTTTTCAATATAGTTGGCCAAGGAATTATGCAACCTAGACCTAATAGGTCTCCTTTCTAGCCACATCAAAATTTCTCTGGTATCTGTGTCCCCCCTCATGTTTCTATGCAGCCAGAGCCACCTGCAAATGATGGCTGGAAAGATATTTCCCATTAGCATGTTGCACATCATCATGGTTGAAATACAATATTGTTTCCATTGCCCCCTCCCCCACTGCCATTCAACTCAAATTCCCAATATTATCATGTTTCCTTGACAATACAGTCCTCTCATGCAAGCAAGAGATTAAAAACTACCATCCCCGAACCACAATTAGATAAAGGAAAAGGGTTGGCTTATATCTCCAAGTCTTCCAAAGCCTCTTCAGAATCATTGTCCTCTCATATCGACCTCAAAGATAGTTTCTCCCATCTCATCAGTGAAATCCACCCAGAAGGTTCCAATCAATTGAAGGTTGTTGCATAGAAAAAATAAGAAAAGGATCAAAAGAAGGAAGCAACGAAAAGAGGCAAAACACCTATGACAACAAATATGGGTTTTAATGCTTTTTAATGTTATTTTTTTTTTAGGACAGATTTTATTGGTATGATGACAAAATTTTTTGGATAGAAAAGACACATTTAGACAAAATGTTTTGGAAAGCATGGATATGATTCTATTTTTGGCTATAGTCATGTTTTATTTTGATACCAAAATATTTGACTATTTATATGAGGATGGGAGTTACAAGGAGAATATTTGAGTTAAATTTTGGGGTGTTATATTTCATATTTTGATGATCATTAAAAAAATAAAATTGGAGTGATAAGGGGTCACACCTATGTAGTTATTATTTAAATAGACCCTTATTTATGTATTATTATTTATTTGTATCAAATTATTAGTTAAGCTAATTAAGCTTAACAAAAGAAAGGTAGTTGAACTACTATAACTTATTGGGAAAGAATAAAATCTCAATCAAAAGAAGAGACAAAGGGAGAGAGACCAGAAGGGGAACTTATTATATAAGGTATACTCTATACTTATGAGATAATTATTTTATTCATTCATTCTGAGTTTGCTAGAAAGCTAAACCATCTTGATGACAACATGGTCTTATTGAAGGCAACATGATTCAAAACTGAATCATATCTTTCAGCATCTTGTTTCTAAAGGTTTAAGATATATCTTTGGATGTTTGTGTGTTCTTGTTTGTTTATGGATTATATATTATGACTGATAAAGAATATTTTGCAGAGTCAACTGACAACATTTTTTATGGCAAGTTGATTTGCATATTTAGCTTCAGTTTTCTTTTGTTGTCAAAGTATTTTGTATGGTGTCCATCAGATACTTCTAAATATGACTTTGGTCCCCACCCTTGCAAAGGTTTGTAAAGAGAATTTTTCTTTGTATCTCAGAATGAAGTTAATATAAAAATCATATTTCTAATTTCAGTCTCACATGTGTATCTTAATGATATTTTTCATATTTTGCTTTTACCCTTGTCTCTTATCCATGTACACACTTATGTATATTTTTTCTTTTTTCTTTTTTTCATAGTTACATATAATATATAAAATTGACCTTGGTCCCTAATACATATTACAAGTGGATTAAGTGATTGTTTTCAATTTAATGCTATAAAATCCAGGTAACATTCCCAACTATATTTCCTTAGCCTAGAAAGATATGAAAATGTTTGAGTAAGGTTCTTTGTACCTTTTCCTCAACATTTATTTGGCGAGCATACTGGGGATATATTTCCATGTATCTATGGTTGATTGTATCATTATTGTATTTTATTTTCTTGTTTTGTCCAATTACTCTTTGACTAATATTTCCATGACAGTACCCATTGCAAGACAACCTAATATTGGAAACAGTCTTGATGACCAGACCAACATTTCCCTAACTTTATTCAACACTATTTTAGAAACTTCTAGTACTTGTGCTGAACTCGAACGCACTTGGGAAGCAATTGAAAGGGACATAAATATTCGTGAATGTTGGGAAGACAAGAAAAGGAAGCCCAAAAATCAATAATAACCTTTCCTCTTACCTTTTTAATCTTTTATTTATGTCCTTTAATTCTCGTATTTCTAAAAGAAGAAGAGTATTGTCCCATGAAGTTACCCCTATTTATGAAATAGGAAGGAGTAAAATTCTCTTATCAACACAAAAAATTTCTCTTAGGAAAACTCTATCTGATTTAGCCAATTCATCCTCATCACCCATACCTATCACCTTCAACATGGCATATTCGGGTAATGGTAGTGGAAACAGAGGTTCCTCCTCCTCGTAAACTTCTGCTTCATCCGTGATTGGTAGTATCTATAGTCATCAAGTATGTATTCAATCTACTACCAATCCTGCCAAGTTCATTAAGAAATATGGAATTTTTCAATTGGAGGAAGATGTTATAACCACCCCCTGCTACATGTCTTCTCCCTTGAGTCTCGCACCATCCACCCAACCATTACCAAAATTCAAATATCATTTACGTAGGTTCTCAGGAAATGGTATCATTACTACAAATGAACACCCGGTAGCATTCTCTAACGTTTGGCATAACATAGCGGCTAATGATAATGACACTTGCATGCGTCTATTTGTCAATTCTCTTGAAGGGAAAGCTGCAACATATTTTTTTCACCTCCCACCCAAAATCCTTTCAACTTGGGAAGAATTGGTTTATTGGTTCAAATCCACTTATGGAAATACCAAGAATCCAATTGATCAGTTAATAAAATACAAAAATATTTCTTATAAGGATGGTGAAACCATTAAATCTTTCAACCTTCATTTCACCAAGATATATAATCAAATCCCTGAATTAATCTGTCCTCAAAATCAAGCTTCTTTCATGCATTATTATAATGATTTAACTTCTCCTTATCATCATAGAATTGAAGAAAAGGCTATCGACAATCTCGGTTCCACCCTTTAGGATTGCCTTGAATATGAAGAGCAACTTGAAATAATGGGTCTTTGAGACTTGGTCAAGCAAACATATATGTTATCCATTCTACAGCTCGTACAAGATATGAATAATAGGATGATAGACTATGAATGAAAATAAATTTCTTCTTCCTCTTCCCCCAAGGATTCTTCTTCTTCCCTAGGTCCTTTTAGAAGTACCAATGAAATAAATTTTCAGCCAAAGGCCATAATGAATCGCACTTGGTGTAACTTTTGTGAAGAAAATCATGATGAGAATACCTTCGAAGTTAAAAGAAATGCTATAGATAAGATATTTGTAAAAAGGTTTGATACCACGATCATTGTTTTAGATTGGGATGAAATAGAGGATGTTATGGTATTCAATACCAAGAATAAATCTTACACTACCAAGATAAAATTTGATTTCCCCCGCACTTCTTCTTCCCCAAGTTCATGTCCTCAAAGTGTTGATACACAAACTGTCATAACTTCACGAAATCAAGGAGTATCTTCTCATATTCTGATCCAAATGGATGTCGGTGGCCTCCCACCTATTCCAACTGTCTCATTTTGGCAGTTTTCCAATTCGGCAGATTTTCCTAGTTTTTGGGTCCCTAACTTTCGGGGTTGTTTTGAGGCCCTAAACAACATTTTTAGGGCTCTCTACAGTCAACATGTGTGGGGATATTCACATGAAACATGTGTATTCCTCAGATATACCTTTCCAACGAGCTATCATGTGCCTAAAACGAAGATGGTATGAAAAAGTTATGACCTCAAGACAATCAGTCCAGGTCGCAATCAAAGGACACCGAAAAGACACAGAAAGATATTAGGAAGTGGTGCGACTTCCATAAGATCCCCTGGAATAACATTGTTGATTATCTCTCAAGCCATTCCTTGGTGGATAAGGTGAAAGCCTCTGAATTAGATGTGGGTTCTGAATCTGAGTCAGAACTAGAAAGGGGGAAACAGATCATTGATGAAGAACCTAGTGCTACCATTGCTACCACCAAGCTCCAACCTGGTGAACCAGACAAGCCAGAGGAAGACGAGCACATTTTTCATTCACAGATGTGGGTGAAGGGTACCCCGATGCACTTCATCATTGATAGAAGTAGCTAAAAGAACCTCATCTCAGCAGAGGTTGTCAAGCAACTTTCCCTTTCAACAACACCACACTTGCATCCCTACACCATCGGATGGCTCTTCCAAGGAAGCGACATCTGTGTCAGCCAAAAATGTCGCATGTCATACGGAATCAATCCATTCAAAGATGAGGTATTGTGTTATGTTTCCCCTCTCGAAGTTTGTAATGTTATTTTGGGCCAACCATATTTATGGAAACACCATGTTGTATATAGTCTAGGCCTTGCAGTGTTATTATTACTTTGAACAAGAAATTNTGACATTGATGGCTGAACATCTCCCTGGGGTCTCTTATCGCCTCGGTTGAACCTCAGTTTTATTTTCCCAGATGCCATCATGTTTACTTCGACTTCGACTATGTTACTCATTATAGATTTTAGACTCGTTGATCTTGTTTCTCTCAAAAATAGGGTGAAATCATTGTCGAAGGAATCAACATACCACAATTATGCAACACTAGGGGGTGGCTTGACTTCCGTAGGGATTGAGTTGTACACCTTCAAAAAATAGGTTGAGAATTCATGCACTATTTATTTCGGTGATTTCTTCATGTTATTGTATTGTGTTAACAGTTGTAAATGGTTTTTCTTGTCCCCCCATTTATTTAGGAACAACATCTCAAATGCAGCGAAGTCTTGAATGCTCGCAGGTGGGAGGGATTTGAACCATTTTCTTACATCTCTTGAAGGGATTTGCCCAAAAAACCTCATTTTTTCATTTGCGTAGTCCAACTCCTCCAGGTCGATGAAATCATTAAACCAATCCAAGTGCCTCTGATCGGAAACATTTCCCTCAATGTTGTAGAGCCTGATCCTCTGACTATAATTTTGAGGCAAGTCATGCAATTGGGTAGGAAGGATGAGGGGAGAAAATCTGGTGGCCATAGCCCTAGGAGGATTCATATTCTGAGGGATATTACTTGATACTAGGGCCTGGAATTTTTTTGGGTCGAAAATAGTCTCGTCCAAACTGGTTTCTGACTTCGACTTGAACAGAGTTTGCTCGAAGAATGTTTCAAAATCAAGGTCATCAATGTTTTGTGTGTCATCTTTGGGAAAGGAAAGGCCTATTTCCAGGTAGTAGATGGGTTCAACGCTTGCTCTCTAGTATTACATAGAATCTTCTTTGGGTCATACACATGCTCTAAGGGGTTTGGGTTAGGATTTGATCTGGTGTAAATTGTCTTTGGAGCCAGGTTTCCTGAATTGTGCTACTTGGAGCTACTGGTCTGTTTGGATTGGAGTCGCCAGGGTAAGGGTTTCAACCGGTATGGATATTTTTCCCTTTGTTACCCTCAAGGGTCAAACTGCAACATTTTTCATTCTCCCAGGGAAAATCTATTCAATTTCATCCCCGACAATGACGCCAGAATGTTAGCACTCTGTAAATCTATTTGGTTGATAAACAGATGAAGAAGGTAACCTTTCAACCAAATTTGAGACTCGAAACTATTCTTTCAGATATGGAGAGGGCTCTCTCAGAAATGGCGTGGTCTCCACGAAGGATATGACTTTGAAAATGACGGCTAGATACAATACCTTTGATATAATGGGTTCTGGTTATATTGGCTTAAGAAAGTAGGACTTGGCTATGGAGTCAATTTGAGGAAATGACAGAGACAAATGACTCAGTGACTAGACTTGAGAAGATAAGGCTAGGCGAGCAACGATATTCAATGTAAAACCGTAATGTGTGGCGAGAGAAGATACATGAAGTAACTCGGAGCACCGTTGCGGGTGAGTTTGGAGTTAGTTTTAGAGGAATTGTTTTTTCTAAGTGGCGCAACCAAGGGGTGTTGTAGCCCAAATCCACAGGTTCGAAAATTCATTCTGAAATAGATAGAAAAATATATGAAATAAATATAACAGGAAGCACATACACAAAGAAATAAGCACAATACATCCAACTGTTACAACTAGAATATTTTCATCAAGTTACAGGATCTTTGCATTAAGTTTCGGTCAAAAACTCAAATAACATACAATAGTTTTCGTCTACTAATTTTTTCAACCAACTTGGATTACATTGAAAAGATGAAATATATAAATGACGGAGCTTCTTGGGCTACCCTACCTCCTAACTATTAACCCTAAAACTAGGAAAAATGAGCAGCATGCGGCGGAGACTCTTCGCATGGTTCTTCAAAAAAATAGACAATAATCATGTATGTTCACTCATGACCATTCATAGGTTTTCCACAGGTATCTGATCATCGATCAGGTTTTTATATGGAGAAAATATGTGTCACTATATCCCTTTGATCAAGTGTCCCAGCGAATAGGTGTCTGTCAAGAACTTGTCGCCTGCTATAATGGCTTTGTTTTTTTTTATGCGCTTATTTGCTGGAGGAATGTGCGTAGCAAGTGGTTGTTTGATTGTCATGGCCGTTATAAAAAAGGTATAGTTTTTTGGGGAAACATGTCCTTCAAAACTACCAAGATTTGTCTTATGTTTTTTAGATGTAGAAATGAACACCTGCTAAACTTGTTTTTTTTGCGCGCTAGAGAGAGCCATGCGGGCTTCCTTCTCGGTCTCTTTGCATTCACTGGGATGCTCCATATGCCTTTATTCCACTAGTTTTTGTGCTTCTCGCAGCTGTACAATGGTGTCCTGCACCTCTCTGAGCTTCCTTTTCAAAAATGCCACATTCCCTTTGGGACCCTGCATTGTTGACGCTTCCATAGTCTTTGTCGCTAGTTGCCGCCTCAATTCCATGTTTTCCTGATAGAGTTCAGCAATATCCAACTTTAGTTGTTGAGATGGCTCTTGATCATTCACTCCTGTGATATCCGCTTTCCTTATTCTTCTTTTGTCTTCACGGCTCAATCCTCCAGCAGGTTCTAGCCGAATGGAAAGCATGAGTAGTTCTTCGGCTACTTACCTAGCACACGACTATTCTAAAAATCGAGCTTCCACAGTTTCCTTTTCATGTAACTCTCATTTCGATTTGGTTTTCTTCCTGTTGGCATTTAAATGTTTCAAATTGGAAATAGTGTTCGACATTTTATTATGTTTGAAGTATATGGTTGTATGTGCCTGGAGAAAAGGTGGTATTATTATAATATGGCTATTGGGAAAATCTATGTGGGTGAATGTGTTTGGTTTTACTCATTTTGTATGACTAATTTTGAGGGTTTCCTTTGTAAAAGAAAAATAACAGTTAGGTTTTGTGACTATTGCATAGTACCCTCACCCTAGAAGATATGCAGTCTTATTATTACCATGGATTGTCAAGTTATGGGTTGTCTATGTGTTTTATATTGCTATCATTTTTATGGGAAGGAGTCAATTTTTCTTTTCTTGCATCCCATGTTTCAAACCTTACGCCAATATGCCTGCTCCAGGCCTTGTTTCCCCATCCAATATGTGGGCAAGTGAATAAGGGAAAACCTAGATTCAAAATATTGTTTAGTTGTTTTGACCAAACAGTTGGAAGATTGATTTGACCCACATAACCGTGGCTCGCCTTGTTATTTATCTATGAGGGAATTTGGCCAGTTTTGATTTTAGTATGAATTCTATGGAAACAATGCCCACCAGGTTCGCATGGGGTTTTGAACCTGAATTTTTTTGCAGCGTTTATTTGAGGTTGTGATGTAAATGTTATATAACGAAAGGATTATAGTTTTGTTTTTATCTTCCTCTCATGATGATTTGAGGCATTCTGATATGATTATGATTGAGTCAAATTTTTTTGTAAATAGTCTCCTACATAATGTTATGCTAGTTTAAAAGAGATGTCTATGGTTTTAAAAAGGGAAATGAAACTTGCATGTTTGATAATCCTGTAAATTTCCTTTGAGTTTTATATTGAGAAGTTTAAAAGAATTGTTTCCATTTTATGGATTATGTGTGTTGAATTTTAAAAGAGTGTTATATCACAAACATAATTTTGTGGGAGTTTTGGAAATAAATGAGCATGGTAAACAATGGATATTCAAATGATTTTTGTTGGATAATGGCAATGTTGATTTTAAATTCAATGAATGTTATTACAATAGAACAATAATCACCTCATTCTCCTTCATCATCTCATTTTTCTCTCATTTTATTCCCACCACCTTCACAGATCCGTTTAATTTATCCCTTGTTATGTTATTATGAATTTCATTCAAAAGGATTGGATGATGACTTCTGTTGGAAATTTTGTAATGGAGACGTTTCTTTTATAAGGAAAAGGGCCATGCATTTTTCTTTAACAATATTCATTTGTTGGTTCTTTTCCATGATACCATTTTTTATTCATTATAAATCCCCTCATCTTCCCAATGAACCTATCATTCCCTGCTCAAATTGCAATTGATTATTTAATTCTAAATGTGGTGAGTTATATCAATGGATGTATTTCTTTTGCTTGTGTTGTGAACGATAGAACCAACATCTTGATTTTATTTAGGTAGAGTATTAGTGAATGGATTGTTAAAATTTTTCATATTCTAATTGGAATATTGCTTCAGGATGAGTTTTTTTAGCAAGGGCATGAATGTAAGAGGTGCAAATAGAGGTAGAGGAAATAATTGGAAAAGTGGCCATAGAAGGCCACGATTTTCAATACATTTTGACGTTGATCCGCAAGAACTAAATAAACTTTTGCAAGCTGGGTTTTTCAATATAGTTGGCCAAGGAATTATGCAACCTAGACCTAATAGGTCTCCTTTCTAGCCACATCAAAATTTCTCTGGTATCTGTGTCCCCCCTCATGTTTCTATGCAGCCAGAGCCACCTGCAAATGATGGCTGGAAAGATATTTCCCATTAGCATGTTGCACATCATCATGGTTGAAATACAATATTGTTTCCATTGCCCCCTCCCCCACTGCCATTCAACTCAAATTCCCAATATTATCATGTTTCCTTGACAATACAGTCCTCTCATGCAAGCAAGAGATTAAAAACTACCATCCCCGAACCACAATTAGATAAAGGAAAAGGGTTGGCTTATATCTCCAAGTCTTCCAAAGCCTCTTCAGAATCATTGTCCTCTCATATCGACCTCAAAGATAGTTTCTCCCATCTCATCAGTGAAATCCACCCAGAAGGTTCCAATCAATTGAAGGTTGTTGCATAGAAAAAATAAGAAAAGGATCAAAAGAAGGAAGCAACGAAAAGAGGCAAAACACCTATGACAACAAATATGGGTTTTAATGCTTTTTAATGTTATTTTTTTTTTAGGACAGATTTTATTGGTATGATGACAAAATTTTTTGGATAGAAAAGACACATTTAGACAAAATGTTTTGGAAAGCATGGATATGATTCTATTTTTGGCTATAGTCATGTTTTATTTTGATACCAAAATATTTGACTATTTATATGAGGATGGGAGTTACAAGGAGAATATTTGAGTTAAATTTTGGGGTGTTATATTTCATATTTTGATGATCATTAAAAAAATAAAATTGGAGTGATAAGGGGTCACACCTATGTAGTTATTATTTAAATAGACCCTTATTTATGTATTATTATTTATTTGTATCAAATTATTAGTTAAGCTAATTAAGCTTAACAAAAGAAAGGTAGTTGAACTACTATAACTTATTGGGAAAGAATAAAATCTCAATCAAAAGAAGAGACAAAGGGAGAGAGACCAGAAGGGGAACTTATTATATAAGGTATACTCTATACTTATGAGATAATTATTTTATTCATTCATTCTGAGTTTGCTAGAAAGCTAAACCATCTTGATGACAACATGGTCTTATTGAAGGCAACATGATTCAAAACTGAATCATATCTTTCAGCATCTTGTTTCTAAAGGTTTAAGATATATCTTTGGATGTTTGTGTGTTCTTGTTTGTTTATGGATTATATATTATGACTGATAAAGAATATTTTGCAGAGTCAACTGACAACATTTTTTATGGCAAGTTGATTTGCATATTTAGCTTCAGTTTTCTTTTGTTGTCAAAGTATTTTGTATGGTGTCCATCAGATACTTCTAAATATGACTTTGGTCCCCACCCTTGCAAAGGTTTGTAAAGAGAATTTTTCTTTGTATCTCAGAATGAAGTTAATATAAAAATCATATTTCTAATTTCAGTCTCACATGTGTATCTTAATGATATTTTTCATATTTTGCTTTTACCCTTGTCTCTTATCCATGTACACACTTATGTATATTTTTTCTTTTTTCTTTTTTTCATAGTTACATATAATATATAAAATTGACCTTGGTCCCTAATACATATTACAAGTGGATTAAGTGATTGTTTTCAATTTAATGCTATAAAATCCAGGTAACATTCCCAACTATATTTCCTTAGCCTAGAAAGATATGAAAATGTTTGAGTAAGGTTCTTTGTACCTTTTCCTCAACATTTATTTGGCGAGCATACTGGGGATATATTTCCATGTATCTATGGTTGATTGTATCATTATTGTATTTTATTTTCTTGTTTTGTCCAATTACTCTTTGACTAATATTTCCATGACAGTACCCATTGCAAGACAACCTAATATTGGAAACAGTCTTGATGACCAGACCAACATTTCCCTAACTTTATTCAACACTATTTTAGAAACTTCTAGTACTTGTGCTGAACTCGAACGCACTTGGGAAGCAATTGAAAGGGACATAAATATTCGTGAATGTTGGGAAGACAAGAAAAGGAAGCCCAAAAATCAATAATAACCTTTCCTCTTACCTTTTTAATCTTTTATTTATGTCCTTTAATTCTCGTATTTCTAAAAGAAGAAGAGTATTGTCCCATGAAGTTACCCCTATTTATGAAATAGGAAGGAGTAAAATTCTCTTATCAACACAAAAAATTTCTCTTAGGAAAACTCTATCTGATTTAGCCAATTCATCCTCATCACCCATACCTATCACCTTCAACATGGCATATTCGGGTAATGGTAGTGGAAACAGAGGTTCCTCCTCCTCGTAAACTTCTGCTTCATCCGTGATTGGTAGTATCTATAGTCATCAAGTATGTATTCAATCTACTACCAATCCTGCCAAGTTCATTAAGAAATATGGAATTTTTCAATTGGAGGAAGATGTTATAACCACCCCCTGCTACATGTCTTCTCCCTTGAGTCTCGCACCATCCACCCAACCATTACCAAAATTCAAATATCATTTACGTAGGTTCTCAGGAAATGGTATCATTACTACAAATGAACACCCGGTAGCATTCTCTAACGTTTGGCATAACATAGCGGCTAATGATAATGACACTTGCATGCGTCTATTTGTCAATTCTCTTGAAGGGAAAGCTGCAACATATTTTTTTCACCTCCCACCCAAAATCCTTTCAACTTGGGAAGAATTGGTTTATTGGTTCAAATCCACTTATGGAAATACCAAGAATCCAATTGATCAGTTAATAAAATACAAAAATATTTCTTATAAGGATGGTGAAACCATTAAATCTTTCAACCTTCATTTCACCAAGATATATAATCAAATCCCTGAATTAATCTGTCCTCAAAATCAAGCTTCTTTCATGCATTATTATAATGATTTAACTTCTCCTTATCATCATAGAATTGAAGAAAAGGCTATCGACAATCTCGGTTCCACCCTTTAGGATTGCCTTGAATATGAAGAGCAACTTGAAATAATGGGTCTTTGAGACTTGGTCAAGCAAACATATATGTTATCCATTCTACAGCTCGTACAAGATATGAATAATAGGATGATAGACTATGAATGAAAATAAATTTCTTCTTCCTCTTCCCCCAAGGATTCTTCTTCTTCCCTAGGTCCTTTTAGAAGTACCAATGAAATAAATTTTCAGCCAAAGGCCATAATGAATCGCACTTGGTGTAACTTTTGTGAAGAAAATCATGATGAGAATACCTTCGAAGTTAAAAGAAATGCTATAGATAAGATATTTGTAAAAAGGTTTGATACCACGATCATTGTTTTAGATTGGGATGAAATAGAGGATGTTATGGTATTCAATACCAAGAATAAATCTTACACTACCAAGATAAAATTTGATTTCCCCCGCACTTCTTCTTCCCCAAGTTCATGTCCTCAAAGTGTTGATACACAAACTGTCATAACTTCACGAAATCAAGGAGTATCTTCTCATATTCTGATCCAAATGGATGTCGGTGGCCTCCCACCTATTCCAACTGTCTCATTTTGGCAGTTTTCCAATTCGGCAGATTTTCCTAGTTTTTGGGTCCCTAACTTTCGGGGTTGTTTTGAGGCCCTAAACAACATTTTTAGGGCTCTCTACAGTCAACATGTGTGGGGATATTCACATGAAACATGTGTATTCCTCAGATATACCTTTCCAACGAGCTATCATGTGCCTAAAACGAAGATGGTATGAAAAAGTTATGACCTCAAGACAATCAGTCCAGGTCGCAATCAAAGGACACCGAAAAGACACAGAAAGATATTAGGAAGTGGTGCGACTTCCATAAGATCCCCTGGAATAACATTGTTGATTATCTCTCAAGCCATTCCTTGGTGGATAAGGTGAAAGCCTCTGAATTAGATGTGGGTTCTGAATCTGAGTCAGAACTAGAAAGGGGGAAACAGATCATTGATGAAGAACCTAGTGCTACCATTGCTACCACCAAGCTCCAACCTGGTGAACCAGACAAGCCAGAGGAAGACGAGCACATTTTTCATTCACAGATGTGGGTGAAGGGTACCCCGATGCACTTCATCATTGATAGAAGTAGCTAAAAGAACCTCATCTCAGCAGAGGTTGTCAAGCAACTTTCCCTTTCAACAACACCACACTTGCATCCCTACACCATCGGATGGCTCTTCCAAGGAAGCGACATCTGTGTCAGCCAAAAATGTCGCATGTCATACGGAATCAATCCATTCAAAGATGAGGTATTGTGTTATGTTTCCCCTCTCGAAGTTTGTAATGTTATTTTGGGCCAACCATATTTATGGAAACACCATGTTGTATATAGTCTAGGCCTTGCAGTGTTATTATTACTTTGAACAAGAAATT
>JZKD02S2364645.1:4286-18006 GCA_000966675.3 Picea glauca
TGTTTTATTAGTTTCTTTTAGTTTTAGTTTTAGTTTGTTTTATTAGTTTAGTTAGTTTTAGTTTGTTTATTTGTTTTAGTTAGATTAGTAAGTTTAGATTAGTTTTTTCTCTTTGTTTTCCCAAGACCTTAGAGCGGCCAATGGAGCCGTTAAACTCGTCAGGGTGGTTCATTCCAAACGGCTTGGGTTATTTAGACAACCCCGGACCGGTTCCACTCTCTCATTTGACGGACGGTCAATTTCGCCCGTCAACAGGTTGTGGCGAAAATAATATAGGATGTCATATAAAATTTCCAGGTCTTTTTCAGATTACTCAATTGAAATGAGATTTCACTAGAGATAATATGATCCCAATCTATGATGGCATTTTCATGCAGACCAAAATGAAGGACACGGATGATATTTCTTGGGACAAGGGTCGTGGATTCTATATCAATAATACAATCAAATAACCAAGAAAAATCTTTGTATGGGTATTTCAAGGAACTTACCTCAATCTTGTAAGAACTAGTGTTATTTATTACGTCGACCATATATTTATCAAGCAACTCTTCTCCTCCTTTGTGTTGTTTAAGGAATTCATTGGCCTCTTTTCCCTTGAATCATATGGTGGGAATGGAGATCCATAAAATTATGGTAAATGATGAAGGAGATAAAGAGATAGGCTATTGTCCTTGGAATTGGATTATTCTCTTCTCTGGATTGAATTTATCTGCACAATCCTAAACAAGTTCTTTAAAATATATTACCTTTGGAACACAACCAGCAAGGGCTATGCCTGAAGTCCATACCAGGTTCATCGTTTTTTTATCTAAAGGGAGGTCCTTATATTAATTGTAAGCTCACAACCACTAGAAGTCTTGATCTTCATGTCCAAGCCTATTTAGTGTATCCCTGCAATACAATTTCTTTCTCTTACTTGACATTATTTACACTCTTATCTAGTTTTGGAAATAGGTGGTGCTACTATCGATATTTACAGCTTGGAATCTTAGTTCTTATTTAATTTACCATGTAGTTCTATGATGGTTTAATCAATGTATTTCTTATTTTTAAGTTGTTGTCATTCACGAAAAATATTTTTCTATTTATTGCAAGGTTTACAAGATCTTCACCACTTTAATAACGACATTATGATCACACAAGTGGCGATTGATGTGGCGGGGAAAATAAATGAAATGGGTTCAGTGGTGATGTGATGTCATGGTGGATGGAAAGTGGTTAAGTATGGAGGTGTAAAGTGAAAAATGGAAAGTGAAATATGTAGAAAGTGGCACTGCGGGCCTCATAACTTGTGAAGATGGAAAAGGTAGAAGGGAAAGGCCCCACATTTGAAGTAAGAAAATTGACTAAGTATGGGAGATGGTCATTTTGTGGGTCATGGAAATAAGAGATACATTTTTTAGAACGAGGTATTTTGGGTCTGTGGGCATGCAAGTTTGAAGATACGAGAGAAAAAGGTAAATGGGATAATTAGTTGTCGTGCATCCGCATTTCAAGAAAACGACTAAGCATGAAAAGGTAAAAATGTGCATTTTGGAGGACATGGAGGTAAGAGGTGTAATTTGAGAACATGTGTAGATATAATATGTATAGGATAGTATATCATTTATATTGAAAATTAAAAAATTATAGTAATATTTGTATTATTTAAAATGAAAAAATAAAAAAAAATAAAAAAAAATAATGTTTAGATATAATATATATAAGATGGTATATTGTTTATATATGAGATTAAGGTGAGTTTTTATTAGAAAGAAAATATTTTATTGAAGTAGGTTTAGTAATGACGACACAAGATATTGAATTTTTCACTGATATTACCTAGGGTGAAATAATTATTTGGTCTTAGAGTAAGATTTAAAATTGTTTTTTATTGGATAACAACTCGTCTTCCTTGGATGTAAAGAAATAGGTTAACTACCCAAGGGTTAGAGACATCTAGTTGGAGTGAAAGTCTGCCTCATTACAAACCACTAGTCTACCCCTTTACAGACCACCATTAAGTCATTTCAAGTGGTATAGTTTTCAGTGAATAAAGATAATGAGTCAACTTGTATTCATGGATAATATCAATTGATCACTATCCTCACTATAATAAATAACCAAATTATAACATATTTTACCACCATGTATATATATTTATAAATCACTTTATACTTTTGATTATAAAAATTAAAAATTGTAATATATCACATTTTTTTTAATTGAGTATCTTTTAATAATGCATTTGTTATATAAGGAGTGACAAGTACAGGTACAGTTCAAGGGGATTATTTATGATCCCAAATGTCAAATCATTTCTCAATTTTCTTGGGGGTTAGGCTCTATCTCTAACAATTATGTTGAAGCCTATGCCCTTTGGAAAGCTATTAGTATAGCATGAAATTAGGGGATCAAGAACATCACCATTCTCGGCAACTCCCTTATTGTAATAAGGATCATGCTCAAGGGTCAAGAAGTGGGGAAGTTTGTGCTTTCCAACGTCTTTGTCTGAATAACAACTCTTCTCAAGGAATTCAACTATTAAAAGCTCATCCATATTAAAAGGGACTTGAACCCCGTGGAAAAAAGATGGGCCAAATTTGGCACAGGGCTAAGCGAGGGGGTGATGATAATCAATGAGGCCCGGTCTTTTAACGTTAGCCCATAATATGACATTTGATTTAAAATAACAAGATGGGTGGTAGGATATTCAATTTATAATTCATGCATTCGTGGTAGTTTTGGCTATGGTTTTCCCCAAGTATATGGTGGAAACGGTGACAACAAATTCCTCCATGAATAGGATTTCATATCCTATAATCCAGCGTTGGTTGTAACCAATATGACCAAGTTAGAATATGGATGAGATTACATTTAATAATCAGTTTTCATGTGTAATGAATATAAATTTATGTAAGCCCGTAGAGGAAGACATGAGGTGTATGAGAAGAGAGTGTGAGCCTGATGTAATCTCCTTGATTCAAATAATAAGACAACCGATACCTCTGCTTGGTGGACGTAGCCCAACGTTTGGGTGAACCATGTTAATTTTTTGCGTTTCTTGTCTACATTTGTATTGATTGTCTTACGTGATATTTGTGTTTCTGCATTTGCAAATTACAACAAGTGGTATCAGAGCTTGTTGGAAGAGAGGACGTCGAGAGTGTCAAAATTTGAAGGAGAAGCAATATTAGCTCGAGGTGCATCTATTCCCAAATTTATGCATGTCTCTCCTCTCGAAGGTCGCGGCGGCCACTAGTAAACACTTCATGCAACGATAATTTTTCAAAATTTCCGTAGACTGGATACGTCGGAAGGTGCGACAACTTTTCAAAATTTCCGCAGCCTGGATGCGTCGGGACGTGCAACGGCTCCACAGTTAATTTTTGAGCTCTCTGCAGGCCAACCACATGGGAGGTGCAATGACCCTATGAAGCATGCAGGCCACTCACTTGAGAGGTGCAAAAACTTTCATGTATGTGTTAATATTTTTGGCATGAAAAACTTTGGCGTGAAAGATATGTTTTTCTAAGGTGTTTTATATTAAGCACAAGAAATTTTTAAGGGTGCAAATATCATATGTATAAAGGAAGGCGAATGGAATAAAATATATAAGAGTGGGGGATGTTTTATAATAGGATTATTATATTTGGAATTAAATATAATAAGTAAAAGGTGGATCTTTAATAAAGGTGTATTTTTTTAAAAGGGTGACTTTTAATTTTATTTTTTAAATAAAAGGAAAGGTTTTTTATTAAATCTTTTAATTAAACCTTGTAAATATTAAACCATTATACCTCCACATATTTTTTGAAAGGGCCTTGGATATTACAAGAAGTGTTGTTTGTTCTTTATGTTTCTTTTAATGGCAAAGAAAAAGAGTGCTAAGTTTGAAATTGAGAAATTCAATGGTAAGAATAATTTTGAGATCTGGAAGGTTAAGATGCACGATTTGTTCATGCAACAAGGCATTGTGAAGGCGCTTTTGGGAAAATCAAAGAAAACCGTGTCCATAACAAATGAATACTGGGATGAGATGGATGCGATAGCACTGAGTGCCATATGCCTTTGTTTGGCCGACGATTTACTCGTCAACATTGTTATAGAGAAGACAACAGTCAGTTTGTGGCCAAAGCTAGAAATCCTGTACATGACGAAATCATTGACGAACAGGATATTTGTGAAAAGACAATTGTACAGTTTTCACATGAAGGAAGGTACAAATATAGCTGATCATTTAAATACCTTTAATACTCTCTCATTTTATTTGACTAGCATGAGAGTGAAATTCGAATCTAAAGATAAGGAAATTACATTATTGTGTTCTCTGCCCACGTCATCGGATCACTTTGTTACCTCTATTAGTTTCAGTTCAACAGAAAGTATTGAGTTTGATTATATTTTTGGAGATTTATTGTCTGAGGAAACAGGGAAGAAATCCAATCTAGAAACCTCTACATCTGAGGCAATGGTGATCAGAGGAAAATCTAAAGAAAAAGCACACGGTCAGAGGGATTTATCTTGGTCAAATTCGAAGGGAAGAAAGAGAAAGATTAAGTGCTGGTTTTGTGGAAAATCTGGACACCTGAAGAAGATTTTTGGAAGAGACAACAAGCCTCCAAAGAAGACCCTCCAAAGAGATGAAGGAAGCAAATGAAACCTAAACAAGCTCAACAATAGGTTCAGGTACGACTGATGAAGTTTTCTCAATTAGTATTGGTTCACTTTATGATCAACAATGGTTATTAGATTCTGGTGCTTCAAACTACATGTGTCTTCATAAACACTAGTTTATTACTTATCAGTCTATAGATGATGGAATAGTTTACATGGGAAATGATATCTCGTGTAAAGTTGTGGGAATTGGTAGCATTTGAATTAAGATGTTTGATGGAACTGTTAAAATATTAATTGATGTAATACATGTACCTGATCTTAGGAAGAACCTAATCTCTTTGGGATTCTTAAACACAGGAGGTTACAAGAGTATTGTTCAAGGTGGATTTATGAAGGTCTACAAAGGAATTCTACTGGTTATGAAAGAAAAGAAGGTTGGTAACATGTTTCTGTTAGAAGGGAGGACTGAATCAGAGCATGCGACAACGGTATCTGAGAAAGACAGTGATTCTGTTTGACTGTGGCATCAATGGTTGGGCCATATGAGCAAACAAGGATTAAAGTTATTAACTAATCACAAGTTACTTCCTACTCTAAATTCGTTAAAGTTAGATTTATGCAAGCAATGTATTTATGGAAAACAAAATAGGAAGAAATTTAAAATCGGAAGACATACCAGTAAGGGAATTCTTGACTATATCCATTCTGATGTTTGGGGACCATCCCCTACTATTTCATATGGAGGATCATCATACTTTGTAACTTTTATAGATTATTTCTCTAGGAAGGTTTGGGTCTATATGTTGAAGAGTAAAGTTGATGTATTTACAATTTTCAAGCAGTTTAGAGCTTTAGAGGAAAAGAGCATTGGTAGGTCCATTAAATTTTTAAGAACTGATAATGGTGGTGAATTTACGTCAATGGAGTTTGAGAATTATTGCAAGGAATTTTGGATCGATAGGCATAAAACCACTGCCTATACTCCTCAGCAAAATGGAGTTGTTGAACGCATGAACATGACTCTTCTAGAGAGATCAAGGAGTATGTTGAGTAATGCCAAATTGTAGCAGGAACTGTGGGGAGAAGTTGTATCTACAGCTTGTTATCTAGTGAATCGATCACCATCAACAACAATAGAATGAAAAATTCTAGAAGAGGTATGGACAGGTCACCCTTGTAATTATTCTAATCTTAAAGTTTTTGGTTGTGATGCCTATGCTCTAATTCTGAAACATCGGTGCTCTAAATTAGATCCAAAATAAAAAAGGCTTATGTTTTTTGGACATAGTGATGGTATTAAGGGGTACAGGTTGTGGGATCCTATTGCCCATAATATCACCATTAACATAGATGTAATATTTGATGAATCATCTCTCATCAAATCAAATGTAGATGTTCAAATGAAACATGAAGAAGCACCAAAGTATCAAAAAATCCAGTTTGAAACTAATGAGGGTGAACATGAACAAGTTTTAGAAGATGTTCATGAAGAGTCTCCTGCAGCATAGGAAGACATGGTTGATGATGACAATCAACAGATTGTGGATGAGCCACAAACTTCCCTAAGGAGGTCTACACGGGTCAGAAATCCTCCAAGAAGGTATGATGATTTTGTTTCATCAGTTTCTTTAAGTACTAATGATGATGAACCTTCATGCTATCAGGAAGTTGTGAAGGGTTCTAACAGTAATAAATGGAAATAAGCGATGAAGGATGAAATGAAGGCATTAGAGAGGAATGCTACATGGGACCTGGTAGAAATTCCAAGAGACGAAAAAATTGTAGGCTGTAATTGGTTCTACAAGCTAAAGAAGGGTGTTGATGATAAGGTGGAAAGGCACAAGGCAAGGCTGGTTGCGAAAGGATATTGTCAGAAAGAAGGTATTGACTTTCATGAGATGTTTTCACAAGTTGTAAATATTGTTTCAATTTTAATTGTGTTAGCATTAGTTGCATTGCTTGATTTAGAGTTGGAGCAACTAGATGTTAAAGCTACTTTCTTACTTGGATATTGGGATGAGGAAATTTACATGGAACAACCTGAAGGGTTCATTCAGAATTGCAGCAAGAAATTTTTTTGCAGGCTCAAGAAATCATTGTATGGTCTGAGGCAGTCACCCAAACAATGGTACAAAAAATTTGACTCTTTCATGGTGAGCCAAAAGTATACAAGGAGTGAGTATGATCATTGTGTCTACTTTAAGAAATTGAATAATGGGATATTCATTATCTTAGTATTATATGTTGATGATATGCTTTTAGCAAGCAAAAGCATAACTGAGATCAACAGGTTAAAGGCTCAGATGGCTAGGATGTTTGATATGAAATATCTAGGAGCAACAAGGCATATTTTGGGCATGGAGATATTCAAAGACAGGAGGAATGGTAATATTTGGTTGTCACAACAAAAGTATGTTGAGAAGATACCTTTGAGGTTTGGTATGAACGATGTGAAACCAGTTTCAGTCCCTTTGGCTTCCCATTTTAAGCTTTCTTCAAGTTTATGTCCTAGTACAAAAGAAGAAAAGGAATATATGTCTCGAATACCATATGCTAATGCAGTAGGAAGTCTAATGTATGCGATGGTTAGTACAAGGCCAAACATTTCACATGCAGTTGGGGTTGTCAGTAGTTTTATGGAAAATCCAGGTAAAGAGCACTGGGCAGCAGTGAAATGGGTGCTTCGGTATCTAAGGAGCACAATTGATTATTGTATCACCTATACGAGTGGTTGTGAATCAGTCTGTGGATATGTTGATTCTGATTTTGTAGGTGATTTGGGCAAGAGAAGGTCGACTTCAAGGTATGTATTTACTCTTGCAGGTGGAGATATTAGTTGGATGTCAAAGCTACAGAACACTGTCTCTTTATCCACTATAGAAGTAGAATACGTAACTGCTTTACATGCTTGCAAAAAGGCAGTTTGGTTGAAAGGTTTGTTTGGTGAGTTTGGAAGGATGCAGGACAAAGTAAAGTTACTTTGTGATAGTCAAAGTGCTATTCATTTGGCTAAGAATCCATCCTACCACAGTAAAACAAAACATATACCTATCAAGTACCAATTTGTAAGACAGGTCATCGATGAACGTGGAGTCTCTCTTGAGAAAGTACATACAAAAGAGAACTACACATACATGTTCACAAAACAGGTATTGTTAGAGAAGCTATGATGGTGTTTGGCTTCTCTCAGCTTGCAGAAAAGGTGATGAACAAAAGGAGGAGCAAGGTATCAAGTTAATTGTTGTCAAGGTGGAGATTGTTGGAAATGCTAACAATGAATTCTTCCATGAATAGAATTTCTGATCCTATAATCCAGCTTTGGTTGTAACCAATACGACCAAGTTAGAATATGGATGAGATTACATTTAATAATCAGTTTTCATGTGTAATGAATATAAATTTATGTATGCTCGTAGAGGCAGAAATGAGGTGTATGAGAAGAGAGTGTGAGCCTATTGTAATCTCCTTGATTCGAATAATAAGACAACCGATACCTCTACTTGGTGGACGTAGCCCAACATTCGGGTGAACCACGTTAAATTGTTGTGTTTCTTGTCTACATTTTTATTGATTGTCTTATGTGATATTTCTTCTTCCGCATTTGCAAATTACAACAGTATAGAGGGTTTCATCAATATGATATGTACGATATTAATTTTCCCCGAGTGATTGCATTGGAAGCGATTATAGGTGGTCTCCGATGCTTGGTCGACACATTTGAGTTTAGGGAGATGAGGTTAGTTTCGTGGTACAGAGTATTTGGTGGTTTCAGGTGATCGAGGCTCATATTATTGTTTCCAATGTTGACAACTTCTTGGATTTGGACAAAGAATCCCTTAGTTTCTAAAGTAAACATTTTCCATGGTCATAATGTCAATTCTTCATTTTAATGTAATTGTGACATATTTTAAAATAATCATTTTTGTGTTTGTTCACTTTTCATGGCATGTGAAGTTATAACTATATGTAGTGTAATGTATTAATTATTGTTATATATTTTAATAAAATATTATCATTATATTTTTTCCCTTAAATATTTAATTAAAATATTTTTTGGTTTTTTAAATCTTTTCTAAGGGTGGATTGTAGTTTAATGTATTAACTATTGTTATAGATTTTAATAAAATATTATCATTATAAATTTTTTTCTCAAATATTTAATTAAAACATTTTTTTGGTTTTTAAATCTTTTGTAATGGTGGATGGTGTCGGGCGAATTATATATGATAATTTTCATTATATTTAATGTCAACTCCAGAATTCGTAAATTTAGAGGTGCAAACACAAGAAATGAAAGACTAAAGCTATAATTTATTTTACATCGGCGACAATCCAAATAAACCAAGCAAGTTGAAGCAAAACAAGTTGCAAGAAATTAACGTTAGGAATATATCACTGGTATGTGAGACAATAAGTGCTATAAGAGTTCAGTGTTACAATATTTCATATATGTATGTTTATGCAACTTCTCATGTGTAGCTTATTAACATGTCCCGGTTCTTCAATGATTCTGTAACAACCTCCACACTTACGACAACAACTTTGATAACAGGTGCAAATTTTTTTATTTTTTTTTTTAAAAGTGTGTGCACATGTGTAGAAAGGAAACAGACCCACTTGACTCTACGTCGCCACCCGACGACTAACAAGATGCAACCATGATGATAACCACAAGAAGACATAAGGTGCACAACAAGCAACTGCAAGCATTTAAATGACCATAGACATAAGAAGGAATCCATAATAGTCGATTTTACTATTTCAGCACAGGAAAGCAAGGCGTTTAATCTTAGTCCTCTGCTCCGGAGAGAGAGAAGGTCAGATAGGCTCCTGACTGACTGCTCAGGTAGAAACTATTAACCTGACGACGAACAAGACGCAAGCAAGATGAACACAGCAAGATGACATATGACATACAACAGGCAACTGCACGCATTAACGACGATCACTCAGAAATAAGTCAGACTGACTACCCGCCCATCCTACCCTGCAATGGTTAGGACCTCCAAGACACATAAGCAATGCTCAAGCCCAAGTTCCCAGTGATTTTAACCATTTAAGGTCTCAGGGCTGGCGACTGTTCTAAAGAACATGGAGGTGTCTACATCCCGCTCGACACAAGCAGACCAGGCAATACATTGTTCACAACCAGGTATAACAAAAATTAATGAAACAACCACGTCCACTAAGGGAGACACAAGTCAAGGACCCCGACAATGACCCACCATTAGTTAAGACTCATCGTTACCTACGACTCAATTGGAAACAAGTACAGATCATTGCTTCATTTAGATTTCGTTAGTCGACGAGTTACCAACCCAACCTTAAGGATGTAAATTCAATTAAATGCAATCCCCACTTACTACTCATAGTAACCTATTGTGCTTAATTCAAGGATATTTCAAATATTGAAAATTTACAATAATATTTTGTAATCATGACAACCTTACATGGATATCATGATAACCTTATTACATTTTATATTACCAAAAACCTTGCCGTCATTAACCATCACCTTACATCATAAATGTTATCAATAATAATAAGGCTGCCATGGCATTACTGTGCTTGATATGCCCTTACATTTCATATTATAAAAGCATGGCAATAAAACAACTAATCTACAATGTCATTGCCTTAATGATTACATCCTCACATTCATATTATCAAGTATGGCAATTAAAACAACTAACTACAATGTCATTACCTTCATGATTACATCCTCATAATTCATATTATAAAAGCATGGCAATAAAACAACTAATCTTCAATGTCATTGCCTTAATGATTACATCCTCACATTCATATTATCAAGCATGACAATTAAAACAACTAACTACAATGTCATTACCTTCATGATTACATCCTCATAATTCATATTATAAAAGCATGACAATTAAACAACCAAATTGCAATAATGTTATCATACATGCTACCATCCTTGCATTGATATTACAAAGCTTTGCAGTTAAAATAATTAATAATGCAATTTAAACAGCATTGCAGTTATATAACAATTAAATAAATAACAATTAATGAACAATTAAATAACCATATCATTTCAATTTAAATATTATAGTTAACTAACAATAAATAAACTTAAAGATAAAGAGGGTTCTCTCCGAGTAATGTACCCAACAAAATTCGGACTTAGGTTTCCTTAATGAGGCGCTCAGGAATAAAAATAAATAAAATAAAAGTACGAGCATCCAAGCTAAGTCATCTACACCCATTTTATTCTTCCAAAGACACGTAAATCAATAAAGGATACCTATTAAGTAGGGTGCGATTAAACAAAATCTCCTCATACTGAAGGTTTGCAGTTAAAGGGGGATTCCCTTTTAATCGGGGTTGCTATTACTGGCCAACGGATGTTGTCACAGTTTTTCTTGAAATCTCCGGAAAGGTTTAAGGGTTTACTGCCAAACAATAATTAAAAACTATAAATCGCAGACATGCTTCCCCCTATGCAACCCACGACCGCACTCTCTGGACAAGGTTTATTTCGTAATTGCTATGATAAAGGGATGCAGATTGAGAAGAAGAGCTCACACCTAAGTGTAAGGCAGTCATAGGTGGAGAAAAGAAACGTTGCGCAATAGAACCAGAAGGAAATCTTAATGCCATTCGTAGCAGGGTATCACGTTGTAAGTGCCAGCTGAAGGGACAATTCAAGGGCCACTTGCCAGAAAATTAAAACGCAGCAGTGCATCAAGCAGAGGTAAGTAATTATTGCCAGAGTATTAAAACGCAGCAATGCATCATGCAGAGGTAAGAAATTATTACCAGAGGATTAAAACACAGCAATGCATCACGCAGAGGTAAGAAAAATTGCTAGGGATATCATGAATATAATAACGAAATCGCACAACAATAAAAACGCATTTCTGGGACAGCAGGGTGATTCCTTAGTTACCCAATTCAACAATAAAACTGCAGGGTTGTGGGTCCTCAATACGATCAAAAAATTTTAAATCAAACCATCAGTCGGAGCCCGCGGGTCAAGGGTGGAAGGCGCTCAGGTAGCCAAGGTATTAACAGAGTTGGTATTGGGCGCAGTCACCGGCAAGAGCAACCCTCCAACAGTAGGCCGGTAAAGAGTTGGGGACACAAGATAAGAGATCACTCACAGGAAATCTCACTGATGTAATGCGCCCCGAGACTTGACACAGGACTGGAATCGTCCCATCCTTTTCATGCTCAGAATAGTCAAGGGAACTTGTAGAGAGGAAGTAAAACGCTATCACAAAGACTACATCTAATGGGCAGACAAATACCTATCTAAGTTGACCTCCAAATAAAAAAAATCAACAGCCAACCAGTAAAACCAAATCTGCCCCTTCATAAAGGCATGCAACATCATGGTCCGCGTGCAGAGGCGCCCCTTACATTGGTTTCATGTCAACAATTTATTGAGGAAAATTTATGCGACCATTACAATTGACAAATACGGCTGTGACATTCCTTACATCCATTATCTATTTTAAAATGACAGAGGTAATACATGCCATTAATTTATTTATTTATCTCATGGTTTGTTTTTATCCATTACTCAACAACACTTAGGAAAATAAGACAAGTACATATAACAAGAACCACGCAGTTGGAACCCAAACACTATTCACATCTTCAGATATCAATATAAACTACTGACAACCGAGGAGAATGCCAAGGCCCTAAAGATAGCTCCTCGAAGGTGTCTCAGGGGTTACATCAATCTAGGTGCAGAAACTAAATGTCAAGGAGAAGGGATGATTTCAAATCTAACACATCCATTAACATCATACGGGTACATACACACGTTAAATAATGATTTTTCTATTTCAAACAAATAATGCACTTGCGTAACTGTGAGTGATGGCGTATAACCCGAAGATGCTATCCCACCTTGAGCTCCGTGCTATTCCCGCTCGTTGACCATCGATACCTCACCGGTACCTCCCAGCCAATCACTAGGGGTACTCTGCTTCCCCCTTAGCCCCCCGAGCCACAAAGGGGCCACACACTAACTAGATGGTAAGTCTATCTTCCCAGCTCGCCTCGCAAGGCCGAGCTACCACTCCTATCCAAGCTGGAAAATCCCAACTCTCCACAAGTAATCAGTCAAGTCACAATTCGACAGTGTAACGTTACTCTTACAGTCGGTCCCCCTCTTCCTCATCTCCCCTTTTCTTTTATAGATTTTTGAGACCCACCAACTTTCCTAAATCACATTTTAAATTAAGTTTCAATAAAATATTCTAAATATTCTCCATCGCACAAGTGTCATCCATCCCCCTCCTTTCTCCAATAAATATTTTCTTTAAATTTGTTAAGTGTCTCAAATCCCTCACCCACCTAGAGTCGCTCCTAAATTTACTCCTAGGTGTTCCTAGATCCCCTTACATGTTTTAAATACTTTCCTTAGAAAAGATGTTACTAAATTAGCTCAGATTAGCAGGTTCTTAATTTCAGATTCCTTACTATGTTGACCGTGCTTTTTACCATAAGTTCCCACCTTTTCTTTATTAAGTTTCCTCCATTACTTAGTTTCCTAATTCTTATTATTCCCTTCTTTCCCCTTTTTATTAAAGCCCAAAATGGCAGTTGCATTATTAAATCTTTCCCATTTATTATTTATTTAATATCTTTTGTTCTTTCATAAGTTAGGAAATAATTTCTTCTTTGCAAAATTTTAAAACCATTAGTTTTAATTTAATTCTTACTCTCGTCATTTACCCCAAGAATTTTATGAAGACCTAACTATTACTTAAGTGGGTTTTTTTTGTTTGAATTTTTATTTTTATTCTAGGGCCTTTTTCTTTAAGGTTACCTAAATTTTTACCCTAAAAAGTCTTAGACTTAGGATTTAGATTCTGAGCTAGGCGACAACTGGTTAGGGAAGTTGTTTAAGGATTTCTTAAGGCGTTAATGTCTTAGGGCCATATAGGTTTGTTTCTTTATCATGATCAACGAGACGTGCCCTTCAGGACGCACTACGTGCTCCAAGGGTGCCACTCGCCTCATTCGTTTCTTTTGCGCGATGTGCCCTTCAGGATGCACCACGTGCTCCAAGGGTGCCACTCGCCAACTTGTGTTTCTTTCGCACGACGTTCCCTTCAGGATGCACCACGTGCTC
>JZKD02S2364668.1:59250-70220 GCA_000966675.3 Picea glauca
AGCCGACAACTTGTCTAGGGTTTCCTTTAGTTCTTTGCTTCCTTCCGGAGGATTCTAGTCTCGTCATAGGTCACAATAGAGGTACATACCTCCCGAAGCTACCATAATATTAACAGGTAGCAGGGTGATTGTGGTCAGTTCAATCTCCCCCATTCCCTTGCAAACCATGGCCACCTATCCTATTCCCTCTCTCCCTTTTCCCCACCTTCTCCTTCCTTGCTACCCATTCCCTCACCCCCTAAACCACTATCTTCTTTGACAAATCATATGCCAACTCCTATACCAACCACCTTCAACAATGGATTCCCTCTCCCATATTTCTTGTCCCTTAAGATAGCCCCAACCAACTATGAGCTTCTTTCCACAATGGCTCAAGATATCGCTCTTTACTCTTACCGCCATTCCATCCAATAGTGCACCAGCACCCACATACTTGGCTTTAGCCCCTGAACAGTCAATTTAACAACAACTGTAAATTCCATCACAAGCATCTTCATTCCACTTTTACAAACGACCCCTCTCTTTTACCTACCTTCAAAAACCCTCTCACTGCCTCCTCCACCATAAAAAGTGGGCTTTATATTCCTTGTGGAGAGATGAGCTTTGTGAGCCCCTCCACCATTCTCCAAAAAACTTTTAGCACACACTTTACCCTAGATATGTTGTTCTCCCCCTAGCCTTTGACTCTCGACCTATGTTGTCTCATACAATCTTCCTTTATGATGTTCCTACAGAAGCCCCTATCCATAAACCTCTTTCCCCCTCTTGTCATCTCTCCTTTGGCAACATCAAGCACACAATCAAGGTTATGAGTACCAACACGGTCGCTAACAATGAAGTATTCCAAGTTGAGTTCCTCAAACACAATATCCACTCCCTCATCTCGCATTGTTAATTTGTTTAATCATGTTGTCTATTGTGATTTCCCCTAAACTTGGTCCCAACATATCATCCACCCAATTTTTAAATCAAGGGCCAGCTCCAATCTGAATTATTACAAAACCAACATGATTGGACATGTCTTCTCCAAGTTTTATGCCAGAGTTCTTCATTTATGACTTTCCAACGAGCTTGAAAGGAGGCACCTTAAGGAAAATGGATAGGCATGTTTCCACACAAACTCCCAAAATACCGACCATTTTTTCACATTCAAGACCATTATTGAGTTGGCTCGTTGTCGCACTTCGAAAACCTTTTGTTGTTTTGTGGAGTTTCAAAAAGTGTTTCCCACAATCCCAAGAGAGATCTTGTTTTATAGACTACATGATTGCCATTTCAGAGACACTCTTGTCGGCCACTATGAGACTCTATGAGTAGATTTTGGTTGTCTTCGTACAACCCATGACCTTTCTAAGTTCACCTGAAGCACCATTGGATTTGTTGACACACAATCTCACACTCAAAAGTGAAAAGTCCTAACACCTAGATGGAGACATGTGAAGCTAGGAGGATGGCCACTATCACCTCACCATCCCTCTGCACTTTAGACAAAGGGTAATCCCAAGTCAAGGGGGGTTTCCCTATTGGTTTGCTAAGCTAAATTCGTGTGATAGAAAAGGGAGCATGGGAGAGCTTAGCAACCTAGAACAAAACATGGAAAATGGAAAGATTTAAATGGGGGGGTGATGGATGAAAGGGAAGTTCCAGTGCCTTATTTATTGGGCTATGGAGGTCATACTTGCAACTCTTGAGGGCAGTTCTACTAAAGGATTTCGTTGATAATCTATCACAAGATGAGGAGAGTCCAGACTCACTAAAGGGAGCTCCACGACCAAGCTAATGTTAGAATTGTTAAGCCTTTTACCCACAACGAAATGTATATGGCTTTAAACCCTTTATCCCTTAAACAAGGTGCAAGATCTCACCCGCAATGGGAGGTGTATAGCTTTATTTCCTCTTTTCCTGAAATAAGGCACTCCTAGATCGATTTCTTACAACCCCAACCTGCAGCAACAACTCTCCAATTGCCCACCTAGAATACAATACCAGACATACAAAGTTGCCCAACCAAAATTTACATAACTCAAATAAATAATTTACCTTCAATTTCCTAAGTTTGGAGCTTGCTTACTCTTAGGTTGTTCCATTAATCAACCACCAAGTACAAATTAAGAGAGAAAATCTTTATACAGATTTAAGCTCAACTCCTCTATAATAAAATAATATTTTCCTAAGAAGATATAACCAACTAGGGGGAGCGAATTTGATCAAGATCGAAAAATGCTTGGATACAACGTTCTAGATGATTTTAGTGCCACGTGTCTCCTTCCATCCCTATCTTCATGCGAAGGAAAAATTTGAATGCCATTTGTCCTCCTCATCTACAAGGCACTCTCCAAGAGATGACAACCTCAATAAAATAAAATAATTGCCATGTCAAATGAGGTTAAGCGCTTTTCCAAATGTGTGCATGGTTTCCAAGTGTACAAGCCTCTTCATGAGGGCACTCTCACTTCCAAACAATAACATTGCTTGGGCAAATGAGTAGGGTGGATTTGAGTGATTTTTCGTGTGTGAAGCTTCAAGGATGAGAGCATTCTTCTAGATATGCATGAAAATGCCAAGTGTCTTCATTAGTTAATTCCTCTAGAACCTTTTTTGACTAAGAAACCAACAAAATATCTCCTTTAGCATGTGCGCACTCAAAATTTGTGTAATGGTCCAAGTTACAAGTCACTTCACATGTGTGTAAAGGTGTGAATAAGGTCAAATAAGTCCTCGTAGTAGGGCGCACCATTTAGTAGCCTAGGGATGCAAGTGTTGAGGTGGAAATAATGATGTGGAAGGCTAAAATTCTAGGGCACATGGATAGGAAGCTCTTATTCAAACATGAAGACCAAATAATTCTTCAAAACTTGGGTCAAAAGGATAAAGATGTCACAACGAAAGATCATCACATGTGAACAAGGATATTTTGAGATGAATTAGCTTTTTTGCATGTATCATCTCAACACATACCAAAAGGTGGGAGCGCCTACTCTCATGTGTACCACATGGACTTTAAGTTAAAACTCCTAGTGACCAATTAGAAATTCAAACTTAGGGAAAAGGTCTCAATGAAGAATTAGATTATTAAAGAGATAATAGACCAATACTTAGGCACTCAACCTAAAGTTGAGAATTTTAAATTTTAATTAAAATATCCTTAACTAGTTAGGTGTGTTTACACGAGAAAAAGTGGATATATGAGGATTGAGGAGTTATTATAAGGTAAGCCTTAGGGATTTTAAGTTACTTATGCCATGCACCTCCTAGGAGACGAAATGAAGTGGAATGTATCTGTTAATGTGGATTTTTCCTAAGGAAATGGTAGAGATGTGATTGTTAGAATATAATGGATGTGCTCGTTTTACCATCGACAATATCACTAATGTCACCCAACCATAGGCCGAGGCCACCCTCCGAGCACCTTAACCTTGACAGAGAATCACTCTAGAAGCAAACCCTAGGCTAGATAGCCAAACAAAGGGTAGCGCACCTTTCCCCAAGGATAGCGCACCAAACAAGATCTAATCCGATAGTCCAAACCATAACCAAGAGATAGTCCAAGACAAAACTAGGCAACTGCAGTGCGCACAAACTAGGCAACTGCAGTGCGCACAAACCATTCACCCAGTAGCATCAACATAGTTGTATAGACTATCTCATGACTAGATCATGAGCACCATCATCACCATCAATGTCATCAACTGCATCATCTCTCGAAACCATACTTTATCTGAGTAATTTAGACATGATGTTGGATAAGTCACACACCACAGAGTGACACAAGGGCCATTCTTCTAATCTGGACATATGTCCTAGAAAAATAAATGTCCTAAACCATTTTTCGTCTGGGAAATCTCTGTCCATTGATCATCCATCTAGTTGATAATCATTTTCATCACTGTTGATAGTCTTCAAGGCAATCGGAACAATATCATTCAATAGAACACAACTATGTCTATCCATAGTAGTACACAACTACAATCCAATGGTACACTACCACACCAAGTAGCACGCAGGTACTTGATCAGTGATGTATAGTCACAAACAATGGAACACATACACCACAGTAGTATACATCTACTGTCTAGAGACATACAGTCTTCATAACAATCATCTGATATCAACCTACACAGAAACAATGTTATGATATAAACGGAATCATCTGGGCCATTCTTCCACTCATATCTGTGAGATCTTGGAAAAGCATCTGCCCTCAAAAGGTAAAACATCGATGATGAGCTATCTGGACTATTCTTCTCAAGCAAGGAAGAATAATTGTCATGATTTCTGGGCTTGGACCATTCCCCACCCTGGGCCATTCCTCCGACACTAGACAAAGTGTAACCTGGAGATAATGAGTTTGCCCTAAGGAATGTTTGTCCCTGATTTGTATAACCTGGACCATTTCCCTCCCTGGGCCATTCCTCCAACACTAAACAAAGTGCAACCTGGAGAGAATGAATCTGCCCTAAGGAATGACTGTCGAGACCATTTCCTAAGGAAATGACTGTCATGCACCAACCTCCAAAAACGGACCATTCCCCATGTTAACCAGAATGGGAAATCGTTGTCCGGCGAGGCGGGCCAGTCTTCTTGAGTAACCCTCAACAAGAGAGACTGCCCTAGACCATTCCCCATGTTAACCACAATGGGAAATCGATGTCTATGGTACATCAGCATTCCATCGAACCATTTTCATTACGAAAGTGACCGTTTGATCTGGACCATTTTCCGAACAGGAAAATGACTGTCTGTCAGAAATCTTAAACCACTTTCCGAATCTGGAAAGGAACTGCTCATCCTAGACCATTTTTCGAATTAAAAAATGATTGTCCATCAATCAATAACACATCAGTGCTCCCTCCCAACCTGGGAGTCATCTCTTCCTTTTTCAATAAGGAAGTCGTCTCCACAAGCTCCAGCTTGAGTACGCAAACTCTTTCATCTTGGACAGAAGCTTTGCCAAAATGTCTGCTTATCTGCTCATCTGTGGAGATATATATTGGAGAACCACTTTCTCCTTTCTGGACTTCATCACGGAGAATGTAATGCTTGATCTCAAATGTA
This sequence comes from Picea glauca, assembly GCA_000966675.3. Taxonomy (NCBI): domain Eukaryota; kingdom Viridiplantae; phylum Streptophyta; class Pinopsida; order Pinales; family Pinaceae; genus Picea; species Picea glauca. Next base: position 64,306 of record JZKD02S2364668.1, read on the forward strand.
CTTCAGTCTGGAACACTGGTTTTCTCTGAAGGCTTCATATAGCTATGATCAATAAAGTATATCATTGTTGGATTCCTCTTTGGTTCCTACTAGCTCACAACATCGTGGATAGGGTCAAACTGGAACATATTCATGCGGCACTTTTTCTGTCATCATGAGATCTTTGTCATGGATTGGCAATCCATCATCCTGATCTTCTGAGTAATCATTCCGATACAATATCTTTGTTATAGAAAGTCTTCACCACGTTTCTGCTATGCATTGGAGGTTCTCCACCAAGTTGTCTTCTTCCATCTGCATACAAGGGTCTCTTTCTGGTATGCCTCAAAGCCTTGAGGTTGCTCTTCATACGCTCTTTGTTCAATTGCTCTGGAGAAYARTCTTTGCATTCATCTGATGTAGAACTCCAACCCATGGATATTGCGGATGATATAATGACTCATGTAGAGGTATGTCTGGTTTACTGGAACGAGTAATCATCATAGTCTTCTCCCTCCATCTGGAAGAACCTCTAGTTCTAGATCTCGCAATGCTTTCATTCATAAGTCTTCCATACACTATTCTTCATCACAACTTTCAGTTCCTCTGCTTGATTGTTTTTAGTGAGTTCATATCAAGCTAGTAATCTTGTGATTCTTGATACAATGACTAGTTGTTATGGCTTTTCTTTCTTTCTTGGAATCTTCATGTTCTTCCTCATGTTTTTCTTTAGATCTTGGGTCCATGGAGTTTCTTATAGATTCCATGCCCTAGAGATATCACCTCTTTCTCTCATCATAGGATCACGGATGTGGATGGACAACCAGGGATACTTTAAGGCTGCTCTTCAAAGAAGTTTTCTTCTAAGGTCGAACTGAACACTTACTGCCTTTCATGGCTGCTACCATGGATATATACTTCATCATCTTCAATGGATCATAGGATTCGATCCCTCCTAATCCTTGCTTCACGTATGAGTGCATGTTTTTCTTTTGGAAATATATAATCGACTCCCTCCATAATCCACACTTTCGTCTGCATCCTTATTGCCTTCTACAAGATGTCATAGGTCTTTCTCCAATTTCTTCTTGATTGCTGACTTCTTCTTGTCTTTTACTTCTTCTCTTTTACTTCAAGATTGATTCTGATTTCGGCTTATCTTGCAGCTGTTACTTATGTAATAACTTCCACATGAATTGTTTGATGTACTTCATCCTTTCATTTGTATTGCCTGACTTGTAGTCATAATGATAGCAGTCCTTTTTATTTCTTCCATAGTATAGTTTCTCTTTGAACACATTATCATCTAAGAAGTAGATATGCAAGATATGTACAGAAAACATGGTAAATACAAGAACTATGAAGAGTATTGTTACCTTGTCTTAGAAGAAGAAGTTTGTTTTATCCTGCTTGGTCTTCTTTGTAGGTTCCTTTTCTTCGGTAACTGATGCTTCGTGTGTCCCCTTCCTTTTCTTTAGCTCGGGACAATGATTCTTGTAGTGACCATACTTTCGACAATTGAAGCATTGTATTTCTGACATGTCTTTCTCTTGATTTGGCTTCTTCCTTGAACCAAACTTCCTTTTGTTCCTGAAATTCTTGAATCTTGTTGTAAAGGCTTTATCATTGTACTTCTTTTGGGGTTTCTCTTTTGCACTGATCCTTGATTCTTCTTGAGCACAACAAGTCCAAAGTTCTTCAAATATAGAATACTCCTTCCTTGTGTTCATGCTTGCGGCAAATGCATCTCATGTCTTGGAAAGACCGTTGAGTACTATATTTATCAGTTCCTTCTCTAAGATGATCTCTTCAATAGCTTGTAGTTCATCTCTTAACTAAGAGATCCTCACAAAGTATGATGTTATGATGTCATCATCATTCATCTTCATGTCACGGAGCTCATTCTTTAGACTCATTACTTGTCCAATGTTTCTAACTGAGAAGAGGCTTGTTAGGGCATCGTACATCTTCTTCGATGAGTCAAGATGGGAGATGTAGGGTATCAAGTGGTCTTTTATAGAGTCCACTATGATACTCATGGCATTGATGCCACTGTCTTTGAACTTCTCCATAACTGCAACGTTTTGCGGTTCCTTCTCTTTTCCTTCTTCAAACTCTGGTTCCACGATCTTTCCTTTCATGATATCCAACACTTTATTCTTGGCAAGGATGAGGTCAATCCTTGTCTTCCACGCTCTGAAGTTAGAAGCTCCATCTAACTTGTTTTCTGACTTCATAGAGTAATTCATGGCTGCTTTGACTTGGTCAACCCTAGATTTGACCAAAAACTCAAACTTGACGTCTTAGCTTGCTGAGAGTACCAAGAGGTGCGCTAGGCTGGGGCGCACTAGTCTATCCGAAAATTAGGTCAATCCCTTCACTTAAGGTGCCTCAACGAGAGGATTAGGGTTTCTGCAGCTGCATCTGCTAGTAACCCTAGCAGTAGTGCTTTGGTAACTGCTCCTACTAGAAACCCTAGCAGCAGTTCTTCAACGAGCATAGTATCCTTATGGCTATGCTCCCTTCTAGTGGTTAGACTGAATGAAGGAGGTGTGGGCCCATAACCTGTTAGAATATAATGGATGTGCTCGTTTTACCATTGACAATATCACTATTGTCACCCAACCATAGGACGAAGCCACCCTCCGAGCACCTTAACCTTGACAGAGAATCACTCGGGAAGCAAACCCTAGGCTAGATAGCCAAACAAAGGGTAGCGCACCTTTCCCCAAGGATAGTGCACCAAACAAGAGCTAATCAAATAGTCCAAACCATAACCAAGAGATAGTCCAAGCCAAAACGCAATCTGCTAGCTGCAGCAGCTGCAACAGCAGCTCTCCTCCAAACTTGCACGCAAATTGGGCAACTGCAGTGCGCACAAGTGCTGCTTTGCAATTCTGAGAATGCCTGCCAGAATGAAGACTGGCCTCCTGTATTTATACTAATTCTGGCTAACTGCTTGGGCCGACTTCTCGTTCTAGGTGTCTATTTACTTAGTATATAATATTTCTTCTGGTCGACTTCTTCTCTCATAGGCTAATAACCTAATACCAATTATCCTCTTGAGCCGACTTCTCTTCTAGGGTTATTAGCCAACTCATTAGGGTTTCTTCTTGCTTCCCGGAATATTCTATTCTCGTCAGGTTTACACGTGGAGGTAAATACCTCCAGCAGCTACCATAATATTAACAGTGATGTGATACACAAATTTCCTAGGCAAAGGGCTGAAATGTGGTGAAATGTAAGGCTAAAATGGGTTTCACCTAGGTAAAAAGTGATAATACGTTGTGACAAACAAATCACCTAGTTGAAACAATGAGATGTGATGAAATATCAATGAAACTAGGTAAACTAGGCAAGTACACCACCAAGAAAGGCGACACAATAGGAGAAGGAAGGAGGCATTAGAGCCTATCCCCCCTTAATGACAACTTCCTGAACTCCTAAGTCCTAACATAGATCGAAGTTTGGAAAACTTTGCTTTTGTAAGAGACTTTGTGAAAATGTCTGCAACTTGATCTTCTGTAGGGAAAAAGAGCACTTCAATAACTCAATCATGAATGAGTTTTTTGATGAAGTGCATGTGAAGCTCGATGTGTTTGCTCGTTGATGTTGAACTGGATCTTTGGCGAGCTTGATGGCACTCTGATTGTCGCACCAGAGGGTAGTCGGATGCTACTACTGGAATCCAAACTCTGAAAGGATTTGTCGAAGCCGTAAGGCTTCCTGACTTGCATTAACCGATGCTCAATACTTTGCTTCTGCTGAAGAAAGAGCAATAGCCTGTCATTTCTTACATGCCCAAGTGACAGGTCCTGAACCAAGGCTGAAAACATGAACTGCAGTAGAATTTCGATTATCAAGGTCGCTAGCGCAATCCGAATCAATGAAACCAACCAATAAAGGAGTCCCCCTTGAACTAAATTGTACCCCGAACATACTAAAGTATCCTTTTAGTTGCTTTCCAATGGCTTTCATAAGGTGCTTGTATATACCAGGCAACAAGACCAACAACAAAGGAAAGATCAAGATGGGTATGAGTCAAGTATTAAAAGGCTACCAACTAACTGACGATACAAAGTGGCGTCAACTTTGGGAGAAGTACAGGTGGCAACAAGTTTGACTCCAGAGTGGAAGGGAGAAGGGGTTGGTTTTGAATCTTCCCTGTGAAAGCGACGAAGAAGGTCACAAGCATACTTAGACTAGAAAAGAAAAATTCCTTCCTTGGTTTGCAAAACTCGGAGGCCAAGGAAATAGTGCAAATAGCCTAAAATCGATCATTTCAAATTTCTTCTTAAGGCTGGATTTCACATGGTTTAAAATTTTCGGGTCACTACCAGTGAGGATAAGATCATCAACATAAAGAATAAGGATTATGAGATGGCTTCCTACTTTCTTGGTATAGACATTGGGGTCAGAATGGCATCTAGAAAAGTCGGTGTCAAGAAGAAAGTTGTCCATTTTGGCATACCACGCTCAAGGAGCTTGCTTAAGACCATAAAGAGATTTCTTAAGGCAACGAACAAAAATCCAAAATATTATCTTTGCAAAAATTTAAAAGGGTGTATTCGGGCTTTATACCTCCGGATCTGACTAAGATGGTCGTATATTGGACAAACGAAAACCTTTTCGAGTCAAACGAAAAGTGTTCCTAACTGAAACGAGCACTCTTGACACAATGGAACAGTCCTCTCAGCCCAAAAATGTATGAAAATGGCAGAAACCAGAGATGCGGCAGCACGACTTCACGATCTCGATCTACAACGGGAGCAGGTCTTCAAATGCACTTCGATACCATGTTCAACAACACAGATATTCCAACGGAGGATGAACAGTTTCAGTAACCACTCACACAATCAGATCAAGGATCAACACACCGATGTTTTTACATGGTAAAATCCCTGTGGGGAAACATCCATGGCCCCAACCAACGTGGCCACTTGGAGCAAATTATTAATGCAAAAGAAAAATATTACAGAGAGATTTACAAGAGAGTTTCTCGTAATTGATCATCGGCAAATGACCCTCCATTCTCTTTAAATAGAGATTGTTATCGCACGGTTTGTAGGAAGGGTTTAGGCAGCTTGAGTCAAGGCTTGAAACCGGCGTAACAGGAGCTTCCCCACCCATTGTCACCTCGATGGGGAGCTCTTTCTATTTAGGATGGTTGGTCCAAGGGAGACGTCCCTAGGTAATCTGATTGATGAAAGGGATAAAGGGGTAATGGCTCAGGATAAGAGTGTCCTTTCACAGATTACTGCCAAAGATGAGATAGTCAAAAGAGATCTTTCACTGGATGGCACCTGTTTGCGAGACAAGGCAAACAAAACTAGAAAACGTGCTTGCAGTGGGTTAGTATTTCACAATATTAATGACTATCTTCAAATATACTCATGAGCAATGATTAGATATAATTATTGACGAAGTCAATGATTATTAAACAAAGATAAATAGCTTATATCACTTCTTCAATAAGTACACCAAGAGATCAGAGCATTCAATATGCAAAATTAGATCTTTATTATATCACAATGCTACAAATATCAAATCTGCTCATAATAGATAATGTTGCTGCGTCACCTATATTATTGCTGCTATGGATGTGACGTCAAGCATTAATCAATAGKTCAAAATGAAGRMAAAGAGTGAAACGTTTTCTTMAATAAGCTTATGGATGCAATTAATAACTCAATGCCTATCAAGATAGATGACAAATGTCACAACGTTGTATGCCAAACAAAAGATCTAAAAGGTGTGACGTCACCTATATAATTTTTGTTGCAGTTTAGGGTTAGCTAGCCAAGAAGTGGACGTTGTAGCTAATTCAACCAATGAAAAGTGATGAAACCTCTATGGCTATGATAAGATGACTAGGCCGCACTTTTCTATCCAAACACAAGTTCAAAATCAGCAAGACGTCATCTTATTAGGGTTAG
>JZKD02S2364668.1:83166-93677 GCA_000966675.3 Picea glauca
AAGCTGGTACTGCTGACAGGACAAAACTGGCTGAGAAGAAGAAAGATGGGCCCTCCAGGGCCATGCTCAAGTCGCTCCTGCTCTCGGTACTCCATGTCTAGGACCATGTGGGCCTTGAAATATGATCTCCTAGTTATCCCTAAATATCGGGGATAACACGTCAATCTGATGGTCGTGAATGACCATGGGTCTTCCGACAGGATCTCATCCGTCGATTTGTTACTCATCCCTACGCTACTACCTCGGAACCTTAAGGGGGTCATTCCTCCTCATACAGGGTTGTTAAAACTTGCCCGTTCAGGTCCTTTTTATGGGTTCTTGGCGAACCTTTCTAAGGAGGAAATCTCTGTGAAGAGATCTGTACCGGGCATCCCTGGAGACGGATAAGGGAAAGCAACTTCCCGAGAACAGGCTGGGAGCCTAACTTAACTCAATCTAGGCATAAATAAAATTGCTTTATCCACGTACGTTATGCGTGGTTTCCTCTGTTATGAGCATATATCTATTCATTCTTATCAAACACTGCACAGACATTCTTACACAGAAATCATTCATAATTTCACAGTTCTATGAGCATATACATATATATATCATTCTATGAATTTCAAGATACAAATATGTAAAACACTTATCCGAAAATAACACCAGAAATGGGTGCAACTGCTGAGAGGGGTGCTCATTTCCACCCAACCGTAGGCGTAGCAACTCCCAACGGATTTACCACTAGCCACCCCCGAGCTGAGACTGCATCTCTCTGTCTGCCAGTGACCAGGAGCGAAGGTTGCAATCCTTCCTCTCTACTATCACTCACTCTGCATAATGCCAGAGTTCCCCTCGCGTCTACCCTCTCAATCGCCTCTGCCATACGCCTTATCCTCTCGCGAGGTTGCGTGTGGCGCGATTTCCCTCGCACTAATCAGGCCTGACGACTCTACGGATGGGCGGTTCACCATCCCATCACTCATCAAGCCATCCGCCTACCAGTCTGCAAGCCATTAATTTTCAGGGCCAGCAAGCCGCTTTTGGTTCTCCGGGCCAGTGGAGTCCAAATACGGTATTTAATTCTCGGTGGAAGTTAACGCCACCTTTTCAAGTGCCTTCCACCGCCATCGTGGTCTCTTTTTTTGCACATCCCCTCATCAGCAGTCCTACAATAAATTCATAATGTTATTTACATTTATCGGCCTTCTTCATAAGGTCCATTCACATCATACATTCACATTTTCATCATGCTTTAGCATGGTAATTCCTGTATTAGGATTAATTACAAATTTGGGGGAAACAGGGTGTTACAAGCACCAACAAGCCTTGACATCCCCTCTTATGTTCAACACCGAAACTCCTCATTTTCTGGCATCTTTACAGTACTTGCACCTTATTTTATATCCTCTCTTAGCTAGACACGTATTTCATTATCTTTTCTCCTTTCAGTATTTTTCTAGGAATTGGTGTAGCACTCCCAAATTGTATCTACACAGTATGTACTATTTGTCCCATTAAACTACTTTTGTAGTCATTTGTTGTACATTAATGAAATTATCTGATATTATCTATTATTTTGTTTGCAATTTAGTTAATCCTCTTTAGTCAATAGTTGTTTATCATCATGTTAATCTCCTTCTAGAGCACTCAAATTTTCTTTGGGCCACATGCTGCCAGCTCCTAATCTTTTGGTTGTGAATATAATTGCAAGGCATATTGCAATTTCCAAAAAAAATTGGCTGTCTCGTGATCTTTGAGCACACATACCTTTTTTGGAATGGACATACATGAATATTTCTTGCACTCCCACACATTCACTAGCCAGAGGAGAGCTACAGCAGAAACTAATTTCAATCTCAGCCTCTCATCCTTTGTTCAACTCAAAACTATGACAGATTGACTCAGAGCACAGCCTCTAGAAAAGAAGATACAGCTGGGTGCTGGCCCACAAACTTGTGATGACGAGGACAAATTGCCTGGACTTATCTAGCAAATATAGAAAAGCACCAAAGGCTAACCAATTCTTGCCCAACCTCACTAAATACCCTGGTACTTGATCTGGATATAGTCAAATTAACATAGAACAAAATCATCAACAAGAAATCTGCCACTTAGTTATTGTGTAAGCTTGCAACTAAAAAGGGCATGACAGAGACAACAATCATAACTGCAGAAAAAAGAAACGGCTCTATCCAAGAATATGCACCTTCCAGTTCATACTGTCTTTGAAACTGTGGCTGAAATAAATTATTCATTTTCCTTGACAAAGATTAAACACAAATTCAAAAGAAGATGTTCAGATATGTCACTCAGACACCTAAACAACACCCAAAGCTTTGTTTTAACCACATCAGTGTAAGAGAGAGGCATGTAAAAACACTAAATACACCAAAAACTGGAACTATATCAGAAACAAAAACTTAAACCTGCTACTGGCATTATAAGTAAATACTAATGCAATAAAATGAATTTGAAATTTCCCAAAGGAATAAACTTATAAACAAGAAAGGCATGTGCATATTACCGTAGCAGATTTTGTAGCCTGTGCATGAATCTTTTTGAACTCATCATCATTCAAGGTAATATCGTCGTAGAAGGCATCATAATAAAATCCCTGTAAATACAAATTTTAGTAATGTACAAATCGATGCACACAAGACTGCATATATGAGTTACAAATCCAAACAGAACGTGACCATTGCTTACTCAAATCATATATATATATATATCAAGGAAAACCTAACCCCTTGGATTAGTTCAATCACTTTGAAGTTTGAACAGACTGTTTCAAGACAGAGTTCATTTTGAGGTCCCAGTTCGAGTCCATCTGAGTCCCTCTTGGTCACCAGCCGCTATTGTGGCTGGTGGTTGAGCTGCCCTCCATCCAGATATTCCAGGGAAGAGGGGGGAACCTGTGAGGTTTTCCTCGGAAATTATATGGTTTTCCTTGGAGAGAAAAAAAATATATATATATAGATATAGATATAGATATCAAGGAAAATCTAATCTAGCCATCATTATATCAAAATAATCAGCATTTACAACACAGCATTTCTTAAACCAGAAGAACATTAGGAGTTTCGGGTTTATGCCTGGTCCAAGTAATTGATTAAAACACATTAGACAAACTCTTTACACCCACTTATGATAGTCCTGCAGTTGTTTGCTCTTTTAATCTAATTGTCCTCACTTTTCCACTTTCTACAGAAATCCCCTTTCATTACAAACTGAATGTCTTGTAGAATTTTAGCTTATCATATAAGCATTTGCCAAAGAGCCCAACATGCAGGGGTGATACTGAATTTCCCAAGGTGACAGCATAAAACTAATTAATGGAATTGACTAGGAGACCATGCCAGTTTCCTGACCATGATGGGAAAGGTTTCCTAGGCATTTCAGGTGACATGGACATTTATGGAAACCAACCAAAGAATTTATTTATGAAATTATGACTATCAAAAAACAGTACATTAAGTTGCAGTTTACCCCTTGGGATTTAAAAGTTTTGATCAATTTTATTAACAGTTATTAAACAAATCGAATTGGAGTTGGGGTAGGCACCACCTTAGTAAACTGAGAGACAAACAATCTCTGTTGAGTTGCAGATAAAAATAAGAGTTGGTGAACTAATTCAATGACTCTCCTCCCCTAGCGACCAACCAACATTATTGGCAACACAGGCGATTGTTAAGTTGGTTTAGGAACATGAGGGCACAGATTCACACAGCACTATTCTGGCTATTTCTGCTGAGCTGCCTCAAATTTCCCCCCTCCTGTTGGCATTGAAGACTGGAGGAGAGAGGCCATGAACCACCATGAACCAATGGAGAGGGGAAATCGTCAAACCAAGCCTCCTACAAGATTGTTGGGTCAGAATACTCCTGGCCTGACACTCCAGCACATGCATCACTTGGGGTGAATGGGAGCCTCGTAGGATCATCTGAGTCTGTCAAGCCATGGTATGTGAAAGCCCTGAAACTTTGTTGGAATTATGTGAGGGGAAGGGGCAAAACTTCAGAATGGCCGGACCCCAGATACTCTCAAGGGTGAAGAAATATTTTCCTGTTTGAACCTGGATATTTACAAGAAGTTCACGAGTCGCTGAGTTGTCTTGGAAAGTGCATGGCGAAAATTGAAAAGGATAAAGCTGTGGGCATAGCTGCACTTTGGCAGTTTATGGCTTAGATCAAGGAATAAATACAGAAATCTGAGGACAAACATCTATGAGCTGAAGCAGAGTGCAGAAGAAAGAAGAGATCTCTTCTGGACCATCTCAAGAAGCTGGCAGAGACCCAACCCTAAGTTCAGCCGGAGTTCATGGAGTGACTTAGTATGGAAGCTGAGGAGATGAAGGAGTATAATGAAATTTTAGATTATGAAGTATTCTGTCACCACCCAGAGGCAACTCAAACTCAGTATTGACCTGCTATTGCCCTGCTCCCTTTCTCCTTTGAGAGGGGGGATTGGAAGAATTACAGTAGAAGGACGCGCTGGGAGGCCTTCTTTAAAGAGATCCCTCATTTGGCTAATGTCCCTTTTATCAAAGCAGACAAAGATGCAGACTTGGGTGCCAAAGACAAACAGTTGGAAAGCAGACCGCTTTCTTTCCCTACTCTCATAGGCTGTTGTCTTGTTTGATAAGAAACAATGCTTCTCTTTGAACTATGGCCGAACTTTTATTATATATTTTATTTCGCAGATCTGAATGTGAGAGGACTCTCATCCTCAGCCATGTACCTTCTGATCTTATACTAATAAAAATTTCCATTTTACCAACAAAAAAAATCAGCATAAGTTTCATTGCATGTTGTTAGCTTCAAAGTTTAAACACCAAAATCTCCAACTCATTTTCCTCTACACATAAAATTCAAATTCATGTTAATCTATTTTTCTCTACATGGCTTTACCTCTCCTCGAGTTGTACAGGGTCCAATACATAGTTTGCAGCCATACTCCATTTCAAGAGACTGCCATTAACGAAGAAACAAATTCAGATTAGGGAAACAGGAACATCATAAATATTCTTCAGATTGATGACAATTGAGGCTACTGAACATGTATTAAGCCTGAAACATTTTGTTTGTCTTGGAAACGCATATGCCTTGCCGAAACATAAGGCTAATCTCCTTTGCAATGTTCACTCCGTGCAGTCCAAATTAAGTAGCACAAAAGGGATGCATTTAACAAATCTACTTAAGTCCTTGCACTCAGGCCTCCAAAGCATCATCTATGGCATATTTTAGTGTTTCACGTACCATAGGTAGCAAGGAACTTAATAAAAGGCTGTAAATTATCTCCCAAAAACCCATAATGACATGATAGCTTATTGGTTGGGCACTAGACACAATACAACGAAATCTAGATGCAAGCCTTGTTTCAAGGTTAAATCAAAGATATTAAGACAATAGGATAAAAACAACAGAGGTAATAATAATATTTCTCTATATAGACCCAAACATTTGACAACTCATGCAACACCTACCTCCCCAAGGATGTGAGCACTGGAATGCCAAAATGTATCACGTCCTTCATTGGTGTCAAATGTGAATAATTTCAACTGACAGTCTCCCTCTAGAGGCCTCAACAGGTCCCAAAGAGTCCCATTCACCTACAAAGTCACAGACAAACAACATAAAATATGAACAAATTATAAAAACAGAACTAAATCAAATAATGCAACTCAAAATTCAATACAAAAATGCTGGGAAAGCTACAGCCAGGACATAAACTCCAAAAAACAATCCTCTTATGATTAGAAAAAAATTGAATAACATGATACTGTAAAGTAGTATTACACAGGGACACATTCCTGAGGGTAGGGTACACACTCCCACATTGTATTCACACTGGATGTATTGTTTAGTCCCATTGACCTACTTTTGTGGTCATTTGTTGGACATTAACAAAATTATCTTATCTCATCTTATCTTGGATACTCGAAGAGTTTGTAGTTGGTGTCTTCATGCATAGTTTCCTATAAGTGTTGCAACGAAGGTTGTGCATGCTCAACAATCCTTTTGTTCATGCCAAATCAACTTGTCGTAATAGCCCCATTTCCCACTGTTGGGCTTTTCATTTGGGTTGGTCTTCTTTGGTGGTGGGTGTTTCTTCCCAATTTTTTGTTGGTCAGGGACCAAATTATCTTATGGCTTCGGGTCATTCTTATGTTTCACAAGGCCTTTGTTTTTCTCGTGCTACAGCTTTTCTTCAGATTTCAAGGCAAAGAGATACGCATGTCTGAGAGTATTCAAATCGAAGAACTCCATCTCTTGTTGAAGATAGGGACAAAGACCACTTACATATTTCAATGCTTTATGCTTCACTGTGTTAGTGTTTTTAGCTTGGACAGGTGTTTCCGTAAGGGTGTCTACTTGTGGAAATCGTCATTAAATGTATCATATACCTTTCCTAGAATTCACTTTATTAATTTATTGTATTTTTATTAAAGTGACTTTTAATTAATAAAGTGACTAAGTTAAAGTCACTTAATGATTTAATTAAAAGAGAGTCGATCTCACGATCAAATCTTGACCATTGAGATTAGGTAAATGGCTCAAGTCAAAAATACAAAAGACAGGAAGGGTAAAGGAAAAAAACACAAGAAAAATTCATTTTCACAAGTCATGTGAGATGAAGGAGAGGAAAAATCAAATCTGATTTTTCCAGCATTGGCAAGGAAGAGGGGCAGGTACAGCACATATTTCAAGGAAGCATGGATTTCGAGGCAGCACATGTTAGCTGCATTTATTACAGCAGTCAGATCCATCCGTACAGCAAACATACAGGCCGTACGGACAGCCTCAGTGATCAGAAAGCACGCAAATCGAGGCACTGTAATTTTCAGGTTTGCAGATCTTTCTCAGAGCCATTTTCCCTATGAGGGGAGCTCTTGTAAGTTCTAAAGATGTTTTGAATGATGAATTGATCTGGAAGAGGAGAAATAATTGTGTACTGTGTGATTGATTTTCTCGTTTTCCGCTGCATGCAAGGGTTAATAATTCAAGTAAAGTAATTAGATCTGATCTATTCACTTAGTTAGCTGATTTTAGAGAAATTAACATGGTATCAGAGCCCTTGCTCTGATAGAAAAGCAGATCTGTTGTATTCAGTGCAGATTACTTCAACAGGTTAAAAGACACAGATCAAATTAGCCATGTCAGTAACCAGTGTGAAGGTTGAGGATCGATTAGATGGGGTTTCCAACTTCTTGCCTTGGAAAGCAAGAATCTCAGTGATCTTGAAGGAACAGGACTTGTGGGAAGTCGTGACCAACCCTCATCCAGCTCCAGCGCAGACCTCAGGTCCACGCCAACAGTGGTAAACCCAACAGTGCAAGCAGCGTGGGATAAGAAGGATATAAAAGTGCAGAGAGTGATCCTTGAAACCATCAAGGATCATCTGATCCCGCATGTTGCAGAAAAGACCAGATCTAAAGAGATGCTTGATGCCCTTGCGTCACTCTTTCAGACTGACAATATGAGTCGGAAGATGATCCTCAAAACCAAACTCAGAGAATGCAAGATGTCCACCTCAAACAATGTAACCAGTTACCTTATGAGGATCACACAAATCCGTGACCAGCTTGCAGCTGTGGGAGAGACAATCCTGGATGCAGAATTAGTAAATGTTGCTCTGAATGGGTTCTCCAAGGCATGGGAACCATTCATCATGGGCATTTGTGCCAGAGAAAAACTTCCCAAGCGGGAAAGACTTTGGGATGATTACATTTAGGAGGAGACTCGTAGAGAGTCCAGATCTGGCAAGCAGGGAGGAGGTGTAGCAGATGACAACTTAGCCCTTCTCAGGGAGACAAAGAAAGGAAAAGGAAAAATTGTCAAGAAGGTTGACAGTCAGGGAGAGGGACAGCAATCTGGGCAGAAGAGAGATATGAGCAAGATCAAATGCTATACCAGCCATAAGATTGGCCATTTCGCTTCTCAGTGTCCATAGAGGAAGAAAGTCAAGGGGAAGCCACAAAATGTTCCAGCTACTACAGAGACACGACTGAGCGAACTTGCATGCAAGCTCTAGAATGATTGTGCATGCGTGTCTTGTCTTTCCACCAGCACTACTCCAAAGAGTGCTTGGTACTTGGACAGTGGCGCCTCCTGCCACATAACAGAGGCTAGAGAGTTATTCAACAACTTTTCAGAGGATGACTCAGACCTCCACGTAGAGGTTGGCAATGAGGCCAAGTATGCAGTCAGGGATCAGGGGACAGTGCAGTTCTAGTTGGAGTCAGGGAGGTCTTTTGATGCACAGGAGGTACTCTATGTACCTGGCCTGAAGAAGAACATGTTGTCCATCTCAGTCATGAAGGACAAAGGTTATGAGGTTAACTTCCGGAGATGGCAGGTGTTCATTTGCCTAGATGGAGGCAATCTAGATACTACTATGAGGATTGGACTCCGGGATGGAAACCTTTATAGACTTCAAGGCGAGCCTGCACAGGCATTGTTGCACACCAGTGAGAGCTTGTGTGATCTGTGGCACATGAGAATGGGTCATCTCCATCACAAAGCTCTACCATTACTGAGGCAGATGGTCACTGGGCTTCCAGAATTCAGTCTGGACCAGCAGGGGATGTGCAAAGGCTACACACATGGCAAGAATGTCATGGCAGCCTTTCCTAGCAGGGAGACTCAATCCAAGGGCATCTTGGATCTAATCCATTCGGACGTTGGCAGGCCTATGTCAGTAACTTCAATGAAGAGCACATCCTACTATGTGACCTTCATTGATGACTTCTCCAGGAAGACCTGGATCTACTTCATGAAGACCAAGGACGAGGTCTTCAGTCACTTCCAAGCTTTCAAAGCTCAGGTGGAGAACATGACAGGAAGGAAGATCAAGGTATTGAGGACAGATAACGCGGGTGAGTTCACCTCTATAGATTTCATTGATTTCTGCAACGAGGCGGGAATCAAGAGGGAGAAGACAGTGGCCTACAACCCGCAGCAGAATGGGGTTGCAGAAAGGAAGAATAGGTCTATCATTAGTGCAGTGAAGGCCATGATGCACGACCAGAGTTTGCCTATGTTTCTGTGGCCAGAGACCTGCAATACAGTTGTGTATTTGCAGAACAAGAGTCCACACCGGATACTGGAGGGTAAAACACTGAAGTAGACATTCACAGACAACAAACCTGAGATAGGACATCTCAAGGATTTTGGTTGTCCATTCTACATCTACATTACTATGGAGAAGAGGGAAAAGTTGCAGCCCTGGGGAAGAGGAGCAGTTCGGTGGGGTATAGTGAGGATTCGAAGGCTTACAGAGTGTTCTTGCCAGATCAGCGCAAGACAGTGGTGAGCCGAGATGTCAAGTTCGAGGAGAACTTGGCATCTAGGAAATATCAAGACCTACCAGAAGTTGTAGAGGGTCCTCAGGAGGAGGAACCAAAGGAGGAGAGGAGGGCAGAGACTTCCAATGCAGGGAGCCAAACTCCAGAGGAGGTGAGGGAGTAGTTAGCACTGTTGAATATATCGTCATTATATCGGAAATTTCGGATGTGTCGCCGACATTTTCCCCTGGCCAAAATTTTCTTCCGAATATTTCACGAAACTTCCGAAATTTTCAATGTGTCACGACACATTCACTAACTCGTGACATTTTCTCAATGTGTCGCGAGTCGATGGAATATTTCAGCCTGCTTAAATTTTTTAGTAAATAAAAAGCGCGTGAGGGGTTTTAGAGGCTGCGGGTGCCCTTTTTTGCTCATTATTTCACTTGTGAAGTGTGAGAGAGCTAGAGAGGTGTGAGGAAAACCATTGTGCATCTATCCAAGGAGGATAAAGCCAAGGATCTTGCTTCCATTAGCGCAAACGGAGATATCAAGATTTCCAGGTATGATCAAAAACGTTTTTCTTTCATTTGTTTGAAGTTTGAACTTGAAGATTTGAACTTTCTTTTTTTAATTTTTAGAATTAGGCTAGGGTTTGCAATGTGCCTCTTCTTGTTGTTTTTGAATGGAAGATTCAATCATTCTAATTCATCTATCTCTTATTATTTAACCTTTGCATTATTGTGTATTTATTTTGGTTTTTTTTGTGCCATAGGTTTAATATTTTCATCTAAAGAAAATGCCTAAGGCATTGGATCCAATGTGGGTGTATGGTGAACCAGTGCAACTTCCCAATAGACAAGTATTGACATGCAATCTTTGTGGCAAAAAGATTTTTGCAGGAATTAGCCGCTTGAAATACCACCTTGCCAAAATCCCTGGGTTTGATGTGGATCCTTGTCCAAACAGTACCCCAGAAATTCTGCATATTGCAAACCAATCACTCATTGATATGGCTAATATGAGGGATGCGACCGAGGCTCGCAAAAAAGAAATTGCACGTTCCATTGCAAATAGATACAGTGGAACAAGTGCCTCTGAGGGGGGACCAGCAGTACCACAATCCCACTCCTCAACCACAGGGCCCTCAGCTTTTGCAGCCCCCTCATCAACCTCATCTAACTTTGTGATGAGGTCAACACCTAGGGGGCAAACTTATATTCGGTCATTGATTAAAAAAAAAGAG
>JZKD02S2364668.1:94475-108123 GCA_000966675.3 Picea glauca
AATGTTCATACAGGTTAAGTACCCAGTGCCTTAATGACTTGGTATATGTCTACTACAATCTAAGGTTGTGGGTGAAGCAACTTGACAAAGAACCTGACATAGAAGCCATTTCATTAGATAACATTGACACCACTAGTCAGTGGAGGGTGGAGATTCAAGAACCTGAGATGGAGGAGGCCCCCAAGTGGTTGGAGGAGCATGCAGATAATTTGATGGAGGAGGGGGCAACAGAGGAGGAGGAGGAGGAGGAGGACGATGTTCCACTTCCAGTGGATACATAGGCTAAGGAGGAGATTGGACTTCCAGTGGATCCAATGCCACCACCACCTCCACAGAGAGCCATACCTAGAGTTGGACTTGGGTCTATTGGGACTGGGAGGAGGCAACACACTTTTCCTTCCACCTCGTCCCCATCACTTACCACCTCAGAGGGAGCATCTTGAGCAGTTGGAGCTTCCACTCCAACCTCATCTAGAGTACCTCCACGACCACCTACTGCTTCCAAAGGAAAATTGGTGCCCTTTACCCGTAAAAGGGCTAGAGCAACAGCAACACCACGACATAGAGGGAATCAATGATTTGGATTCCTATGATCTATCATTTTCATTTTATCATGTACTATTTACTATCTAGATGTCTCATGATGATTCATCTCATGAGATACATTTATTTTGATTAGTTGATGTGATTTTGTATCTACTATCATCCTATCAGGAACATGTTTCAGAATTTTCAGTTTAGTAACGAAATGTGACCACTTGACATCTTATGCATCTTATTTATTGGTTGCATTTTCATATTTATGTAGAAAAGTGTTTATTTGATGTTGTTGTTGCTTTACAAGTTTAAAAAATTGAAAACAATGATTGCTTTTGTATTTTTTTGAGGTCTTGCCGACATATTCCGACATTTTCCGCCGATGTCGCCGAGAAGTTATATTCTGGACACTCGCCGACACTTTCCCCGACACGACATATACAGCATTGGTAGTTAGCCCCTTCAACTTCAGTCAAGAGGCCGAAGTGGTTTGAACAGACCTTGCAGGATGCTCAGGGGCATGTTGAGCCTCCCAGGTCCACATTCAAAGAGAGCATACCTACACAGAAATTCCCACAGTATATGGCCTTGATGACCAGCATCATAGATTCAGAGCCCTCCGGCTTTGAGGAAGCAGCTAGCCAGCAGGTATGGAGAGATGCCATGGTGGAGGAGCACAACTCCATCATGAGGAATGATGTCTGAGAGATTGTGTCAAGACCAAAGGGGAAGTCAGTTGTGACTTTCAGGTCGCTTTACAAGGTAAATCATGCAACAGATGGCAGTGTGGAGAAGTACAAGGCCAGATTTGTGGCTCGTGGTTTTTGTTAGAGAGAGGGAGTAGACTACGAGGAGATTTTTGTTCTTGTAGCCAGATACTCCTCTATTCAAGCAGTTATCTCTATAGATTTTGAGATGGGATGGAGCATTCATCAAATGGATGTGAAGACCACCTTCCTCGACGGCATCATTGAGGAAGAGGTCGACATTGAGCAGCCACGAGGGTTTGAGGTCCATGACAGGGAGACACATGTGTGTAGGCTTAAGAAAACCCTGTATGGACTCAAACAAGCACCCAGGACCTGGTACTCCAGGATCGACAGTTATCTGCATGACATGAGATTCACCAAGAGTGAGGCAGATCCCAACCTATACTTCTTGTTGGTTGGATCTGAAATCCTCATCTTGGTGTTGTATGTGGATGATCTCATTCTGACAGGTGCAGAGAGTCCGATTGCTGGTTGCAAATTAGATCTAGCGTTATTTTATGGGACTTGAGGTTTGGCAGCAATTGGGACAATGCATTATTTTATGGGACTTGAGGTTTGGCAGCAATTGGGCGAGATCTTCCTCGGACAAGGGAAGTACATTTAGAGTCCTAAAAAGATTCAGGATGCATGATAGCAGACCAATGGCCACTTCAATGGGCACCAACCTGAAGAAGATTGATTCTTCAGCTTCAGAGTTGGCAGACTCCAAACAGTACAGGCAATTGATTGGCTCGTTGATGTATCTGGTCAACACTCGACCAAATATTGGTTTTGTTGTTAACACCTTGATCTAGTTCATCTAGTTCATGGTGGAGCCAAGGGAGGTTCACTGGTTGGCAGCAAAGCACATGCTCAGATACTTGTAGGGCACAGTAGGATATGGATTGCAGTACCTTGGTGGGGATGGTGTGAGGTTGCAGGGGTTCTCTGATTTAGACTGGGCAGGCTGTGATATAGATCGAAAGACCACCTCTGGGTGTTGTTTTAGTTTGAGGTCGGCAATCATTTCCTAGTTCAACTAGAAGCAAACTTCAATAGCACTGAGTTCAGCAAAGGCAGAGTATTGTTGATGTTTTGGTAGCTGTGGGAGGATCCTTCCCTCCTAGATGACCTTTCTTAGATGCAAAGAAGATTTCGGAAGCAAGAGATCCATTGAACAGATATTGAAATACCCTAGAAGAGAAGTCGGCACAGAAGAATAAAGTAATAATGAAAAGACACCTGTCCAAAAAAGAAGTCGGCCCAGTCTAGTGGCCAAGAAGACTATAAATAGAGGACGTCTTGGCTCATTTGTTCACTCACTCACACTCTCCCAGCTACATAGAAGCAAGGCGCAAGTTTGGAGGTGACGCAATAGTTGCAGCTACATAATTTATTATTGCTCAGTCTTTTGGTATCTCTCTCTTATGCGCTACTTCTTGAGGAGATGCGTTGCCTTTGTATGGTGTTGTTGCTGCAGCTGGGGTGGTATTTCTGGTTAAGCTAGCTCTTGTGCTAGGGTTTATCTGATTGGACTTGCTTTGTGAATAGAATCTATCTAAGAAAGGTTGTTGGGTTTTTCCCCCATTTGGGGTTTTCCCAGGATAAATCTCTTGTGTTCTTTTTTGTCACTTGTTTATGTTGCTACTACTCAGTACATGATATATATGTTAATGGTAACAAAGTAAAAGAACACTAGTAACACTAATGCTCTGTAAATAAGGAAAATCTAACATGGTTTCAGAGCTGGTTACCTTCAGAACAGTTTGACCACTGGAAGGAAGATCGCTACAGCGACACTTTGCAGCACCTTGCAGCTGCAATACTTTGTCAAGCTCGTTGAGCACTATCCCAAGGATGTTGGGAATAATTCCTTCACAGAGCAGTGCGCCCTAACCTAGCGCACCCCCTGAAACCCTCAGCGTGTAGTTTGGTGAAGTTTGAAAAATCAAGGTTTTTTCAGTGCTAGGGTTTCTACCGACAAAAATGTCAACCAATATGAGAGTTGAAGATAGATTGGATGGAGCAGCTAACTTCAGATCCTGGAAGACTAGAATACAACTCATTCTAGAAGAGAATGAATTATTGGATCACGTCAAGACGATGCTTCCAAAACCCGAAGGTGAAGAAGCAAAGGCAAAGTTCAATAAGAATGAGGTCAAGGCCAAGAGGATCTTGATAGACTCAATCAAGGATCACCTGATACCCAATGTATCAGAACTAAAGACAGCAAAGGAGATGTTTGATGCCCTAACCAGACTCTATGAATGAAAGAACACCAGTCGGAAGCTTACCCTACGGCATCAACTCAGATATGTGACTATGAACAAGTCAGAGATGATAGCCAACTTCTTTACAAGAATCTCACATATCAAAGACCAGTTAGCAGCCATTGGAGATCGAGTAGAAGATGTTGAACTAGTAACCACTACGCTAAATGGTTTCCCTCCCTCTTGGGACCCATTTGTCCAAGGAATTTGTGCAAGAAGGAAGTTACCCAAGTTTGACAAGTTATGGGCAGATTGCTCTCAAGAGGAATCTAGATTGATGTCCAAGAAACAAAAGGTATATGATGAGGAAAACCAAGCACTTGCAGCACAAATGAAGAAGAGAAAGGAAAGAGAAGAAGGCAGTCCAAGGAAGTCTAAGAAGCCACGTCGTAAGAGGGATGTGTCAAAGGTTCAATGCTTCAATTGCAAGAAGATGGGACATTATGCCGCACAATGTCCTCACAAACATGAGAAGGAAAAGAAGAAGAAGCACCATGCACATGCAACTGATGTTGAAGAACACAAACCCAAAGATGAAGAATTTGTATTCACTTCAGCACTCACCGGAACCATCACTCAAGGAAGCGATACTTGGCTTATAGATAGCGGTGTTTCCAAGCATATGATTAGATTCATAAACGCTCTATCAAAATTAATAGAAAAGGACTCCTCACTTCAAGTGGTGCTTGGAGACGATTCCAAGCATGCAATCAAAGGCGTTGGAGAAGCCTCCTTACAACTTGACTCAGGTAACCCTCTTTCAATTAAAGATATACTATTTGTACAAGGTTTAAAGAAGAATCTTCTATCTATTTCAGCTTTAGAAGATAAAGGTTTTAGGGTAGCTTTTGTGGATGGCCAAGTCCTTCTATGGCCCAAGAATTCAAGCATAAATAAAGCCACTGTGATTGGTGTCCGAGAGGGAGCTGTATAAGTTGAAGGGACACCAAGAACAAGCCCTTGTACACAATAGTGTTAGTTCCAGTGAACTATGGCACCGAAGGCTTGTTCACTTGAACTATAGAGCATTACCAGTCTAGCTAGTTGTGAAGCCATCTGGTTTCGCAAGCTACTCACAGGATTGTTTGGTCAGGATCTTGAGCTGACAGTGATCCACTGTGATAACCAAAGTTGCATCAAACTCTCAGAGAATCCAGTGTTTCACGACAGGTCAAAGCACATTGAGATCAGGTACCACTTCATCAGAGACACGGTGCAGAAGGGAGCAGTTCAGCTCCAATATATTCCTACGAAGGAGCAGTTGGCAGACATTTTCACCAAGCCCTTGGTCAAGGGCAAGTTCGTCTTCTTCAGAGACAAGCTCGGAGTGATGGAGAATATATTCCTCGCTAGGAGGGAGTGTTAGTGTTTGTAGCTCCGACAGGTATTTCCGTAAGGGTGTCTACTTGCGAAAATCGTCATTAAATGTATCCTATACCTTTCCTAGAATTCACTATATTAATTTATTAATAAAGTGAATTTTTTTTATTAAAGTGACTTTTAATTAATAATGTGGCTAAGCTAAAGTCACTTAATGATTTAATTAAAATAGAGTCATTGATCTCACAATCTAATCTTGACCGTTGAGATTAGGTAAATGGCTCAAGTCAAAAATACAAATGACAGAAAGGGTAAAGGAAAAAGACACAAGGAGAATTCATTTTCACAAGTCAAGTGAAGTGAAGGAGAGGAAAAATCAGATCTGATTTTTCCTGCATTGGCAAGGAAGAGGAACAGGTACAACACGTATTTCGAGGCAACACAAAAATCAAGGTATCATGGATTTTGAGGCAACATGTGTTTCAAGGCAGCATGGAAATCGAAGCAGCATGAATTTCAAGGTACCACGGAGATCAAGGCAACACGTGTGAGCTGCATTTATTACAGAAATCAGATCCATCCGTACAGCAGGCCATACGGAAAGCCTCAGTGATCAGCAAGCACGCAGATCGAGGCACTTTAATTTTCAGGTTTGCAGATTTTGGTTGTGGTTTTTCTTTCAAGCCATTTTCCCTGTGAGAGGTGCTCTTATAAGTTATGAAGATATTTTGAATGATGAACTGATCTGGAAGAGCAGAAATAATTGTGTAGCGTGTGATTGTTTTCTCGTTTTCCACTGCATGCAAGAGTTAATAATTTCAGCAAAGTAATTAGATCTGATCTGTTCACTTAGTTAGGTGATTTTAGAGAAATTAACACACTGAATCTGCAATGCACAATTATAGAACTCATCAGTATCGCTTGGAAAATTTGGTCTTTGCATTGCCACGGAAGCAACCACCATTTGTACAGTTGCTCCTCATGCTTAGGAGTATAAAAAGCTTTCTTAACCATTGCAATAAGGTCTTCCCCTGTGTCAATGGAGTTTCTTACCTACGAAGCATTGTTCGTTTAGGTTCTCCCACCAACAATGTCCTATTGTTGACATCTTCAATATGGAGATAGTGAATTTATCACTATTTCTGACATCATTGGCAATAAATTATGACTTGGGCTATCAAACCTAAAGATCTATAGTGTTTGCATTGACCTTTCCCTCAAGGTTAGAGATGTCAAGTTTCAATTCAACTTTAAATGGGGGTATACATGGAAGATTGGAGAACTGGAAAGGATGAACACTGTAAAAGAATGCAGGCATCTCTTCTATGTCAAGGTTAGAGATGTATCTTCCATGTCTGTAAAGAGCATCCTCAAGAAGTTGCTCCATTGAAGGAACTCCATTGGTGTCTCCTAATGTTATCATAGTCATCTTCTATGTTCTTGTAGGCAAATAATCAAAAATGCAAATGGATTGAAAATTCAAACAATCATATTCAAAATGAGTTTTAATGGGCATAAAGAGGAGGTATGGATGAACATGCCAATTGTATTGCTTGCACTGTATGGCTCTAATACCAATGAACCGATTTTAGGATGCAACTTCAAGACAATTTAAACATATGGAATGGATTAAGTTGTGGGCAAGAATCATGAAATGAAATGAAGCAAATCAGAATAACAGTGTTTTTTTTAAATGAAAGTTCTATTGTGTTTATAGAGGATTTGATAGGTCACTGTTGGATGCCCTCAACAAACCCCGTGTCCTAAGAACTAGGTAACCCCCAATATTTTTTTTTATTCCAATAGTCTTGATCTTGAATATTTAGTGTGGATTGAGCTCCATGTTATTGGGTTGTTGGATGCACTGAGTTTCTTTGATTGCTTTCTTGAATTGCCCTCTTTGACTCGTTTTTGTCTGAATGATTGATGTGATAGTATTGTTGGATTACTGTGGAATGATCATGGATGAAGATCAATTGATTTGTCTCTTCGTGATAGTCTTGTTCTAATGTCATTTGGATGTTTCATGTGACTTGGTGAATTGAATTGAGTTGAAGGATTACTTGAATGATCTTATATCAGATGGTTTGCCTATAGTGAATGTATTTCTGTTTTCTATTTACAAGATAATGTCATAAGATAAGATAAGATAATTTTCTTAATGTCCAACAAGTGACCATAAATAGGAAATGATGGTTTCAAGAGACATCTCCACTCTTTGTATAAATGTACGCTTTGATAATGAGAAAGTTTGAGCTGATGTGCACATTGTTGAGAAATTTAATTGTTAATTTGAGTTAGAGAAATATGCTTGAGAGATTGTTGAGTGATTGTAGGAGATGATGGTTTCCAGAGACATCTCCACTCTTTGTATAAATGTATGCTTTGATAATGAGAAAGTTTGAGCTGATGTGCGCATTGTTGAGAAATTTAATTGTTCCATTATTGCTGGTGTATTGCCTCATTTGGTATCAGAGCCTGGAAAAGAGTGTACACTGTAGAGTTGTTGCATGGAAGAACTTGGATAAAGTTCGTGGAAGAGGAGTGTATGACTGGTGACATACAGACTGGTGTAATTGTTGCTGCTGCGTGCGGACGTACGGATTGGTGCAATCTATAAGAAGATTGGACTAGAGAAAAGAATGGTGCGATTTGCTACGGCTTGGAGCTACGACCTACAGCTTTGAAGATTGGAGCGACTGGTGTGCAGTGAGTTCTTTATTTTTATTTTGCTGGTTTAATACTTTTAAGTATATGGTTGATTTGGAGCTGCGTAGGAGTAATGGCAGCTCAACAGTAAATGCCGGCGGATCGTATATTATTTGACAAGAAGTGTGGAACGAGTGCGTGGACTGGTGTGCATTGGATTTACGGCTTTGAATATAGGGTCAAGGTAGGCAGCTTGGAATTGAACTTCATTGTAACTTCTTTATATAACAAGAAAAGAACATATATATTAATAATTTACGGTGGAGTTATATTTATTAAAGAAGGTATGTTTGTATAAGTGAGAAAACAATATTATTTGTCAAAGTATTTTATACATAATTTCTCACAAAGTGTGTATGGAGATGTAAAAAAAAAGGTTATATTACCTTTTTCACTTTTGTCTCTTATTAAGAGGATGTATTGAGGAAGTTTAGTAAGCTTTCAAGCGTTGAATTTCTTTTGAAAAATGAGCATTGAATTTCTTTTGAAAAATTATAATATTTTTTATCTTTGAAAGGTTATGATCTCATGAAGAGAGAATTAAAGAATTAGTGTAAAACAGATTATCTTAAATCTCTTATATAATTTTTGTAAGAGAGTTGATATGTTTGAGAAGTGGATAAAGGGTTATAATATCATTCATAAATTGTAAAGAGCTTCTCATAAATTTGTAAAAGAAGCTCAAAACTCTTTAGTGAAGGGGATTTTGCAAGATTTGTAATTTTGGAAGGCATTGAGCTTTTTTAAGCTCTCTTTTGTATTTTCAAATTAATAAAAGATTCACTTTTGTTGGTGGTTGAGTCCCTATTTGGAACATTGTTTCTTGTCCCGGGTCGAAGTGGGACACATTGTGTTGCTTTTGAATATTCTCTCTATCTTTCCTATTCTTCGAATAGCAACAACCAATATTGTGTTGCCTAAACTTGTTGGCACAATTTATTTTTATTGGAGCAAACGCATGCAACCCATATTTATCACTAAAGATTTATGGGAACTTGTAATTGATGGATATGTTATGCCTTTTGCTGACAAATTCAAAGCATTGAATGATGATGAAAAGAAATCTTTAAAGGAACTTATAAAAAAGGATAATGAAGCACTTTCACATATAGGGAGAGCAGTTGAAGAATCTATATTTACAAGAATCAGTGGTGTAGATTCATCCAAACAAGCATGGGATATTTTAAAGAACACGTATGAAGGTGTGGTTGTAACTAAATTGCAAACATTATGGAGGAATTTTGAGTAATGAATCCATTCATGATTACATCACAAAAATGCAAGATCTTGTTAATCAGATGAGGTCATTAGGTGAAGAGGTTCCAGAAAGAAGACTAATTGAGAAGATTTTAAGAAGTGTTCTGCCCAAGTTTTAGATGGTCACCACCAGTATTATGGTCTCCGAAGATTTAAACACGGTGAAAATTGATGAATTGAGTGGTTTTTTGCTAACAATTAAAGAAAGTAATCCAACAAAGGAAACAGAACATGCTTTTTCCACAATGCATCGAGAAAGAGGAAGAAGCAGAGGTCAATATCACAATCAGAATCATAATAGGCATCCACACCAGTCACGAAATTATCAAAGAAATGCATCCACCTCAAGAGGAAGAAGAAGAAGTTCAAGTCAGTTTAGAGGACGAAGCAGAGAAGGATTTTGTGGAAAAGGAAGAGGAAGAGATGGATCTCGAGAAAGACAAGGCCCACAGTGTCATTATTGTCATAAATTTGGTCATCTTAAAAGAGATTGTTATGCAAAAATACGAGATATGGAACATAAAGGGGCCAATACGATTGTTGAAGAAACCGGGAATGAGAAGTTATTCATCTCAAGTTTTATGGCACATAATGAAGAAAGTGAAGCTTGGTATATTGATCCGCGATGTTCAACTCATATGACATCTCAGGAGGAGTTGTTTATTAGAATAAATGACAATTATTCAAGTAAAGTTATCTTTGGTGATGATAGAGTTTTTGAAGTTAAAGGAAAAGGCACAATTGCAATACCAGCATTGCTTGGAAAGAAGAAGTTTATTGATGACACATTGTTGACACCAGCGTTGAGGAAGAACCTACTTTTGTAGGTCATATGATGGAGCAAAACTATAAGTTAGTATTTGATAATAAAGAGTGTTTAATCATGGATAAGTTGAATCAAAATGCAGTTGTCGCAAGAGGAGAAATGACTGAAGACAGAATCTTCAAACTTTCTTTTGATTCAAGTAACTCACACATTCTGAATGTTACAGAAGAAATGAATAGCAGGCTTTGGCATTTAAGGATGGGACATTTGAATTTTCATAGTTTGGTATTGTTAAGGAAGCAGAACATGGTGAATGGTCTTCCTTATATCAAGAATGATGATGAAGTATGTGAAGGGTGCATTTTGGGGAAACAACACAGGGAAAGTTTCTCAAATAGAACATGGAAGGCTAGAGAGCGTCTAGCACTAGTACATTCAGATTTATGTGGTCCAATGGAGACTCTGTCTTTTGGAAAGGCACATTATTTTCTTACTTTCATTGATGATTATTCCAGGAAGACATGGGTGTATTTTTTGCAGGAGAAGTCTGAAGTGTTTTCTCATTTTCTTGAGTTTAAGGCTTTAATTGAAAAGCAAAGCAGCTTGAAAGTTCTCACCCTATGTACAGATAATGGGGGAGAATATAGGTCACATGAATTTTTGAATCATTGTAGGAAGAATGGAATCAGGCAAGAGTTTACCAACTCTTACTCCCCTCAACAAAATGGAGTCGCGGAAAGGAAAACAGGACAATAGTTGAAATGGCTCAGAGCATGTTGAAAACTAAGTCTCTTGGAGATGAATTTTGGGCCGAAGTAGTGCACACAGCTGTTTAGACTCTCAATAGATGTCCTACGAGAGCAGTATTGAATTTGACTCCAAAAGACGCTTGGTCAGGATATAAACCAAGTGTTGCACATATGAAATTTTTTGGTTGCACTGCATATGCACATGTTCCTAAGGAAAAGAGAAGCAATTTGGATGATAAAAGTGCATTTTCAATGGTTATAGTATTGAAACAAGTTATAGGTTGTTTGATCCTCAAGCAAAGAAAGTGATAATAAGTAGAGATGTTGTGTTTGATGAGCATGGAATTTTTTCGCCAGATAATTGTTACACGTCAAAATTCCTCACT
Organism: Picea glauca; assembly: GCA_000966675.3. Classification (NCBI taxonomy): domain Eukaryota; kingdom Viridiplantae; phylum Streptophyta; class Pinopsida; order Pinales; family Pinaceae; genus Picea; species Picea glauca. Next base: position 105,219 of record JZKD02S2364668.1, read on the forward strand.
TCGATAATGTCACATTAACATTGTCGCAAGTGTCGTAAATGTCGCATTCTCGTTCTACATATGTCGTATGGCGAACGACGCCATGAAAACACTTGATACATCCTCTAAGACATGTTGGAAGGGGAAAACACATCATTTGACAAGCTAAGCAAAATGTTTTGCCTTGAGAAATGGTCATCTTAACAAACTTTTGGAAGATCAACACTCCCCTGCTCACATGCAGGGAGCGCTAGCGCTCCTTGTCCATCTAGAAGGGAGCGTTGCAGCGCTCTGTTGCTAGTTTTGAGGGAGTGTCGATTGCTTGAGAGAATCATAGGAAGAAATCCCCCTTATCTCTAAGGAAAGCTAGAGATGATCCGAGTTGGTTTGGCTCGAATCCAAGCTTTAGGCTGCATCTAAGGAAGATGCCACAACTGATGGAGTCATATCCTCAATTTATTCCAAAGATAACTAAGGTGGTTAAGCCTCTCAAAGCCTATAAAGGAAGGCATTCTCATGGTGAAAAGGAGGAGAATATCAACAAAAAGTATTGTCATTTTGATCGTGGATCTTTCGAGCAAGGGGTTGGACAAGGAGGACATGGAGAGGTTGTTGCAACTGCATCTACAGATTGTAAGTGCCTTGTAATGTTCTCATTAATATATGGTTGGCCTATTTCCTTCAAGTTTGTGTATGATTGCATATGCTTGTCTTTTGTTGATAAATTTAGTTCAAACTAATCTTGGTAGAATAGGAAGTATGTGTTGTCTTTGTTGTCTATTGGATTGCAGATCTCATTAAGGAGCTTGAAGATCAAGTTCAGCGTGTACTAAGCGAGGACAAGCTTCAGAAAAAGGTACATCATATTTTCTTCCTCTTTTCCCTTTGACTAGTTTAACTACATTTAAAGGAATGTTAGTGTCCAATGTTAGCATCTTTCTGTCTTGGTAATAGGGGTCTAGGATCCAAGAGGATAATCACTTGTCACCAGGGGAATTTTCCTACAACGGAAATTGGCGACTCCACTGGGGATCGAAGCTTTCAATTTTGGTTTCTTTCCTTGGCTTTGTCTTAGCTTTTTGCTCTTCTTCAAATCATGTTTGTTGCATTTTCTCTTCTATACATCCTGTTGTCATTACTGAAGTTGTCTCACAGAAACTGCTGATCAAACTTCTTGAATTTTTCATTTTCTGGGTTGTTCCCTTTCTCTCTCAAAAACCCGCGCCCTCTCCCTTTACAGCCAGAGCGTTGATTTCCTGATCAATGCTCCCTTATAGTGCTTTAGGGAACGTTGTAGCGCTCTAGTGCTGATATAACCAGAGCGCTAATTTTTCTTCATTTTGAAAAATTATTGACTACCTTTGTACTGGGTGTGATTTTTGGGTATTTCCTTTTAACTCGGGAATGGTTTTGTCAGTTTGTGTCTTTTGTCAAACCTGCAACTTGCTTCTTTTAATACTTTTGATCTTTGATTGGATTTTATTGTATTTCCTTGTCACGAAATCACGAATCCATTTTTTCACAAGAAGACCAAGCATATTGATATTCAGTATCATTTTGTTCGAGATTTGGTTCAGCAAGGTGTGATCGAGATTATGTATTGTAGAACAGAAAATCAGGTAGCAGATATATTCACCAAAGCACTATCAAAGGAAAAGTTCTGCAAATTCAAAAATGATCTTTGAATATTTCCAAATGATCATTATGGGGGGAGCAATGTTCGAATAATGATTCATTTGTCATATTCTAGAATTATTTGTTGTTAGCATTATTGTTATCTTGTTATGCCTCGAAAGTTTAATTTGAGTGAGAGAAATATGCTTGAGAGATTTGTGGAGAGATTATTGGAGAGATTGTTGAGTGATTGTAGGAGATGATGGTTTTCCGAGACATCTCCACTCTTTGTATAAACGTATGATTTGATAATGAGAAAGTTTGAGCTAATGTGCGCATCTTGAGAAATTTAATTGCTCCATTATTGTTGGTGTATTACTTCAAGAAAACCTTTTAATGAACCAAGATTCAGTGAGGGTTGTTGCACATCTTTTTCTCATCTTTTTTCTTTTGCAATTGTTGCCACACATTCACAAGGCTAAAACAAGGGGAGAGATGCAAAATCTCGTTTTGGCCAAAAGAGAAAAGTGATCAAAAGGTCGAAATAGGGCTACCCACCAATTTTTGGCAATGTTTGGGTAGTTTTGTTCTTTGCACAATTCCCAAATCACCATTTTGGGTCATACAACAAACAGATCTCGTAGTAGTTTAGAAGTAAAACTTGTTGACAACGATAAAGTCTATCATCTCGTCAATTTGGGGAAAATTCATGAATTCCCCTTTGGGAGTTTGGCACTTGTTGAAGAGTTTTTGATGATGGTAGAGACATGGAAATGAGCTACTACAACCATGGACTTCATATCCAAAGCTCTTGTTTTCTAGGGAAGCTCAAATAGTTTATTTTCTATCCTCCTCACATTCTTTGCTAGTGTGCTTGATCCTACAAGGCTCTGGGTGAAATGAATAAGTTTAAATCAATCTCAGATAATGCATCGAGCTAGAGGATGATCTTGCGCATTGTGTGAATCCTCGAAGAATTCAGGAATAGGATGTGACTCACTGGAAAAACACCCAGGTTTGTCTGTTGTCTATAGCTTGCTTATTAACCCTCTCTTTGTGATGTGTAGAAGCAAGAAAGCTTGGGATGCGTGTGGAGATCATTGAAACAACAATAGACCATCTTGGATCATCACAATATTGCTGCCACTAAATCGCCTCTCAAAGAGAACAATTTGACACCTCAAAGCAGTGTGTTGCTCTTGGTGTTAATGTTTTATGCTGATATTATAGTTCTTTGCATTTCATAAAGATAAGAGCATAATAACCACAAGATCACTGAGAAATACACATCCACAATAGACACAGCATTTAT
>JZKD02S2364668.1:113199-128181 GCA_000966675.3 Picea glauca
GGGGATTTAACCTAATAATAAAAATAATAATAATGACATGATTAATCCACAATGGGGATTTAATCCAATAACAAAATAATAAGAATGCTCTTTGCAGTTACATTATTTCAACACTTGGAAAGTCTCGGGTGATCATAGGAATGAGTAGAACAACCAAGGGGTTTGAGAGAATCTCTAGATGAATGGTAAATATGTATATGGTTGTAGGCAGCAATTTTAATGTTGAATACATTTTTCAAATCAAATTTAAGATTAGTGCAGGATTAGACAACTCACATAAGCATTGTGCAACCCTCAATGGCCACCAGGCAATTTCTTGGTGTACAATTCCACTAGTTTTATGTGATTGATACCTAAGTTAAATCGATTCAACCTCCATGCTATTGAATCCTTAAATAGCACATCATTTACACGGATGCCCATTCCTTTGAATTAATTGAAGAGATTTATTTTTAATTGAAAGTGAATTTCAATGGCTATTTCAATGCTTTGTGTTGCACATGAATGAATTCATGCAAGTAAAGGATTGCTTGTAGTATTATTGAGGAGCTCATTTCCATGCTCCTATTTGTCATTCACAATCACCTCTTTCATTGATTTCTTGTTCTTGTCATTTAAATGAATTCCCACCATTTAATTAAAACATCGAAATTAATTGAGACAATTTGTATTTTAATTGCTAATTATGGAATATCGTGAATTTATTTCTTTGTTACTAATCTCATGAGTCAAGGTACTCTCATTTGCCCTTTCCATTACTTCAATACTCTTATTGCTTATTGAATGTTTGATAGAAAGGGAGCACTATCACTATCTTGATTGAGAGTTTCCCATGTGCTATTTGTTGGTGAGAAGATTGGAGAACTGGAAAGGATGAACACTGTAAAAGAATGCAGGCATTTCTTCCAGAAGCTTTGAAGCTTGCTCAAATCAAGAGAGAAGCCATTGAAACATGCTTCATACGCAAAGGGAGCGAAGAAAACATCAAGTGTTGCTTCTATCCAGATTCCAAACAATTAATGCAAGGACAGGGCAATTTCCAACTAACTACAATTGGAGAGATTCATCAATGATCATAGATCAAGCAGTGGGGTATTGTGAAAGCCAAAGCAACCATCAAGAGTGTGCAAACCAATGCACACTCTTGATGCATTCAAACAAGCATGAATCAAGAATAGAGGCAATGTTTTTGCCCGAGGTTTTTATGGATTAAGCCTCACTATCTGTGAGTGCAATTTATAATATTGATTTTATTAAACATTTATTATTTACGAGTGTAGCTTGTTGAACAGTCAAAATGAGGAGGTACAAATAGTAGAGAACTCTTGGAACTAAATAAACTCATTAAGCGGATGAAGAGTTGAGAAGCTTAAAGGCCAAAGGCCAAAACTATTTGTATATACTATAAATAGAGCCTTCTCCTTCAAGATGGATGAAGCTTTCCTTTTGGCATGAGTAGCTATCTCTATATGTCAATAAGAGACTATTGTTAGCTTGTATGTGCAATACTCTTGCATAATTTTGGTAAGTTGTAAGCTATCTTCGCTTGTCATGGTGATGATTGGTGCTTAGGGGTGTGCATATGAATTAGTGTCCACCATTCTGAAGCTCTACATATTTATGAATGTTTATTTTTTATGCTTACCAACATCTAATGTGAAATGGGAGCTCCTCAACAAGTGTTGTTCAAGGTCTTTGGTTATTTGGGTGCAGTAGTTATGAGCTATTTTCATTACCGGTATCCAACTAACTATGTTTCAACTCAATTTGTTGGTTTTATGACAAGGAATGTTGTTAGAAATTGGGTCGTTTCAATTCGGGAGGGAGTTGGGAGGTTCCCATTTGGGTTCATTTCTAATAACAGTGGAGGGATTATTCTCCTTGGTATCGATTGTATTGTCGGTTCTTGTTCTTGCTCCTAGCTAAAAATATTTAGACAGGGCTTAGAGTTAACTTGCATTTTTTCATTTGTTGCATTTCATTTTCCGTATCCATCCCATATTCATTCTTATTTCTACATTTTAGATTAGTTTGCATATTTATTTTTGCATTTAGATTAGAGAGCTTAAAAGAACATTTTACATTGCATATGTGAACGAGCAAGAATAGGAAGGATTGTCATTTCAAGAGAGACAAATCTAATTGGGCCCCTTCATCAGGTAAGCTTGTGTAGTCAACGAGGATTATTTGCCCACGTCAGCAATCCTCTCCACATTTTTCATGTTCCCAGATCTTAGATGTTTATCAGTTTTTAAGAGTGAGGTTCTCGATTGTAGATCTCAAACCCTGCATGGCCCACCCCGTCCAAATTCTTCAAGGAGAATCACTTGTTTCCTTCCTATTGTCCAGCTTAATGAAGGCAACAAATGACAACTAAAGAATCAAACTTCTTTAGCTATCAAATCAATAAGGCCCCAGAGCTTTTCTCAACCAGCAACCATTCATTGATTTGGTCTTTCTTCCACTCAACCTTGAGTGATATGACTAGTGGGATCCTTAATCTAGGTTTTGCACTTAAATCCCTCCCAATATTACACAATGGGGACCTCTAGATCCTGGTTACTCTTCCAACAACCTCAAACTGTGTCCACCCGTTTACAATGAATGAGGAATCAAATGAGGAGACATCCCTCCCTTAAGTTTCAATCTCGACCTCTAGCTCCAACACTAATTAGCATGCTCTCTTTTTAGGATGGAGCTTTCATTCATGTGCTCATTTCATTACATGCCTTTGTATTTTTTCCTTCTCGAACTAGCTACTTAGCTCTGTTGAGAATTGGGTACCTTGGAAAGTGGTCCCCTTGTAGTTGTGGGTCTCTAACCACAAGAGGGAAATATTTGACCCATTGTGCCTTATACTTTATGTCTAATTTCACTTTGACATTTTCCTAAGTCAAAAGGGTGAAACTTTTCACTTGAGTGAATAGTGACTATCAATTCACTTTGTGGGTGAATTGAGGGACATAAAGAGAAATAAGGAAACTAAGCCAAAGTGGGTTTTGAGTTGAGATTCTTTTTGCATGATCTCATCCATCTATTTCTAGGTTTCTTTATGAATTTTATAAAGAGGGCACATAGGGCATTTGGAGGCTCATTCACTTGTATGTTCACCAAGAGAGTTTGGAGAAGTGCAAGAGAATGAGAATGGAAGCATTAGGAGAGGAGAGCTTGGGCACCTCCATCCATGGAGGAGCTATGACAGCTTAGAGCCTATTTATTTTATGGTGATCAGTATTGCTTGGAGGAGGGTGCACATGTGAAGGAGAGTGCACCACTAGCAGGTAGTAAAAGGACTTGTGCTATTTCAAATCTGTTTGGTTCATCTTGAAGGAGACACACAAGGGCAGATTTGTGTGGAAGGGATTCTTCATTGGGTCAAATAGGAAGGAGGGCGCATCACTTCAATGAATAGAGCAACAAAGGAAGAGAGCACACTAAGCTTGGGCGCATCTCTCTTCTTGGAACTCCAAATCTTCTCGTGAGGAGTTGCTATTGTATCAGGTTCCATTGTATTAGCTTGTTGTATTCACTTCTTAAAATCATCATTATATATACTTTCATTCTAAACTGGTTTTCAATGGGGGGGGTTTATCCAGGGTCATGTTGACCAAAAATACCTGTGTTCATTTCATGCATGCTTAGAGTATAGATCAACTTGTTAGAGTTGTAAAGATCAAGAGGAGTGTTATTTGTTTTGAGTATATTGCATGTTCTAACATTGGGGTATCAAAACACTTGCAAGAGCACCTCAAAAGAACTCTTAACCACAAAAATTATCAGCAGAAAGTTACTTGACTGTTTGCTGTCCTAAAAGACAGCAAAAGACAGTTTTGGAAGTTCAAACTTAGAGCCAAATTTCAGGTCAAGGACAAACCTGTTTGGGCAGCCTGATAGTACCTCGTTTCTCTACATGGTATCAAAGCCTTTGGTAGCTGGACCTGCTGATTTTTAGGAGCATACAGTGGGCAGTTTTGGGACAGTTTGTTGGCAGATTTTTGGACAGCTTATTAGCAGATTTTGTGGACAGCTTGTTGGCAGAATTTGTGGACAGCTTGTGGGCAGATTTGTTGGACAGCCTATAGGACTGTTTTGGACTTGTGTTTTCAGCCTCTTTTCACACCTATTTGGATAGGAGTGACGCTGATTTGGACAGCCTCTTATCATACCTGCGTGGACAGGAATGAGACTGATTTTTACAACCTCTTTTCACACCTATTTGCTAGGAGTGAGGTTGTGTTGTTACTGCCTCTTTTCACACCTGTGTTGACAGGAGTGAGGCAGTGAGGCTCCCACTTTGTATTACACTAACGGTACTCTTTTTGACCCATTGACCTACTTTTGTGATCATTTCTTGGGCATTAATAAAATTATCTTATCTTATCTTACACAATGCTCTGTTAAATAGAGCATAAAAAAGAAAATAGAATCACTAAATGTTCGATGTTATTCTATGTATAATACATTCTTTTCATAGGAATACATTAGTTACATTACTAAACACAATTTTGCTTTGGGCCTATCGATGACTATTCGTCTCCTAGCGCGTTATGTGCTACTGTCGACATGAACGTGGAACAGCATTGGCAACGATAACCATGACAAATGGGCACATTCTGGCATGCTCAAGGTTGTGCATCGGATAGTCATAGTTGCACTTAGATCAATTCATGCAACGAAGCTTAATTAGTTGGAGACATACTATCCATAGTACAAAAAACCCATATAGATAATTGAAACACTAACATTGCAAAATTAAAGATACAAGGTCACATCCTTTTGTGATTGAAAAGAATTTGCAACAAGCATGCTTCACTAGTCAAAAGCCTAATGCATATTGGGAAAAATTCAAGTTTGTGAATCAGTAGAAGATCCATCATATGAGATGCATGAGGGATAAGCAGATTGATTTACAAAAGCACGAGCACATTGTCAAAGCATGCACACAAAAAATTAATTAATCTTCTTTATTTCTAAACTAAAATATATGAACTTCCCTTGAGATTGAGAACCGAGATTCTAAAAACTGAAATCAAACTCGAATAATTTCCAATGTTTTGCATCCATTAGGGCATGTTATTTACACGATGACATTGTCTATGAATTACAATTAGTTTTTGTTAAAAATATTTGATTTTGATTACAAATAATAGCTTCTACAACAATCTCCTGAATTGACCCCCATCGTTGTTGCAACAATTTCCCTTTTCTTCAGATGAAGGAGCACTCTATCTAGTTGACTTGTCAAGTCAATGTCTAGCTGAAGTGTTGAATTACCAAGTTGAGTCAAAGTCAACATAGGTTAGTTTGTCAAATCACCAAACCGACCTAGGTGTTACGTTGTTGAATCAGCAAACCCAATTCAAAGTCGACTTGGGTATTGATTGCTTAGTCATCTCCATCAATGTCCACCAAGGAACAAATCAAGTGCTCCCTATCTTGAAGGATGATGTGTCTTCATGTTTTAAAATATGAAATTGTCTTTGAAGTTTGTTGGCACAGGGGCAAACCCAGGGTTCAACGGCGCACCAACAAAACCCTAACTACCAACCCTTTCCGCAGCACCTGCGAAGCAAGCGAAGTCTCACCTGAGGTAGAAGCCGAGGGGGTTACAGGACGCAGGTGTCTGTCACCAAGCTGGGACACAAATCTGTGATAACCACACTTCGTAGAGTATTCTAGTAACACTTAGAAGATGATATGCATGAGTTTATTAGCTTTATTAACATCGCAGAACAAGCCCTAATATAGATCGACGCACTAACAATAAATGATTAAGCACTTCTACCACTTAGCACATAGCATTGAGTTAGATCTAACATCCATTTATCCTTAACACAAGTAAAGCATTAAGCATTAACAGATCTATCTATCATACATAAAGCACTGAGCAGATTCATAACATAAACGACATAGCACAAAGCAAACCAAAGACACAAGATATACGTGGTTCACCCCAGTGTGGGGCTACGTCCACCAACTGCTTTGTCTTCTTTATTATTCGTCAATCTCTTACATTCCGTTACCCCTGTGCACCAAGCCACAGAGTCGAGCTTCGCAAAGGACAGGAGATCTGCGCACTGAGCACCAGATCCTCCTTTCGAAACTAGGTCAAGGCACAGAGCCAACTTTCTGTCAAGCACAAAGCCTTACACATAGACATTCCCTTGCACAAAGCCAATCAAACTACTTGCACTTAGCCACTTCCTCTACTTCGCTACTTCTACCATACATTCTTACTTATTTATACTTTTACAATCCCTTACAAAAAGGCCTAGTCATGGGTAAAAACCCCATGGGCCGACATCTCATAACCCATTACAAAAACCCTAGAGACCCCCTTGCTGGGTCCACATAGCCCACAAAATTGGTGAGATCCGCGATCTCAGCTCCGCCTGGGCACTCCTTCCTCGATCAATGTGTCGAAGTCCAAAAAGTGGTCCAAACCTGACCAAGGTTTCCTCAAAACTTGGTCGAGGGTCAACAAAGTTGTTTCCTTGTAAAGCATCAATTACATCAAAGTATCATCCCCTATCAACATGATAGAAATTTTTTGTACTTTTCATTGTCTTCCTCTCTTCAACTTGCAATATAGCGTTTTTCTCTAAAGGTTGATCGATCCTTGAAATATAGTATGTCATGTCTAACATTTTGAATCAATTTTCTCTTCTTTATCAAGAGTTGATAGCTTAGAGTTTTAGTTTTTCCATGTTATATACCAAGACAAATGTCCAACTTGACGGCATTTCCACCCTTTGTCCTGCAATTCAAAATGATCGGTATTAAATTGACCTTAATTTCAAGTTCCTCCTTGGAGTTTCTCTTTCAATACATGAAGACATACTTTTTCTTTCACTTCAAATTTCTTCCTATTAGGTTCTTGGCAATGTTATCCCCATTTTGTGGATAACTAAAGAGATTATGTCTTGAGGCCCTCAAGTTGCAGATATGGAGTGTCGAGAGACTAAATGACCAACAATACCCTTTTACACAGTTGGGGACCCCTCTCACCACCACAGATGGTCACAAATTTCCAAATGGCATCCACCACATCAGCTGGCTTCTTGAAGGCAATGGGCCTTGCTGCATGAGGTACAAGTCAATATTATGGTAAGCATCATTTCAATATTTAAGCCATTTGAGTATGTTGTATCTTAGATTGCTCTAGATTTCATGATATATGCTTGGACATTATGTCTTTTTCCCTGTTTCACCTTGGTGGTTGACATTGTGCCCTAGTAAGTGGTCTTCCTTGGGGATGGGTTTGCTACTAGAAACTCCCTTGAAGATCCATTGTACCGTTCCCGACGATACTTACCACTTTCCATCATCATTTTCCACCATTTCCTTATCTCTTGGGATTTTAGAGTGTATTGACCCAAGAAGGAGTTGTCCCTCATTCTATGGGAAGAAGGGGTTGAAGGCCCAGAGGGATTGATGTTAGGTAAAAGATAAAATCCTTGTATGAACCTTCTAGATGCTTCGCCCAGGGGGTCACCCAAGAAAGCAGTGAAACGCTTATCTTTGAGTAAAGGGGGACCCATAATGAAATATGATAAAGAATGCTTAAAAGGTTAGTTGAAGGATAGGAGGTCTCATCACAAGCCGACCTATCACGTCCATGAATACCTAGTGGTATAACATTGCCATCATCTGGTCACCAAACTAGGGTAATGGCTCTCAGTTGCATGGTTGAGAGAAAGGGGGTCTCATCACGAGCTAGCCTTCTCATTTCCACTAGGTGTTTGTGGGTGACATTGCCATTATCTGGACACCACACCAGGGAAGTGACCTTCAACCTCTCCTTAAAAATTATGAAAGAATAAAAGAATGGCAAATAATGGGCTTGGAAAAAGTGCATTGTGGACAAAGGTACCACACACCCTCTACAAAGGCACCCATGAATGAGACACTACGACCTCGTGTATGTCATGAGCCCTCTGCCCATTGAGTCTTGACCCCAACCACTTCACCCACTTTGCATGACTTAGAGAGGGATCTCTTGGAAACTCTCCTTGACCTAGGGCAAGATCTACCCAATGGGACACCTCGTCAACCCTCCCATATTCAAGCTTGACAAGTCGTATAATGTCTTTGAGCAATTAATTGTTTGATATAGTGATCTGTGATGCACATGCTTAGGTGGCTCATTTATTGATTGGATTCACTTATCATGATGTTATGACTTGAGATCCTTGGAGGGAGTGCTTATTTATCTTTGCAGGGCCTAGTTGGTGGACAGTTTTGGAAGAACAAGCCTAGCTTGGGCTTCCATGGGGCTGCAAGCCCACAGGTTGGATGCCAAGGGTCCACATGTCGGATCACAGGGACGAGGTATTGGAGACCTAGAAGATGATGTGGAAGACTTAGCCCAGCGCTCACATGCAAATGGTTTTCCCAGGATGAGAAAAACGTCTTCTTTTTTTAGCTTGACATCATGTTTAGGGTGTTAGGGCATGGTGGTGAGGTGATATGCATTGGCACTTGGACGTTTTGAGGTGTTTGAGGCTTTGACCATGAAGAAAGACATTTGGATGCTTGACACGTGGTTTTGGGAAGCCTTACTGCCCTCCTACATCACCAACGATCTTCTCCTAGTGCCAAAACGTCCCCTAAAGGGGCGACGTCCATGTAAATTAGGGTTTTTATTTGTGCAAAAGTGAAATTTTAAAGGAATTGTTTAATACTATTTTGTAAAAGGGGCAAGATTAGGGTTGTTGACCCCTAATCTTGTGTTTTCCCTAATATTATGTGGACAAATTATGTTAGCAATGTTTTGTATAAATAGAGATCTTAAGATCTCATTTGGAATCATAACTCTCCCTCTTGTGAGAAGACTTGATCTGAAATTTTCGCTACACTTGGCATATTTGTCTCTTGTGCACTTGTTTATGGCTATCTTTTGTGAATGGTTTATGGAGGACTGAGGCACTAGCCTTGGATGAATGGTTTCTAGCTTTTATGGTGGATTATCTTAGCATCTTCTTGATTTGGTATGGTTTTTACTCTTATGCTATCATTTGTTTCAAGTCAAGGATTATTGTGCTAGGAGCTAGGTGGGAAGTAAGAGCATTTACACCCCCACTCTAGTCTTCATCATTTATTGCTTGAAGTTTATTGATGTTGCAAGGGTTTGTTTGAGGATGTAAGAGGATTTATACCCCTCATCTTCAAATCCTAACTAGAGATATTGTCCTTGGGGAGTAAGAGGGTTTACACCCCCAAGGAGGTAGCATCTCTAGTTCATTTACTTGACTCCATTAACCCAATATTTAAAAGGTACTAGTCATTTGTTCATTGCATTGGAGATATAAAATCGTTGCCTTGGGAAGAGTGAATTTTGCTAGTTTCAAGTTCATCTTTTTGGAGAAGTGTTCCTTGAGCCTTGAGCTCTCTTGCCTCATTGAGGCGTCCCTCTTCTCCCACTACTTTGATTGCTGTTATAAACATTAACCTACAGCCATTAGGGCTGCATAACCCTAGCTGCTAACTCCCTATTATCTCACAAATTAACCCTAGGAATTCTCTCTAACTTCACTCACCTAATCTACTAACTAGGGTGCACTTTTAGGGAAACTTTGGGCACTTTTCTATGGTTAATTTTGTTGTTGCTTGTCATTGAATGCTACAGCCATAAGGCTGGTAATTTACTGCAGAAAATCATTTTATAACAGCTTGCTTTATTGAGTCTTAAAGTGCTATTTTCATGCCATAATTGATTTCTAAACTTATTGATGATATTGCCAATTGATCTTGTGTTTTACACGCTGCTTTGGATATTTTATTTGCTGATATAAACTGTCATCTACTGCTGCAAATTAGGGACAGCAAGCTTAACTTGCTGATCCATACTATCATATAGCATTGCAAGGTGTCTTTCTTTGTGTCTCGGGCAGGTACAATCATCAGGAGAAGTACTACATCTTTGAGGCAACAATCACTTGATTTACAAGGCATCTCTTTCCACATCTCACTCCACTTAGATTTGACTTCTAGGGGTTCCACTTTCATCTCCAACCGTCTACATCTTATTCCCCCTAGGGTCACCGGGATCGCCTCCCTAGAGCGACCTAGTCACCCTTGAAGTGCGAGACATACATCAAGGTGACATTGGGTGTAGGATTCCCTAGTTGTAGCACTTGCTTTTGTGGTTGGGTAGAGCTTTGCCCAACCTACAACCTGTGTTGTAACAGGGAACATGCTCTACACTTGAAAATCTAGCACTGCATGAGACTATAGCCCCAAACATGTTCCAAAGTGATCTTTCATGAAAGCTTTATATTGTGCAACATGTTGAATAAAGAGCAATTGTTCATTCCACATTTCTGGATGACAATGACTATCCATTCTCAACAACTACACCCTATATGTCCATTTGCTTGCAATTTAAATCTTCTACTCTTGCTCAACTTGATATCCATGAGTGTCCAGAAAACATGTTCCAAATGATAATTTGCCAATCGAGCTATATATTGCCCAATTGTAGCTATGTTGAATAAAGAGTAATTGTTCTTCACGCATTTTTGAAAGTCCTCAAAACTATGCATTCTCAATGGTTGAACATCTATTCGATTCAGTACCTCAATATGTTCATGTCTTTGCAAGTTAAATCCTATGCTCTTCTTCAACTCGATATCCCCATAAAGGATTCGAAAATTGACTAAGAAATCAACAATAAGATATGATGGATGTCATTAGTTTGAGAGTCAACCAAACATGTTTTAAGAACATGTTTGTGATTTGTTCCCTAATATGGTCCTGCATCGTGTTGATAATACCAAGGGTATTGGCTCAAACTACTAAAGAAATGGGATACATTGGCTACGGATTGGCAAAGACATGCCAAAGAAACAAAAACCCCATTGAAATTGAAGCAAGGACCAATTATGCGGGTCTTGGTTACACGAGAGAAACCATAGAGCTTGGGGAATGCTCTGACGCAGCTAAAGCAAGATGATCTACAAGGACAGAGGAATCCAAACCCCTACCACACCAAAAAGAGCACGAACAAGGTAGAAGCACTATCTTGCCCTTCTCTCCTCCTCTCTCCATGTCGACCATTCCCTCTCACCCACCCACCCAAGAGCTATGGTGGTGTCCAAGGTTTGGGAGGAGTGACTTGTATTAGAGATCTGCTCCAAGGCCGAGTCACCGTGGTGGCTTCAAACAACTCTGTTTGATTCATGTGGATTCAAATCAGTGGCATGTCCCCCTTTCCTCATGACATTTGCATTACAGTCTATGATTTTAACCCCACGTCATCAAACTTTGCTCTACATAAAGATGTAGGTGAGAATCCATACATGGAATTGTATGAGGATATCATCCAATTCTCGATTATTGGATAGGTCATCCTCCTATGAGATTTCAATGCCAGCACCAAAGACGTCTATTCCACTTCACAATAGGTTCAAGGATGCTCCTTGTCTTCAAGAGGTATATATGATTTCAATTGATCTACACCAAGGTATAAGATGATATGCTCGAACCCCTTTTAGCATCTGGCAAGCATCTCTTACACCTTGGCAAATCCCATGAGCTTGATACTAAATGGTCTCCCTATTTCCCGTCATATGATGGTTTCACATGTTTCCCCATAGTCATGGGGCCAGTGTGGTAAACTATGTTCTATCACATTACAACATGCTCCCTTATGGATGCCAACTCTTAGTTTCCCATGTCCCATTAGCATATCCTACCTCCTCTCTCCATTTCAACCCACCCCTAGACCCCCCCTCAAACCACCGTTTTATTCGAGGATAGGGATTAGGATGATTGCCCATCCTGCCTTCAATGGCTCCTTATCCGTCTCACTGCTTCTTCTCCCTTGACTAACCATCTTCCAAATACTATTTTCTCTCTTCAAGGATTTAAGACATAACCCTTAGCTCCTACCTTGATATCACAAGATCTTCGCCCTCATCTCCCAACCCGTTTCCTAACCCACCTTCAAAGCTCTTATCATTGCCTCCTTTGTTGCAAGAATCATTTGTTTATCTCGCAGACAAGACATGAATTGGGTGCTTCTCTCCCTCACTCTCCCAAAACATTTTAGCATATTCTTTTCCCTCACCATTTCTTCCTTCGTGTAGACCTTGATCCCCAAGCCCTATTCACTCATACGACTACCCTCTATGATGTTCCTGAACATACTCAAGTTCATGTAACCTCCCCTCCATCCTCATGTCACACGTTTGCTTATGAAAATATCAAAGGTGCAATGATGGAGATTAACACCAATGGAGTGGCGAATGAGAAGGGATGCCAAAAGAAACTCTATGAACATGATATATTCCTCTCGTGGATTATATTTTTTATTTATTTAACCATGTTGTTTGCTCAAGGTTTCCTCGAACCTAGTCCTACCATATTACTCACCCAATACACAAATCCAGATCCAATACCGATCCAAACAATTATCAAATAATCCCGATAGGACACACTTTCTCCATGCCCTATGTTACCGCCCTTCATCTATCGTTATCAGAGTTACTTATGAGTTGTCACCTATAAGCTAGAGGATAGGCAAGTTTTCATCCTGAGCATTAGATTATTGACCACATTCTCACACTTAGGGCTGTCATTGAGGAGGCAAGACACTGCTCTTCAAAATTCTTCCACTACTTTGTAGACTTTGGAAAGTGTTTGATTCAATTTCGAGGGAGGTCCTTTTCCAATGCCTTCAAGACATTTGTGTTTTAGAGATCCATATCATAGTCATCATGCGCTTTTACGAGTTTGTTCTTGGACAACTCTATACTGCACATGATGTTTCCGACTTTATCTAGAGCATTATCGAGGTGAAGCAAGGATGCCATCTCTCCCATACCTTGTTCAGGATTTATTTAACGAGTTGGAGTATTTCCTACAAGAAAACATGCAACCTAGGTCTGGTTGTCTTCTCAATCCCATCCTCCTCTTTACAAATGACACGATTCTTTTGGCCTCCACCCCGAAGGGCTTGTAGTGACAATTGGATGCCTTATCCAAATTTTGCGTTCTTCAACTTTGGACGATCAACCTAAGGTGATGATCTTCGACGACATGAAGAGTTTCTCTTCTCTAAGACTTCTACAATTAGTGTCAGTGGATATAGAATCTTCCATATACATCACATTTGTCTTGATTTCAATGACATTTCGAACCAGACTTATGTGGTCCATCATCAAAATAAAAATGCCTAATGGTGGTCCTAATGACGAGCCACATTAATATGGTACAAAACATTGATGAAATCAATACAAATTCGATGCATTATGAAGAGTGTCCTTACAAAGTTCCATTTTTTCTTCCAAGGGGAAGAGGATGAGATGACGACATCTTACACATACTTGGTGGTCTAGTTTTAGGGCCTCGATTTAGGCTATGGAAAGCACTCCAACCTAAAGTTAACAAGGGGTATGGGTCCCTTACTCTCCTCGAGCAGTAGTGTTTCCAAAAAAAATTCCAAGGAATACCATCCAAATTAGACCTCATGGACTCTAATCATTCAACGCACAATTTTGTATCATTCAAAGGTATGGGGGCCCAATGTGCTTGAGTCGAACTAGGCCAAGACAGAGAATACATAGACCCTCATGTTTTGTTGTATCATCAGAAGCAAGAGGGCAATCCCCCACACAGTTACTTAGGCTAAGTTTTGCATCCCACCCCTTTCAGTTTAAGACCATCTTCTAACTAGTCTCGCTTCTACACCATATGCGAGGGTTTGCTAACTCGAATGTTGGTAGAGATCATTATCCATTCCTTGCGTACACTCTTTGAAGGCTATTGCTTCGAATAGACCTACCAGACATGCTCAAGGTTACTTATTTTCAAAGGTTTCATGCCTTCTCTAATCAATTAGCATCTCAGTAGACCACTTCCCTCCTTTCAAATATTCGTTGAATGCCCCTGGATGTCTCCTGCCAGACAAGCAAGTGATGATCAAGAATATCAAAGATGACATTTACAGGCAATGTATTCAAGTCACTTGGTTTGACCCACCAAGGGAACTAAGGACCAAGATGGCATTTTACGCAAATCACTTCTTGATGTTGAGAGACGACCTTATTGTTCGATCCCCATAGATGTTACAGCACTAGATGCACACACTTAGAATCCCCGTGGGCCAATTTTGAGTGGGATCGCATAGGCTTCGAGTATCAAATTCCACGAGAGGGTAGGATATGCCAACTATGTCATTTGCAAGAGAACAAGACAAAGGAGCATTTCCTTTTCAGTTCACTATCTACTACAAGATACAAGGACAATTCTACTACTTCAGGAATCTCAAAACTCTCTCTTATCTTCTTTTGAAACCCCTATGAAGGAGACATTTGGTCTTTGTTCTTCCGTTACCAAGGAACTAAAAACCAACAACACCATTCAAACAAAGCCTAGATCTATGAGATCTCAGGGAGTCTCCTACTCCCTTCTGACAAGACCCTTGAGGAGGGACTCACCCTTCCAACAAGCAAACCTTCACTCCTAGACAACAACAGCAACAAGCCACTCCCATAAGATGAGGAGACACACTGCAAATCAACTCTTCTTCTAGTACTCCGAGACAATCCTTTATCCCAAGTTTCTTCCCTTCAATCTCAAATGGTGGGGAGACACATATTCAAAGGTGGATTGCCTATAGGGCTTTAGTGTTTCCTCCTCATATTAAATAAATAGATCCAATGAACACTCAAGAACCTTTGTTTCCCTTTTTATCTTCCTTCGAGGCATCCCTCCAGGGCATTTTGATTCTCGCCCTTAATAGTTCATGCATCACTTCAATTTTCACATCAACCCTTTCTTTTACAAATGTTAGACTTTAGATCTTAAGTTATATCTTCTTTACATCTTTTTATATAGGAGCAGTGCTTTACACTCCCACAGTATATTGATACTATTGTACTTAGCAGTCCCATGACCTATTTGTGCTCATTTGTCAAACTTAAATTATCTTATCATATGTTATCTTAGTATTTGAACATAATATTATATATATATATA
>JZKD02S2364668.1:155643-176624 GCA_000966675.3 Picea glauca
TATATATATATTCATGTGCATACATATTATACACAAATATGCAAAGTTTTTCATTTATATAGCAAGTAAGAGTGCATATAACCAAAATAGCACCAGTGCAATCCATCTTTGAACCAAAATACATCAACAACGAGGCTTTAAATGGCCTCTAGAGTCCAAAAAAAAACATGCTACAACAAATAACTACATATCATCAAGATCATTACTTATATTATGATCATCATCACCAGTGTCACCCTCTAAGCACTAAAATAAGATAGAAAAAGCTTAACATGCCTAATAGGTGATTTTACTAAAGTGAAGGGTACATTTTTACTAGGGTTGTGACAGAATAGTTCAACAATCAATGTCACCAACATCGTGGTACCTAGAAATCTTGGTGCTCTTTATTAAATGCCAGTTCCATACCTTCATACATGACAGAATCCAACAATCCTATCAATATTGAAATCTCGAAAACTATTAAGTCTGTTGAATTTTGAATGGGACCTAAAATTCTACTTTCTCCATATGAAGTCCAATGAGGTTGGAACCACTCTCAAACATCCTGAAACAATGAGTGACAATGTTAAAAATTTAAGTAAAAGGATCAACATGAAAGATAAAGGAGAATGTCACTTTTACTTTAAGAATTTAACATTACCACTACCCTAGGGTTAGGTAGTAGATCCCCCTTATATTAAACAATTGTTTTTTTTTTCTAAAAAAAATGAAATATGTGGGCCTAGATGTGTTGTACGGAATCGACCAATTTGGTACAGAATTGGCCAAAAGTGGTTCTATGGGATGATTTTTCCCTCCAAATTAGTTCAATCGACCGGTTTTGTTGGACCGGTCCGGTTTTAATAGCACTGATATATATTTCCCAAGTATGGAAGCAGGTGGAAGGCACTCTAGGATTTGGGAATGTTTGGAGGGGGAATATTATTAAGGAATGCTTAAGGGTCTAGTGTGGCAACAAAGCATTACCTCTTATTATGGGTTGGGGAATTTAGCTTGCATTTTACAAAGCATTGTCTCTTATTATTGGTTGGGGAATTTGGCTTGCAAAAAATGTAAGCTTATTTGAGGATAAGTTAGTTCCACTTTGACAATGTGCCTCTTGAGTTATAAGCATCTTAAAAAATTTGAATCAAACAAAATCTGAAAATTCCCAAGGATAGTAATTGAAAAAGTGGTTGATAGATCTAGGGCTTGGGCTTTATTTGATCTAGCTTCTCAAAACAATGCTCACATAAGTGGTGCTAGAGGGTTATCTACTTAAAGGACTCCCATAGCATCAATTTTAAAGTTAGATTAGGTAAGGGACCTACGACTTTATGGAATTAATGGATTTAAAGTTAACTCCTACTTTGGTAGGTAAAAAGGTGCTTTCAAGTTCCAAAGATTTTGTGATTCGTAAATTATAATATATTAGATGACTGGGACAAATGCTCTAGAGAACTTTATGCTAAGACCCATCTTTGAAGAGATTCAAAATTCAAAATCTTTGTTTAATAACATGTCTTTTAAACATGTGTACATGGAAAAAAGGAATTGACAAATCATTTATCAAAGGAAGGATTACATCTGGCTATACGTTTATGGCAAATTTGTGAAGAAGATAAGGGAATCTCCTCTAAACATGAATGTCCTTCCTTTTTATTAGCCACGAGAACTTGCTAGTTTTTTTTGGATATATAGATACTCTAATGTGAAATAGAGATTTGATTTTTGTTACGAAGAACTCATCGACAACGATGATCTGTTTATTTAAAATATATTTTCATAATATGCATTATGAAAACCTCTATTTACAGTTTACCATGAGGATGTATAATTGTAAATTATGCATGGTCTATGAGGAATAGAAAAGTCCAGAGAGGGTTCTTTGAGAGACCGCATCTGCTAGGTTTTATACTTTGCATGGGGTCCTTTTATGGATATATGCAATGTCAAAAAGCATACAAAGACCGTAGTTTTTTTATATAAAAAAATATGATTGTTAAATTTTTATTTATTTATTTGTTTTCTACAAAAAAACAAATAAATAAATTAAAAGATATATACAAATCTACATATTCTCATATGTACACAGAAAGAGTCCCAAAATGGGTTGACTTCTATCTTCTACAAATATCTTTGAAAAGTAAGGGTTTTGCATGCTATTTCTCGGATTAGGTAAGGAATTTCTCAAATTTTGT
The DNA here is from genome assembly GCA_000966675.3 of Picea glauca. NCBI lineage: Eukaryota > Viridiplantae > Streptophyta > Pinopsida > Pinales > Pinaceae > Picea > Picea glauca. The sequence continues at coordinate 157,827 of JZKD02S2364668.1, forward strand.
GTGTTTCTTCTTGATTTCAATGTCATTTTGTCAAACCCTAGGAGGAGTATAAAGGTATACACCCTCCATCAAGGAATTTCTCTCCATTGTTATTGAAAAGGCTTAAACGATTGCTATAAGGAGTAAAAAGGCTTACACCCTTGTAGCAAGACCTTGCTAAGGTTTGTTTACTTTAGGGAGTAAAAGGGCTTACACCCCTAGAGGAGTAATAAACCCTAGCAAAGCAAGAGACTCCATAACCCAATAGATGAGGCACTAATCTATGCATTGGAGATTGAATATTGTTGCATTGGTAAACATGAATATTGGGATATTGAATTGTTCAAGTGTGGATCTAAATTCTATATTTTATTAGATATCTTCTCCTCTTGAGGAATCTTGATTGGCTAAGTGTTTAAGTTGTTGTAATAGACATTAAGCTACAGCCAATAGGGTTGCAACAAACTCACTCTCTCCTTCTCTTTTACAACTTTTCTACCATTGAAATTTACTTGCAAGTTGTCATAATTAATCTACTTTTTAAAGGCTATTGTTAAGGTGGCTTACTTGTTGATTTTAGTGGCTATAACTTGTTGTTGTAGCAAAATTTTGCTACAACCATAAGGTTGTTATAAATTTCTATTGACAACACTCGTTAACAACCCTCTCTTGCTATCAAAATCTTGGTTTGAACACTGGAAGATTGTCTACTAATTGTGAACTTTATTTCCAACATCATACACTTCATTTTGATGGTCTAATTTGCGGTTTTTGTTGTCTCTTTACTACATATATATATTTCCATACTGCTGTAATTTTGGGACAACAAGGTTTCTTGTTGATTCCCCATTGGTTTTGAGGCTTGTATCATCATATATTTTCTTGTTTGGGTAGGTCTAACATTGTTTTGCAGGTATACAACCTTGCCAACCATTTTCCAACTCCTAAGACTCTTTTCCCAAGCCTCATTCTCCTCCTTGAACTTTACCTATAGGGGTACTCTTTTAGCTCCTTACTTATCCCATCACAATCCCCCTAGGGTCAACCAAAGAAGCCTCCATTGTGTTGGAGTTCTCTTTCACCAAAATGAGGGGGACATCTATTGAGGTGACAGTGATAGGTGTTCCAAGTTGTGTCACACACTTGGTGTTTGGGTTGGGCTATGCCCAAACTAAAAACTATGTCGTAACATTTTCGATGTCGTTGTCGGGGAGGATTTGGAATCCTTTCTGATCCCATAATGACACTTGGAAAGTTTATCCCAAAGCCTTTACCCATAGCTTGATTGGCAACTCCATTCGAGGGAAGTTCCCTTTTCACTTTTGATGAACTTCATACAAGTTTATTGGGTGACTCCATTGAGGAAAATACCCCCTCCTTTTAGATGAGCCTTGAGCTCATCTGACTACTACATTGAAGTGTCATTTCAGAAAATGGAATTATGGCACCATGGGATGAACCCTTGCCCAAAACTTATCGTATCTCAAGGACACTTTTACAAGTGGAAAAGAAAAAAGTTGTTGATGAAGTTGTCAAGCATGTGATGAATCTTACAAGGGAATTGTCCCAAGAATCTACTGAAGAACAAATTGATGAAGCACCTCTTACTGAAGATAAATCCCCTGCATATGAAGAGATGCTTGAAGAACATATCTATGAAGAAATTTACCAAGAAGACCCCGATGAAGTTTCTCATGTTGAAGACCCAAATGAGATATTGGAAGATGAAGTTGTCTAGCCTGGCGAAGAACTAATCAACTCCAATGATACAGGTGAATTCATGGAGCAGCCTTCAGATACAGTTGAAAATCATATTGATGATTTCATATGTGTCTAGAAGCATGGATGGGATATTGGTTGTTTTGGCTTCAATGGAGATCCCATCTACGACATCGAGGTTAAATTTCAGATGAGGAATGCATGAGTTTTTCCTTTGGAAGGTTGCTTTTCACATGTAGATGATCAAGATGTTTGGCAGCCCTTTGATGATCTGATCATAGACCTTTATCATCCACAAGGGATGGATTTTTGCAATACGCTCATGTTGATCCCCAACCATACCTTGGGGGATATGCTTTTGAGAACTCATAGCTATTATTTGATGAAGATTCTCAACCATCTTTGTGCTCAAATTTTGATGGACATGAGAACGTGGAAGGGTTGTACAAACCCTTGAATGTAACAAAATTTTATGTATCACCTTGTTCAACTCCCATTTTGTCACTCACTAGACACTCTTTTTGGCCACCAGTTCCCTATTTAGGCATCTAAACCCAACTTATTGTCACTTATTTTCACACTTTTACAAGCTCAAGACCTTGACTAGTGCATGAGGTAAAAGTTGTCTTATTTTGGTATTTTTTGAGTTCTTAGTAAATTAATTAGGATTCTTAAGCTATGTTTTACCAATGACAAAAGTTACACTCACCCCTTTTTACTGTAACAGTTGTTCCTGCACCATTTCAGGCATTCCCGTACCAACACAAGCATTCAGGTACCCGCAGTTGTGGCTTCTCCTATTTGCACACGCCCAGTTTGGATTTGGATATATGGGTATTGTTGGTGTGACCACTGAGATGGATGTTGACTTCCTAATTCACGCCCAACCTCCTTTTTCTCAACACAAAACTTCAAAATAGATTTTAGGTATATCTTCAGCGCAACACCAGATCAGGGTCAGGACTTGGGAACAGTAACAATATATCGTTTGTTTGAATCAATTTCCTAAGATTGTATTAGAGGATAAGGGAAATACAAGTCGATTGGATTCTTCAGTTTTATAACCATTTTTACCCCCTAGCTATACGAGAACAAGGGAGGTCAATGTAATCTTGTAAAAGCTTAGATCTCTATATATAGGTGGGTATACCCTGTAAACAATTGGTTGGAATTACTCTGTTAAAAGTAATCTTGGATTTGCACAGTGCTATGGAATATATCTTTGACCTTCCTACATTGTAATGGAAGTATTGTGAGTTTAATACAAATTTATTTTTCATACAAGTTTCAATTCAGGTTCATATTGTTTGTGTATCTGTGAGTTTTTGAATCCGTTCCCACTCACTACTTGGGAAGGCAAAGGCCCACCTCCCTCGGTAAGTTGAGTTGTCTGTACAATATATGTTCTTCATTTGTTGTGACTGTGTTAAATATATAGATCTGTGTTGAGTGATTTACGAATTAATGATTTCATTTAAGTTCCTGTATATTTGTTTTCCATTGTTAATTTCTAATGTGCAATACAATGAACTGCCCTTAATCCTATGGAATGTATTCATACATAAAGTTAGTCGTGTGAATGAGTGTTAGCACTTATGTTGTTTTAAGAAGTTGAAAGTGTTAACTCTTTCCTTGATAAGCAAAGTATTCCAACAAGTTTCGTTACGGGTCAAGTGATAATCAGTAAAACAACCATAAACGTATAATTTGATTACCTCATTCTCTCAGCATTTAAATTGGAAAGCTATGATTTGATGACATATGGTCAAACATCTTAAATAAATCAAACGAATATATTATGAGTTGTGTGTTGACCTGAAATTATGTTGAAGTGAGCTAAACTTTGTCTCTGTTTATTAAAACTGAGTATTTGGTAGCTTTAGCAAGGATTCATTTATGAATAAATTGTAGATCCTTGAACGGGTGGCATGATCATATTATAATCCTCATTTGCTTAAAAGATCAACTTGTTTGCTTGTTTTGAATCACAATGATAAGTATTAAGATGCAATAAAAGCTTTGTGATGATCTCAATTCATATTAGAGAAATTCAAGAAATATACCTTTTTGACATCTCAGGAGTTGAATTGTTTTCACAAGTGGTTCATTTGCATGTCTGAGATATATAATAGGATTTGCATCTTTGTATACTTTGTTAAAGTTTTGTGGCGTTAAGGGCATAATTCCTCAAGTCATTAACATGATTTCCCTTGTTGGTTTGAGTTTTTCCTTTTGTTGAGTGTTGTGTGGCCTCTAGAGGTGTTTCAATGAAGAGTAAGACTTTATTTCAAGGAACAAGAGTGTAGGTTTAATTGTGTGCAGACTATGTGTTTGTCTTCTTTTGTTGACAAATATAAGTTTTCTTTAATAAATTAGTGTTGGTCTCACTGCTTCACACACTAGTAGAAGTGTCAAGATTAGTGGCAAGGCTCATACAAAATCATTCCTCTGCACTCAAGCATCATGTCCGAGTGTAAGAATGCAACAACACCTAGTGAGTCTATCATGCTTGTCGTGAAGAGAGTGTTTAGGGTTGAGAATAGGTTAGATATCTGGAATTGCTCTTAAGGTTGGTTAGTCTTATTTTAGGTCAGTAACACACTTATATGAGGACTTGATTGGCCTCATAATGTTGGTTGATGCAGACACTTGTCTGGTTAATTACCATTTTGTTCTTAATTAGTTTCTTGCTTACGAGTATTAGTCAGTAGTTTGCCTTCTTTTTATTCCCACAGTCGTTAATGCACAGATTAGGATCTAGACATTACAGGGAGAGTCATGGTCTTTCATCTTGATCTTTTATTAGTTGTATGGATTGTAATGATTGTTTGAGTTGTTTTTTGTCAAGTTGCTTTATTTTTTTATGAATGATTAATAGGTTAACTAGCTCTCTTGCTCCTTGGAAGATAGAGTAGGATATACTTCCGTCCTTTGCCCGCACATACTGTGTTTGCAGTTCATCAACTTACGAACTTGGTTGACACTTAAAAGTGATATTAATACAACAATTAATCTACCCAACAAACCTCATAAAGTTCCCAATGGTTTTAGAGGATGGATTCCCACCTTTTCAAATGGAGACACCATTTGGATACCTTTTTAGAAGTTTTCAATTCTCGTGGCTCCTGAAATCAGTATGAGGATGTGTTTATCAAGATTTTCTCTTCGTCTCTCACAGGGAAGGCCAAAGAATGGTACATCAATATCCCTCCCAAAACAATTACCACTTGGGAAATGTTTCAAAATCTCTGCATGAAAAGATTTGTGGAAAATGAAGGTTATGTATCCCGGTCTATGTTTATCCCTTGCCTTGTAAATCATAATATCTTTTGGGATCTTTTGTCTCCTCTCAGTCTTAAGAAAGCAGTGATCATGTGAGTGAGGAAGAAGACAAGTCATCATCTATACATGGTAGCCCTATTCAAATATGGGTGGATCAAGCTTGTGGACATTATGTCCAGCATGATTATCTCCCTCCCACCCTCCACGAGTTGCTTTCTATGATTGATTATATGCTTATTAATATTCATGATTATTATGTGTTGATCTTGTCCTTTATATTTTTTATAATCAAGCACAAGGGGAAGCACTTGGGTGATATGTTGAGCAGGTGTTTGCATTGGTTTACGATTTAACCTGACATCCGACTAGACTTGATATCCACATGCCTCGGGCCCCATGTAAGTTGGTAAGTCATTTTGCATTTTGCATTGCTTTTGTATCATATCTTGCATATTCATATCATGGTAGAGTAGTTTCATTTGAATTTCAATGCATTTGCTTGAGTCATTGCATGTTAGTTAGAATTTCTTGAAAATGTGAAAATTTTATGTTTAAAAAATAGTTGAAATTTTGAAGTTTTGATTATATGAACCAAGGGTGAGCAAGCAACCCCTAAATCCTCTAATATTTTTTCTTGAGTATGTGGAGGCACAAGTCTTACCAGGAGATTCTCATGCGGTCTATAGCAAGCACATGTCCCCATGTAGGAGCCACATGTTACCCCCCCATGATAGGGGTAACTAAGGAGATGATGTCTCAAGGCCTGCAGGTTGAAGACATGGAGTGTCGAGAGCTAGATGAGCACATAAAGCCCATCTTCTCACCACACATCGCCATTCATTGACAACATCAACGTCCACCACACTAGCTTGTCCCACAGAGGACAACAAGTCTTGCTTCATGAGGTCACAAGTCCAGTCTCATGGTAAGTGTCACTTTAAGAATTGAAGCAATTGAGCATGTTGCAAAGAGTCATGTATTGAATATGAAAATGTTTGCTTGGAAATTATACCTTTTGCCTCATTTCACTTTGGTGGTTGATATAGTTTCCAAGTAAGTGTGTCACCCTCGGGTAAAGGGTTTCTATTAGGGGTCTCCTTGAAGGGTCATCATATTGTTCTCACACATATTTATCATTTTCCACACCTCTTCCCTTTCGTTTCCTCATCTTTTGGATTTTCAGGCTTATTGACCCCAAGGAGGGCTTTTACCTCCTTTCATGGGAAGAAGGGGCTAAAGGCCCATAGGTGTTGTAGCTTGCAAAAGTTAAAAGCCATAATATATCCTTCTAGATGCCCACCCTAAGGTTTTGAGAAAAAAGAAATATTTCTCCATAAAAAATTGAAGGACCTTTAAAAAAGAAAACACATAATTAATAAATGTCTCGCTTGTTGGGGGAATGCATTTGCAGTGTCTTTTACTTTCCTTTTACATGGCACTCAATGTGTTCCTAGCTCCAAGTGGAATTGTGATGCTCCTTACTTTCCATTGCACATAACACTCAATGTTTTGGACGATAATAAATTAATGGCGAATAAAGGGCTTGGAAAAAGGTTGCATTGCAAACGAGGGATGCAACACACCCTCCACAAAGGCACCCATAATTGAGTCAATATGAGCCCTTAATATGTCAAGAACCCTTTGCCCAAAATTCATACTCCCATCCATCTTATACTCATTACATGACTTAGAGAGGGTCTTCTTGGGAAACACTCCTTGACTTGGGGATTGATCTACCCAATAGGGAACCATGACAACCCTCCCATACTTAAATTAGACAAATTTATAAGGTCTCTGAGCATTTGTCTAGTTTTAAAAGGGGGGGCTTGATGCACATGTTTGGGTTCTTCCTTTATTAAACATGGCTTACTTGGCATGCTACATGTGACTTGTGAACCCTCGGAGGGCATACTTGTTTGTCTTTGTAGGACCTTGTTAGGTGAAATCAATCCATGGAGGAATTGTGCCATTTTGACCTTCATGGAGGGTTGAAAACCCCAAGTATGTACCCCATACCCCACAAGATGGGCAAAGGACCCCGTAGCCTTGATGTGCAAAGGATGGAGAGTGTTGCATTTGGAGGTACTTTGACAACACTAGAGGATGACATTGTGGCCCTTTGCACTTGGACATTGGCCTTTGGAGGCCTAGGACATCACCTCCTAAGCCCTTAACGTCATGAGAAGGATATGGTTTTGGTGGGATTGATGGTTTTGGGTGTGATGTGATGTGGTTTGAAGGAAGAATGCATGACGATGACACTCTAGCTCGTGAGATATCGACACATGGCCTTTAGAGGCCCAACGATTTGCATCTTGAGGCTCAATGTCTCACTTTGAGGCTTAGTGTCACCCGTCCAGGGCATGCTGTTACCCTTTGAGGGTTTTACTTTATGTAAAAAAATTATTTGTAGTTTGTAAAGGAAAATAAAGGGGGTAGACCCTCTTTTAATTTGTTGTTGACTTTTTTATGTGGACAAATTGGTTTATACGACCTCATATAAATAGAGGCCATCTCATTTTCATTTGGAGGACTCACTTGATAATTACATAACTCTTGGCTGAAATTTTTGCCCTACTTGGGCAATTTACTATCTCTTGTCTCTTATGAAAATGGATACTTTACTCATCTATTGCTGGAAGAAAGGCTAGCGACTTCTCTTGGATGCTTGTTCTTGGCAATTTTGGTGGAATATCTTTGATAAGTAAGGGTTTTGTATGCTATCTCTTGGATTAGGTAAGGAATTTCTCCAATTTTTTGTGTTTCTTCTTGATTTTAAAGTCTTTTTCTCAAACTCTTGGAGGAGTATAAAGGCATACACCCTCCATCAAGGAATTTCTCCCCGTTGTTATTGAAAAGGCTTAAAGGATTGCTACAAGGAATAAAAAGCATTACACCCTTGTATCAAGACCTTGCTAAGGTTTGTTTACTTTAGGGAGTAAAAACGCTTACACCCCTAGAGGAGTAATAAACCCTAGCTCAGACCAAGAGACTCCATATAGATGAGACACTAATCTATGCATTGGATATTAAATATTGTTGCATTGGTAAACGTGAATTTTGAGATATTGAATTGTTCAAGTGTGGATCTAAATTCTATATGTTATTAGATCTATTGTCCTCCAAGGGCGTCTTGATTGGCTAAGTGTTTAAAATGTTGTAATAGACATTAGGCTACAACCAATATGGCTGCAACAAACTCACTCTCTCTTGATCTTTTACAACTTTTCTACCGCTGAAATTTACGTGCAAGCTGTCATAATTGATCTACTTTTTAAAGGCTATTGTTAGGGTGGCTTGCTTGTTGATTTTAATGGTTAGAACTTTTTGTTGTAGCAAAAGTATTCTACATCCATAAGGCTATTATAAATTTATGCTAAGAACACTCATTAGTAGCCCTCTCTTACTATCAAAATCTTGGTTTGAACATTGGAAGATTGTCTACTAATTGCTAGCTTTATTTCCAACATCAGACCTTGATTTTGATGGTCTGATTTGCGTCTGTCATAGTCTCTTTACTACATATATATATATTTCCATACTGGTGCAATTTTGGGACAACAATGTTTCTTTTTTATTCCCCATTGGTTTTGAGGCTGGTATCATCATATATTGTCTTGTTTGGGGAGGTCTAATATTGTTTTGTAGGTACACAACCTTGGCAACCATTTACAAGCTTCTAAGACTCTTTTCCTAAACCTCATTATCATCCTTGACCTTGACCTATAGGGGTACTCTTCGAGCTCCTTGCTTTTCCCATCACAATCCCCCCAGGGTCAACCCGAGAAGCCTCCCTTGTGTTGGATTTGTTCTTCACTAAAACGAGGGAGACATCTATTGAGGTAACAATAATAGGTGTTCTCAGTTGTGTCACACACTTGGTGTTTGGGTTGCAATTTGCTCAAACTACAAATTGTGCGATAACGGTCAGGAGGAATGATTGTTATCCTCCCCAACTAGGTTCAACTCCCGCAAATGACATGCTAAGCTCTTAAAGACTATATTGTTGTAATGGATTCAAGCCTTATTATTCATCGACCTTGTGCCCTGAAGATTATACGGTTTACCCTAGGTACCATCAAATGAGGGGAAGTGCCTAGGGGTTTTCGCTGGGCATGTAACCTGGAAAACAAAAGGAATATATATCCATCATGGTAATGTGGAAGAGTGCCTTGTAAATTATTGCAAATATGTGTTGTGATAACGTGGAAGAAATATGCATTATGGTAATGTGGAAGTGTAGGTTTTGTAAAATGTTAACAAATAGATTTTGTAAAAGGTTAAAAAAGATATGTTTATCTCTTGCGACTTTAATGTTAACTCTTACTCTCGTAACTAAAAAGGTGCTTTCAATATCCAAAACTTCTATGTTTCACAAATTGTAATAAATTGGATGCCAGGTATAAATGCTCTAGAGAACTTTATGCCAAGACACATCTTTGAGGAGATTCAAAATTCAAAATCTTTGTTTAATAACATTTCTTTTAAACATCCATACATGGAAAAAAAGGATTTGGCAAATTGTTTATCAAAGGAAGGATTGTAGCTAGCTACATGTTCATGGTGAATTTGTGAAGAAGAGCAGGGAATCTCCTCTAAATATGAACATCCTTCCTTTTATTAGCCATGAGAGATTGCTAGTTTTTTTTTTCCTGGATATGTGGGATAGATACCCTAATGTTAATTAGAGATTTCATTTTTGTAATGAAGCTCTAATCCAAAGTGATGGCCTCTTTTTTGAAAGTCTATTTTTATGATATGTATCATGGGACGGGAGAACCTATGTTTATAGTTTATCCGAAGGATATATGATTGTAAATTATACATGGTCTATCAGGACTAGGGAGGACTAAAGAGGGTTGTTTGAGAGACTGTATCTCTTAGGTTTTATTATTTGTATGGGGATCCTTTTATGGATATATGCAACGCCAAAAAGCATACAAAGAATGTCGTTTCGCTTTAAATAAAAAATTACAATTTTATTTCTTTCTATAGCAAAAACAAAACAAAATAAAATCATAAAAATTCAAGAGATATATACAAATGTACATGTTCTCATGTTTTCATAGAACAAATATTTAGAGCCTCATCTCTAACTCTCCTTATATTAAATTCACTTTACAAGTACAATATATATAAGTATGCAACATCCAAAACCTTAATCCATTGACTTGGATTAGATTACAACATTAGTTCCTTAGCCATAATTAGAAAACCATGGCCTGGAAAACCGTCCAAAATAGACATAGAAAGCCGCTATTTTTTTTTCATGGGCTCTGCCTCCCCTATGACCACCCCACTACGCATTGTGAAACATATCGCACGTGAGACTAGTCATGCAAAGAATATAACACATGCCCAACATTCGCCCACGTGTTGTTTTCTTCACATAGAGGGGGCCTGAGGATTATATGATCAACAATTCAAGGCAACAATTCTCTACACCAAGCGAACTTCTCAATGCTTATAGACTTTCTTAATGAATCTGCAATATTCCTCAAAGTGTCCACCTTCACCAAAAACACCTTCTTGTATTAAACCATGTCTTACACAAAGTGATACTAAAGATCAATGTGCTTCGTCATGGAATGGTAAGTTGGCTTCTTTGCCAAAAAGATTGCATTCTAACCGTCACAATCTAATCTTACAACTTGTTGTACAAACCCAATACCTAAACACAACCTCTATAACAATACAACTTCCTTACTCGCATGAGTAGCTACCATGTACTCAACTTGTGTAGTTGAGTGTCACTACAGATTGTCTCTTCCTCATCCAATTGATTGCTCCTCCAAATAGGTTAAATACACAACCACTTGTAGATCTTCTTCGATCCATATCTTTGACCCAGTCTGTGTCAAAAAATCCATGCATGTCCAACACCATGTCTACACCAAGTCATCCTTGGTAGTAAACTCAATAATTTCTAATGCCACACAAATACCTAAAAAAACCTTTTTTATCCCCATTTTGTGAGATAACTAAGGAGATGATGTCTCGAGGCCTTCAGGTTGTAGACATGGAGAACCAAGAGACAATCCGACCAACAGTGTCCACTTGCACAGACGAAGACACACATCATCACCACAACTCCAGGTTGATCACGATAGTATCCACCACATCCATTGGCCTCCGAAAGACACTGTGTCTTGCTCCACGAGGTACAAGTCAGGTATTTTGGTGAATGTCATTTAAATATTTGAGGCATTTGGGTTTGTTTTGTCTATTACTGCTTTTGATTATGTGACATTTGCTTCGACATTATGCTCTTTGCCATGTTTCACCTTGGTGGTTGACATTGCTCATGTTATCGCACAACCTGTACTTTCCCAAAGCCTAAGGAGAGTGGGAAGAGAATGGCGTAACAAAGGGGTAATCCTGTCATTGTCACCTCAACAAGGTACCCCTTTCTGTTTAGGAGGAAGAAATAAATCCACTCCAAGGGAGATGTCCCAAGACCTAGGGTGTTTGAGAAAGGGAAAAGGACAATGTAAACTACCTCTCTCTCTCTAGGTCACTCAAATCAGGTTTATGTCTTTAATGGTGAATCAAGGGATCAAAAGAATGTACCAGAGGTTATGCAATTTGAAAAATTTAGGTTTGGAGAGGGTCTCAAGATGTCCTATTGGGTTAATTCCCCTTAAGTCTAGGGTGTTTCCCAGGTGGATCCTAATCCAAGTCATGTAAGTATATGAAGTGGCATGGGGTGCATATGATAACAGGGAAATGTAGGGTCTTACCTGTGGGCGCCTTTGTGGAGGGTGAGCTGCACCTTCTCATAAATGCAATTGTTTCTTAGCCCATTCATTGCCATTTGTTCTTAGTTTTCTTTCTTTTGGTCTTTTCTTTTGTGCTGCAAGGGAATAATTGAAGGAAATTGTCCTAGCTTGGTGACAGTGTCATCCAAAAAAAATTTCACAGAAATGAGAAGGTCGGCTCATGATGAGACCCCCTTTATCTCGGTTATGCAACCAAGAGCCACTACCCTGGCTCGGTGCCTAGATAGGTGGTAATTTCATACTGCTACATGTTCATGGTCATGATAGGTCGACTAGTGATAAGACCTCCCATCCACCAACTAATACCTTGAGTGATTATGTTATTTCGTGAGTACCATTTTCTTACTAAGAAGCCTTTCATTGCTTTATTAGGGATCATTGGGTGAAGCATCTTGAAGGTTTCAAATTTGGCTTTTAACACTTTCCAACTACTTTTACCCTCTGGGCCTTTAGCCCCTTCTTCCCACGAGGTGAGGTACAACCCTTCCTAGTGTATCCTATCCTAATGCCCAAAGGATGAGGAGGTGGAATGGATGAGGATGAAAAGTGGTTAGTATGGAGGGAAAATATGACAACTCTTCAAGTATCCACCTAGTAGCAACCCATCTTGAAGGGAAACCAACTTACTAGGGCACCATGTCACCCTCCCAGGTTTAAATAAGGCGAAGAGCATAAAACCCAAGAAAACCTTATGAAGTGAAGAAGGATTCAATACACATGTTTAAGTGCTTAAAATATTGAAGTGATACATACCATGATACCTGGACTCATTACCTCGTGGAGAAAGACCCACCACCACTTTAGGATTAGGCCGGTGCGATGGACGTTGTTGTTGGCGATATGTGGACTATACTTCAAGAAAAGAGGGTCCTTCGGGGCTATGCTTAGGTAGTTCGAATATCAACACTCCATGCCTGGAACTTGTGGGCCTCGAGACACGATCTCCTTAGTTACCCCAAGGCTAGGGGGTAACATCAGGCTCCAACTCTGGGACATGTGCTCACCATAGAGCGTATGAGAACCTCAACATCTCTGGTATGACCTATTTGTTCTAAATATCAACAAAAGTAATTGGTAATATATATGGTGGTGTTATCACCCCTCATCCATACATGATATAAAAATCGAAACAAAACAAATTCTAATTATGAGCATCCATATATACAAGTGAGACGAGACGATATGAAAAATGCAACTACAACTATGCTAACATGATATGCCATGATATATACAATGGATGCAAATGCCTAACTACTCTAACTTACCTGTACTTACTTGTCAAGTCAAGTCTCTCCCGTGTGACGGGGCTTGAGGAGGCGCCCACTAACCGGTAATGGATGTTTCCTCCCTTCAAGCATGGATAAATAGTAGGCGTCGTTGACTGACTTCATTTTGATTTTGAAGGCTCCAAGCCAAAATTTCACACACTCCTTCACATTGTTAGGTTCACTCTTTCTAGCGTCGCACATCCATATTGTGTCTTCCTCTTGGTATTCTTTTGTTTTAGACTTCATTGGTTCTTGTATCATCCTAGTGTATTGTCTCAAGGGAGGAGGGTGGGACTCAACTGTAAGGACTTCTTGTTGATTTGGTTTAATCGATATGTCATCATCTCCCCTTTTTAGTAGTTTGATAGAGCCAACTTCCTTATCCTTATATTTATCTAGGAGTTGTTGATACTCTTGTTTCTTTGGCCATTGTATCTCATCAAAATCCTCCTCTGTAGTGAAAGGAAACTCTTCTAGGGAAAACATAGGAGGACCTTCCTTAATCGGCTCATGTGTTTCACTAATCTTAGTTTCATTGTCAATTTCTTGTACATGAGCCTTGGCCATTGGCATGCTGGGGAGGCGTGCAACCATCTCATCCTTTATTGGTAAGTTGATATAAGTTAAATCCATTTCTAGTGTGCCACCTGTAGATTTTAAATGACAAAAATCAACAAATGAAATTTTTGTCATACACTTAGCAACCTAGACATAATTGTCTTCATAAATTTCATAAATGCCTTCAACCCACATTCAGAAATTACCAAAAGCAGAAATACACATTTCTAAGCAAAATAGCAGCAGAAATAACACAGTGGACAACAACCCATAACACTCACAAATTTAGGCAAAAGTCAGGGAAAACCCCAATGTGGGGAAACCCAATGAGAGAGAGAGAGAGAGAGAGAGAGAGAGAGAGAGAGAGAGAGAGATTATTATTCAGCTTCAAGAAAGTACAAAACAACAACAAATACACATTTCTAGCCAAGGAAAATAACTCACAGCACCAAAATAGTCCCACCAAATTCTGCCTCGAAAAATGTGCCAAATCCATATTGTTGTGTGACCTCTTCCATACCTCGTTTTATGTGCCAACAATCAGTTGTATGGATTGTTCCATATGGCCCAGAAACAACGAACAAAAATATGAAATCTACCTCGAAAATTGTGCCCAAAACTGCCTCGATTTTTGTGCCAAATCCGTGCAACTGTACGGATTCATACAGTACGACCTCCCACAACAAAAAAATAAATCGGCCCAAAAGTCACATAAAATTTTTCTTGGGATTTGTGCCCTCCTTCCTTAGAAAATCTGCCCTCTTTGCTGCTCACTTTCCTCTCTCAAGCATACTCTGGAAATCTCTCTCAATCTCCTCCCAATGTCTTCTCAACATATCTTGCACACTACCCAATGCATTATTTTATAATCTGAAAATGACATTTCCCCCCCAAAGTGTCTTTTCACCTTCCCCAACCCTAAATCCAAAGGCCAAGATTAGATCTTGAATTTTTCAAGATAAAGGGTCATGATCCATTCCCTCCAAAATGAATCACTTGAAATATTAAAGTGATTTCACTTTATTACATAAGTGCTTTCTGAAAATAAAGTCACTTTAAAATTAGAGGGTACACTTTATTAAAAAGTCACTTTAATAAAAGAACCACTGAAAACAACTTTACAAAAACGACTACAAAGTTAAGTGCCTGGTAGTGTTAACATAAAGGTAACATCTGCATACAAGACAAAACATGTTGAGTACCTCACGATCTAAAGAAATAATACTCCCTCTTAGTGAGGGATGTACTCATTGCCATCTCCATCATCTAGTCCCATCACACTGTGCTCTGTAGGAGATCCCTTTGAACATGGAGCCATCCTCAACACCTGCACAGAACTCGAAATAGAAGATCTTCTCTGGGCAACATCCTGGAACCCTGAGCTCACTTCATCTTGAGCATTGGTTCGATCAACCTGGTTGAGCCTTCTGCCAGTGCTCATAAGAGACTCGCTCTCTTCTCTCGGAATGCAAGACTGTTTTCTTGGCGCCACCGCAGTCTCAGAAGCTTCCTCACGCTCATCATCTGACGTTGAATCATACATCGCAGGTTGTCCTCTCAACATATACAACCTGTCCACCCAGTTACCGATCAACTGCAGCTCTACCGGGTCCACTCCCTGCCTGTAGATAAAGACATGTTCCCTCTTGAACAGTACACAATATCCTACATCCTCCAAGGCTGCGATTGAGAGCAAGTTAACCATCAACCCTGGAACAAAGAGAACTTCGTCAAGCTCCAAGAGTCTCCCAAACTCGAGATGGAATCTGACATTCCCAACTCCACTTACAACTCTCGCTATACCACCTTCATTTACCACCTGTCGACCATGACCAATCTTTGTGAAATCTAGGAATACTCGCCAGATTCCCGTCATGTGGCTAGAGGCTCCATTGTCCACAATCCATCTGATATCACCTCCAAATCCTCCGATGTCGACACTGGAAACTAAGATCACCAAAGAAAATTCCTTTTCATACTTTGAAGCAAAGTCCTCCATGGTTGTTGTAGCAGCTATCTCAGGCCCCTCTGACTTGGTATTCTTCTTCCTCTCAGGACAATGAGAGGGAAGGTGCCCCAACTGGTTACAACAATAACATCTGACTTTACTCAAGACCCTTCTGAAACTTCCTTTCTTCTTGCGCTTTGCAACAAGAGCAACATTCTCATTAACTTTGTTTGTCTTTTGTTCACTACTCTGAGATGTTTCTCAGATCTCCTCCTAAGTGAAATCATCCCACAGTCGACTCCAATCTGGTAGATGCTCACATGCCACCATGCACTTCATGAAGACTTCCCATTATTTGGTGAAGCCATTTAAGGCTATCCTCACCAAATTAGAATCCGTAATGACCTCTCCAACAACTGCCAACTCATATTTTACTTGAGCCACCCGGGTAAGATACGAAGAGACACTCTCCTCCTTACCCATCTTATGCAACTTAGCCTTCAAGGCCATCTTCTGGTTCTCGTTCTTCACCTCGAACAAGTTTTTAAGTGCATCCCACATCTCCTTGGCAGTCTTTTTCTCGGCCAAGTGTGGGATAAGGTGATCCTTCACCCCATCCAGAATAATCCTCTGAGCCTTGGCTTCTTTGATCTCATGCAAGTCCAAATCAACAGGATCTGTTCCAGGAGCTACCACAACAGAGTTGACATAGTTATAAATTTGGTTCTCCTTGAGAACAACTGAGAATCAGACCTTCCACTGCAAATAGTTGGAAATGTCATCCAACTGATCCTCATATCTAATGCTTGCAACCATATTCCCTATCACAACTCAAGGAAAACAATCACACCCTTTTGCCCAAAAATCACACTGCCCACTGTCAGAGACAACCTCTGATACCATGTAGATTTTTAATGACAAAAATAAACAAATCAAATTTTTGTCTTACACTTAGCAACCTAGAGATAATTGTCTTCATAAATTTCATAAATGCCTTAAACCCACATTCATAAATTACCATAAGCAAAAATACACATTGCTAAGCAAAATAGCAGTGGAAATAACACAGTGGACAACAACCCATAACACTCAGAAATTTAGGCAAAAGCCAGGGAAAACCCCAATGTGGGGAAGTCCAATGAGAGAGAGAGAGATATTATTATTCAACTTCAGGAAAGTACAAAACAACAACAAATACACATTTCCAGCCAATTAAAATACCTCACAACACCAAAACAGTCCCACCAAATTCTGCCTTGAAAAATGTGCCAAATCCATACTACTGTATGGCCTCTTTCGTACCTTGTTTTTTGTGCCAACAGCCAGTTGTACGGATTGTTTCATATGGACCAGAAACAACGAACAAAAATCTAAAATTGCCTCAAAAACTGTGCCCAACATTGCCTCGATTTCCATGCCAAATCTGTACGAATGTACAGTCTGTACGGAATCGTATGTCCTGTCGGATCCATACAATACGGCCTCCCACGGCAGAAAAATAATTCGACCCAAAACTCACAGAAATTTTTTCTTGGGATTTGTGCCCTCCTTCCTCGAAAAACGTGCCCTCTTTGCTGCTCACTTTCTTCTCTCAAGCATACTATGAAAATCTCTCTCAATCTCCTCCCAATGTCTTCTCAACATATCTTGCAGACTACCCAATGCATTCTTTTGTAATCTGAAAATGACATTTTCCCTCCAAAGTGTCTTTTCACCTTCCCCAACCCTAAATCCAAAGGCCAATATTAGGTCTTGCATTTTTCAAGATCAAGAGTCATTATCCATTCCCTCCAAAATGAATCACTTGAAATATTAAAGTGATTTCACTTTATTACATAAGTGCTTTATGAAAATAAAGTCACTTTAAAATTAGAAGGTACACTTTATTAAAAAGTCACTTTAATAAAAGAACCACTTAAAACAACTTTATAAAAACTATTACAAAGTTAAGTGTCTGGTAGTGTAAACATAAAGGTAACATTCGCAAACAAGAGAAAACATGCGGATTACCTCACAAGCTAAAAACCTAACACCACCCAACATTGTGGCGAACTTCCTAGATAAAAGCATGCCCCATGCATCAAAGACATCTACCACCATAATATCAATATGAATCACCCTCTCAGGATACTTATCAAGGTGTACCTCAACATTCTCAAGTACCCCATGGGTAGGAATGCCCTTGGACTCAAACCCGCATACATTTCTACAAGGCCATGTGGTAATTAGGCCTAGTTGCTCTATAACCTTTAAAGACACCATGTTGGCACTTGCTCCTGAGTCAACCATAAATTGTTGAGACATTTGTTATTCATTCAAAAATAAAGGTGGGTGCCCATCGTATTGTACCCTAGAATGATCTACTTGTACACATTGATGAACTTCTCAAACCTTTCTTTCATGGATGGAACCTTAATAGTTTCCTTCAATGGGATGGTTACATGCATTTTGGGCAATGCACCTTCCAAGTCAAAATTCAAGTACCTTGTTAGTCCCGGAAGAGGTCTTAGGGTGGAGTATGTTTATAGGTGAAGGTTTTGGTTATGAAGTTGTAGGGTTAGTAGAGGGAGGTTGGTTCATTAGCTTTTTCCCAGTATACACTTGTAATTCTTGTGTTTTCAACCTCTTTCTTGACTCTTGATCAAGGTTATTTATAACCTTCATCCGAGCCTTCCTGGATGCCTCCTTCATGCCTTCTTTATGTTCTTCAGGTGTAATATTAAGGAAATATTGTGGCTCTTCAAAGGTATGGTTCATAATGTTGACTTGATCATGATCCCCATTGTTCAAACGACATTCATGCTCCTGATGTGGTTCTTTTTATTGAAAACACCATGGGTTCTCTTCTACCACATTTGTGGGAGCTAAGGTGTTAGGGACCTCTTGATCATTCTTGGGCTTGAAACCTTGACCAGTCCTCTGGAATTGCCCTTTGTAAGGAGGTCTAGGAGCTTGTTTCGGGGCTCTTTCTAAGTTGACATTCCTATTCATCATCAATTCTTGGGTTTTTAGGCTGCCTTCTACAGTTAATTGAAGCTTTGCAAAGATAGTGCCAATATTCGAGGTAGCCTTAGCATTGTGTACTACTTTGGGTTTAGCATCCATATTAACTCTTGGGGGTAGAAAAGGGTTCTATCTTGGATTATGTGTTCCAGATTATTTTCGGCACGAAATGAGAGCGGAGATATAACAAAGAAATGCACAGAGATATTGCAGATATTCAATAATATAACAGAAATGTATCAGAGATGCAACCATAAACACA
>JZKD02S2364668.1:176754-188883 GCA_000966675.3 Picea glauca
CAGAGTGAAAGACTCGCTAGAATGGTGGCAGCTTATCTCTAAGAAGAGATGTGACGGCTACTCGCATTCGCAAGAAGATGATTACAATGAGGCTCTAGAGGCCTTTTTACAATAATCGGGAATGCCAAAAGTCCTAGACATCCAATAACCTAACCCTGGGAGATGAAGCGCCAAAAGTCATGTGGGCCCCATTTGGGTAAGTTGGTGCATCAACTTCCCGGGGCCGTAACTTTTGCATACGATCTCTGTTCTAGGCGTATGATAGCTCGTTGGAAAGATCTATCCGAGGCCTACAATGCCCGAGACAAAATAGCATTATAAATGCTATTTTGCAACATACCCAAAAAAACATCGTTTAGGGCCTCAAAATGGCCCCGGAAGTTCATGACCCGAAAAAACTGCTAAAAATAGTAAATTACCAAAATTGCCAGAAACATGTTTTGGGCCAGTTGGAAAAGGTGGGTGGCCACTGATATCCACCTGGATCATTATGACATGTTATTTTCAATCTTCAAAGCCATCTCATGGGCTTCTTGAATCATTTTAGGAGCTTTTTCATGAGACCGATCTGTCATGAAAAGGTCTTGGTGTAAAGAAAAAGAAGAAAGTTGTTTGAAGGGTGGTGGCTTTTCAAGATTTGTTGTACTAGCCTCTAAAATTTATCATGGAATTCTTTGACAGTTTCATTCTCAGTTTTTGTGATATTATCAAGTCTTGTTAGTAACATGTCAGGCTCTTCTTTAACACTCCATATTTTGAGTAAGACTTCTTCTAGTTGATCCATGAATGTGATACTAGCATCAAGGAGACTGTTATACCATCTTCTGGCACCATCATAAAGAGTGGCAGAGAACAACTTCATTGCCAAATCTTCAACGTCATCACTGATAGGGCGAAGTTGGAAAAAGGCCCAGAAATTACTCATGTGGTCTTCAACTCTAACTACATCATTACCAATGAACTTAGGCAACTATTTTTCATATCTAGGAGGCATTTGTCGAGGGTACCCTGGAATGCACGTCATGTCTAACGACTTAAAGAGTTTGGACGCTAGATATTAGTTTGATTTTGATTTTGGGTCTGGGTTTGGGCATTAGACATTGTGTTCACAGGAATATTACCTCCAAACAATGATTTTACTACACAAGAGTTTCGGGGAGGACTTCTGCTGTAAGATTTGAGAGGATTGGTGTACATCCCTGAACTTTGTGGAGTCGTCGGATAATTTTTTCAAGATCATCAAAGGGAGTGAGGGAATCACCTTCAGTGGAGTCTCCAGGTAAGCTTTGTAAGGTAAAGGCCTTGAGGAAAAGGCTTACCGAAAGTTTAATGGTTGAGGAATATTGACTTGATGTTCCCTGACAATAGCGCCAAAAATGTAATCGCTCAATTTGTACTTACCCAAAGCCTAAGGCAAGTGGGAAGAGATTGGTGTAACACGGGGGTAATCATGTCACTGTCACCTCAACATGGTACCACTTTCTGTTTAGGAGGAAGAAAGAAACCCACTCCAAGGTAGACGTCCCAAGACCGAGAGGGTTTGAGAAAGGGAAAAAGGACAATGTAAACTACCCCTCTCTCTCTAGGTCACTCAAATCATGTTTATGTCTTGAATGGTGAAGCAAGGGATTAAAAGAATATACCCACCCTTTACCGAGACAACAACAAACGTTATGGAAGTTTATAAACAACCATTGATATTAGTGCATCAACAAGACATCAAATGCATAAAGTAAATGCTGGCATCAACAAAATGGTAAGTAGATAACAACAATAAGTGAATGGTAGCAGTTGTAATGTATCTCAGAAAATGCACTTGTATAGACAATATAACAAGTTATTTAAAGTTTCAATGATGACACTTTATCATGTGCAAGTTCTAAAGATGTATCAACCAACAAATAAACTTTAACAAGCTACCTAGGACGAATATAACAACAACAAGATAAATTTGTGAAATAAAAAATATACTTTTTAGATAATGCACTTTGTAGAGGCAATTAAATGCATACTTTAGCTTCAATTGATATTACTTTGCTCAATGCAAATTCTGGGTTGATTTAGTCAGCTAGTAAGTTTAGACAGGTTGCTAGACAATGGTTGTAACAATGATTATGACAGCAACGAGTTAGTAATTAGTAGTTCTAGACTAGGTTAGGGTTAGTGGTGGCTAGTAAAAGCTTGAGAGAATTTTTTTTTAGAGTTGTTCTGATCCCATTCATCCACGAGAGCATAGAAATCGGTTCCTTTATAGGGTTAGGGAGTCAATAACAACAAAAATATTACTTGAGAAATAAAAAAATGAAAATACTTGTCCAAGGGAAGAGAAAGCTGAAATAGGTATTGTAACTTAAAGGCCTCAGGCATCAAAGCCTTGAGAGAGGTTTTTGCTAGAGAATAAGCACTTCTAGGCCCTAGCACGCCTTCCTTCCTTAGGCTTTTCAAAGATAATTAGTAATTGGGGTGAAGTTACTGGAGAGCTAGAACTTTAGGGCTCTAGTAATCACTTCCCAAAAATGTAAACTTGGCAATTCAAAACAGTAGAGAAAGTTATAGGGAGAAAGAAGAATTTATGTTTCACCCCTAGGGTTTAAACATGGAATTTCATAATCTTTAACATGAATCAAGCAAAATTTACCACAGACATTCATTACATGAATAAAACAAAGATTTTCTACTTACTTCACCAAGAATAATCAAGTCAAACCCTAGTTGAAGACCATTCCACCATGAAAAATTCCAAGACACAACACCATAAAGCTTCCTCGAGAGATGTGCACTAGTTATTTCAGCCAATAACCCCAAAAGAACGTTATTTGTTTATCTATAGCCCCAAAAGATGTCTACCACTTGTGTGTGATGAGTGATGTTGAAAAATGAATGTCACTTCTGTTTATTTATACAAAAACTTGACCTTTGATTACTTTAAGTCAAAAAACAGGGCCGACCTCGCCAATTTATTACAAAAATTAAATTTTGGCATAATTAAATAAATGTGCATCTAAAATCTTATCCAAGGGTGACGTCATGCCCTTCTAAGGTGACGTTGAGCCCCATATGTGAAACTTTGAGCAAGGTAGATGAAACGTTAGGCCTTCAAAGGACTAAAACCAAGCCCACACATGCCACTATCCGCACAAATGCCTCCAAAATGGAAAACCCTAGCTCATGGGTGATGTTTAGGGATCAAAATGTGACATCTAGAGCCTTCAAGGGTTAACATCCAAGTGGGAGGATCAAGAAACCCTGGGTCTAGATTTGACCCAGTGCCTCCAAAGGCAACAAACCTCTTCTTCCTGGTGCAAATCAACAATCTTTGTCATGCCCCTTGGCCTGGGGTCTCAACATCCATCGGTGGGTTTTGATCCCTCATGAAGATTTGAGCTAGTCATCCCCTCATGCATATCTGTTCACCAGGAAAAATCCTGTAGAGAACAAGTACGCCATCTAGGGGTCCATAAGTCACAAGGATCATAGTATGTAAACTACATCTAATAATTAAATCACCTGAACATGTGCAATAAACTCCCCTAACCTTAAACACATGCTCAAAGAGGTATCAGAGCAAGTGGCTTCAACATAGTTTAAACACTGGAAGGTAGATTATGAAGAAATGGGTGGACAAATTGCTATCTCCACAAATGAAGCTCCCTTATTTGATGGAACGTATTATTCATCATGGAGGGAAAATATGAAAATATATCTGAAGTCAAGAGGATCTAGAGTTTGGGATTCGGTAGTAAGTAAGCCCTGGCACTTAACTACTTCAAAGAGAAAAACCAAAACTGTAAAGGAAGAAAGGAGAAACAATTCATTAACCTTAAAAGCAATCCAGGATGGATTGTCAGACCAAGTCAAAGAAAAGATGAGACACTACAAATCTGTTAAAGAATTATGGCTCCACCTAGAAAATAGTTATCAGAATGAAACACAAGAATAAGAGAAATCCTATCAAAGTAAGGAACAAGGCTTGGATAAAGAGGATTCCTGTCATAATAAAGAACAAAACTCAGAAGAAGAGAATTCTTATTAAGATAAGGAACAAGATAAAGAAAAGGAGAATTCCAATCAGATTGAAGAACATAATACAGAGAAACATATTTCCAATTAGAATGAAATAAAGGACTTGATTCAATCTCCAGTCATCAATGAAGAAGACAACCTCATCAAGGAATTGAGGCATACCTTAGTAGTCACTAAAGAGAAATTGCATAATTTAAGACTAATGTTATAGTTGCAATAGAAGAGATTCGTATGGAACCATGAAATCATATACATATTAAAGTTCTTGTGGATGCTCTTGACAATCTTGAGTACACAACTATGTTCACTCTAGAAGAGTTGGAGAAACTTCAAGAAAAAGATATGTTGCTACTACAACAGTTAGATATATCTAATCATGAAGAGCATGAGCAAAACATTTAGTTAGAAAACAAAGAAGAAGAGATCAAAATCTTGAAAACTGAAGTTGTTAATCTAACAGAAGAGATGGAAGAATTAAAGGCACGTGACAATGAAAGAAGAGAAGTAATAAAAGAAACAAAAGAATTGGTTAACAATCCAAAAACTCAACTTCAGGAAACTAAATAAAGTGAATAAGTCCTAAAGATCCAGTTAACTAGGACAGAAAATTCTTACTACACGTTGGAATTGGAAATCATCAACTTCAAAAAGATAAATAGAAGTATTGTTGCATTTCTAATTACTCAAATTGAAGAAGCTAAGAAAAAGGAAGAAGCCTAGAAGATCCAAATAACTGAAAAGAAAGAATCAAGCCAAATGTTTGAATTAGAAGCCATCAACCTCAAAAGGATTCAGCTAGAATATGAGGAAGAAATCAAAATATTGAAAACTAAAGTTTTTGATCTAACAAAAGATATGGAAGAATTGAAGACATATGAGAAAAATATTAAATGGAAATAAGTCTTGGATGAAACAAAAGAAATAGTCATCAATCTAAAGACTCAACTTGAACATGTTAAGAAAGTGGAAGAAGCTCTGAAGATTCAGTTAACTAAAAAGGAAGATACATGTCACATGTTGAAATTGGAAATAGTCAATCTCCAAAAGATGGATTAAAAGACAAATAAATCTGTCAAACTCCAGAATAGCTCAGCTATTCTAGATAAGATTTGGAACAATCAAAGATTAGTTAATGACAAAACTGGTCTTTGATACAATAAAAAGGAAGACAATGACAAATGGATCCATTTACAAACATGAGAAATGATCATCTTTCTCCAAAGCAAAAGGTGCAATTACAAAGGAATTACAAGTCATGAACTTTGTTAAAGAAGAAAGCTATAGAAGTAAAAAGGAAGAAGAAAATCAAAAGATAGATCTCTCAAGCCAAAACAAATTCAAGAATGGAAACACCTTCAATGGCTATTGCCTTTCTTGTCATATCTTTGGCCATAAAGCAATGGAATGCAAGAAACTAGAGGAAGGATATACAGGAAAATACAATAACTCAATTAGATGTTGGAGATGCAATTTTGTTGGGCACACAGAAAATTTTTGTCATACAATGAGATGTTACAGCTATGATAGATTTGGGCACAAATCCCAAAGATGCAGGAGTTCAAAAAGTCAATCCTTAAATAAAGGATTCAAGTCACAGAGAAAACCTAATAAAATTTGGAAGAAGAAAGGAGATGAAAAATCTCCAAAAACACAATTAGAAAGAAAAAATCCAAAAAGAAATATATCTCATAGAAAGATATGGAGAAGAAAATATGAAGGAGAGAGCAAGAAAGATGATCTTGCACCTGAAAATAAAGAAAATAATAACAAAGAAATGATGGGTGAATGTCCTAATAGAAATTTGAAATTCAATATGAAATAAATCAAACTCAAGAAAGGGAAGTCCCTATAGAAGAACATGACACAATCCTGATGATGTCATAATCCTTTGAGCCAAAGAAATAAAAATAAGTGATAAGGGGGTTGTAGAATACAAGAAGGAGAAAATGGACAAAGCAAAGCATCGCCTTAGGGGGAGTATAACCTCAGAGGGAACAAGAAAAGATACTTTTTTTGTCATTTTTGTAAAAAGGGGAGAAGAAAAAGAGTAGCAGAGAAATTCAAGGGGTATCAATTAACAAAGATCAATTGATATAAGCAAAGATAAATTGAGAACAAAATTGGTATTAAATCAATTGCTATTCAATTCTCAATTAATATTCCTATGAAATATCAAAGAAGAATAAGAAGTTGATCAAGAAGATCAGTAATAGTCATACCCTTGTCCTATTTGACAAAGGAAAGACAGTAAAAGCTCAGGGGGAGTATTTTTGGTTATCAAATAAGAAAGTAATTAGATTAGGTTCAAAAGACTTGATCACTACAAATTGGTATCACTACAAGTTGGTATCAAGAAGACTACTTATTTGAATACAAATATCACAATGGACTAAGATAAGCAGTTAACAAATTCACATGGGGAGAAAAATAGTCAGAGCCTCACTCTATGTCATTAATGTCAAAGGGGGAGAGAAGTAGTAAAAAAAAGTTAAGCATAAAACAAATTTTCTATCATAGTCTGAGACATTGGTTTTCTCTAAAGGCTTCATGTAGTTCTGACCAATAAAGTATATCATTGTTGGAAAACTGGAACATATCCATGTGGCACTTCTTCTGTCATAATGAGATCTGATCTACTGAGTAATCATCTTGATACAATATATTTGTTATAGAAAATCTTCACCACGCTTTTGTTGTGCACTGGAGGTTCTCCACCAAGTTGTCTTCTTCTATCTGCATGCAAGGGTCTCTTTCTGGTATGCCTCAAAGTCTCAAGGTTGCTCTTCATACGCTCTTTATTCAATTTCTCTGGAAAACATTCTTTGCATTCATCTGATGTAGAACTCCAACTCATGGATGTTGCGGATGATATAATGACTCATGTAGAGATATGTCTGGTGTACTGGAACAAGTAATCATCATAGTCTTCTCCCTCCATCTGGGAGAACCTCTAGTTCTAGATCTTTGCAATGCTTTCATTCATAAGTCTGTCATACACTGTTCTTCATCACGACTTTTAGTTCCTCTGCTTGATTGCTTTTATTGAGTTCATATCAGGCTGGTAATCTTGTGATTCTTAATATAATGACTGGTTGTTTTGACTTCTCTTTATTTCTTGGAATCTTCATGTTCTTCCTGATGTTTTTCTTTAGCTCTCGGGTCCATGCAGTTTCTTATAGATTCCATGCCCTAAATATTCTATTTCTTTCTTTCATCATAGGATCACAGATGTGGATGGACAACCAGGGATCTTTTAAGGCTTCTCTTCGAAGAAGACTTCTTATGAGATTGAACTGGACACGTACTGTCTTTCATGGCCGCTACCATGGATATATACTTCATCATGTTCAATGGATCATAGAATTAGCTCCCTCCTAATCCTTGCTTCATGTATGAGTGCATATAATCGGCTCCCTCTATCTAACAGAGTCCATGCTTCCGTTTGCATCCTTATTGTCTTCTGCAATATATAATTGGCTCTCTCTATCTAACAAAGTCCACGCTTCTGTCTTGTTGTCTTCTATGAAAAAAACGTTATAAGTCTTTCTCTGACTTCTTTCTGTCTTTGCTTCTTCTGAGTCTCTTCATGATTAATTCGACGTATTTCATCCTTTCATGTGTATTATATAATGATATCAATCCTTATCTTGTTGTTCTTCCATAGGTATAGTTCTTCTTAGAATACATTATCTTTCAAGGGAAAGATATACAGGATATGTACAGAGACGATACAAACGAGATATGTACAAGAAATAAGAAGAGTATTGTTACCTTTAGAAGAAGAAGTCTCTTTCATCCTGCTTAGTCTTCTTTGTAGGTTCCTTTTCTTCGGCAACTGATGCTTCGTGTTTTTCCTTCCTTTTCCTTAGCTCAGGACAATGATTTTTGTAGTGACCATACTTTCGACAGTTGAAGCATTGTATTTTTGAAATGTCTTTCTCTTGATTTGGCTTCCTCCTTGAAACAAACTTCCTTTTGTTCCTGAAGTTCTTGAATCTTGTTGTGAAGGCTTGATCATTGTACTTCTTTTGGGGTTTCTCTTTTTGATTGATCCCTGATTCTTCTTAAGCACAACAAGTCCAAAGTTCTTCAAATGTCGGATACTCCTTTCTTGTGTTCATGCTTGCGGCAAATGCATCCCACGTCTTGAGAAGACCATTGAGTACTATGTTTACGAATTCCTTCTCTAAAATGATATCTTTATTAGCTTGTAGTTGATCTCTTAACTGAGAGATTCTCACAAAGTATGATGTTATGCTATCATCATCATTCATCTTCATGTCACGAAGCTCATTCTTCAGACTCATTACTTGTCCAATGTTTCTGACTGAGAAGAGGTTTGTTAGGGCATCATACATCTTCTTTGATGAGTCAAGATGGGAGATGTAGGGTATCAAGTGGTCTTTTATAGAATCCACTATGATACTCATGGCATTGATGTCACTGTCTTTGAACTTCTCCATAGCTGCTTTGTTCTGTGGCTCCTTCTCTTTCCCTCCTTCAAACTCTAGTTTCACGATGTTTCCTTTCCTGATATCCAGCAATTTATTCTTGGCAAGGATGAGATCAATCCTTGTCTTCCATGCTCTGAAGTTAGAATCTCCATGTAACTTGTTCTTTGACTTCATAGAGTAAGTCATGGCTGCTTTGACTTGGTTAACCCTAGATTTGACCAAAAGCTCAAACTTCATGTCTTGGATTTTTGAGAGTACCAGGAGATGCGCTAGTCTAGGGTGCACTGATCTATCTGGAGATTAGGTCAATCCCTTCATTTAAGGTGCCTCAACAAGAGGATTAGGGTTTCTGCAACTGCACCTGCTAGTAACCCTAGAGGCAGTGTCTTAGAAGCTGCTTCTGCTAGAAACCCTAGCGACAGTTCCTCAACGAGCTCAATATCCTAGCGGTTATGTTTCCTTCTAGCGTTTAGATTGAATGAAGGAGGTGTGGGCCCATAACCTGTTAGAATATAATGGATGTGCTCATTTTACCATTGACAATATCTCTATTGTCACCCGACCATAGGCCGAAGCCACCCTCCGAGCACCTTAACCTCGACAGAGAATCACTCTGGAAGCAAACCCTAGGCTAGATAGACAAACAAAGGGTAGTGAACCTTTCTCCAAGTATAGCGCACCAGTCAGAGCTGATCAGATAGTCCAAACCCTAGCCAAGGAATAGTCCAAGCGTAACTGCTAGCAGCAGCAACTACAACAACAACTCTCCTCCAAACCTGCGCACAAAATTGGGGATTGCAGTGCACACAAGTGCTGCTCTGCAATTCTGAGACTGCCTGCCAGAATGAGAACTGGCCTCCTGTATTTATACTAATTCTGGCTAACTGCCTGGGCCGACTTCTCATTCTGGGTATCTGTCTGTTCAATATATATTTATTATTTCTAGCCAACTTCTTCTCTTGGAGGCTAATAACCTAATATAAATTATCTTCTTGAGCTGACAAGTCTTCTAGGGTTATTAGCCAACTCATTAGGGTTTCTTCTTGCTTCTCGGAGTATTCTATCCTCGTCAGGTTTACACGTGGAGGTAAATACCTCCCGTAGCTACCATAATATCAACAAGGGTGTGACTTTCTTCTTTCCCTAAAGAATTGACTTTCTTTTCACATTTTAAACTTTCTTTATTTTTCGGATGCCTTGACCTTATACTTTGAAGCCTTAAGTATAAACTCAGAAAAAACATCTTTTTGGCATCGTTGCCAAGGAACGAAGAAACAAAGTTATTTTTTCCCTGCGAAGAACGACATTGATAAGTTTCTTTCTTTGATAGTGAACAAAGATCGAACACTTTATAAGGATTTTTTAATCTTTCACTTGGCGACTCCACAATTAATAAACTAGCTTCTAATTGAAAGAATACCAAAAAGAATCTAGACGATAAGCAGACGTCCCCTGTATCTGATCTTGAAAAACTTTTGAAAACAAGAAGATACCTTAAACCGACTGCTTCATCAACGAGTAAAATTTATCAACCCAAATCCACACAGTCAAATACCAAGGATCTACTTGAAAAGTTGAATACCCAACTCCTTTTTAGAGAAACATCCATCGATAGAAACGAAACCCAAAAACCTGAGTTGGTGTTACCTGATTTTAAAATCGTAACTTTTCCAACTGTCTCCTTTACCAATAGAGGTAAAAGATCTATCTCACTTCCCGCCTCGATTGGCATTTCAACAGTTGCTGAATTTCAGTCTACAACCTCTCAAAATTCAGAAGAACATATTGTATACAGTGACTCGACTCATGTTGGTTATCTTGTGTACACATCATCTGAGTCCGAAGAAACCAGTCTTCCTTTTCTAGTTCCCTATTTTTCAAATTTCCTGTCTCCCGATGGTTAGTTCTCTGGAAAAGTTTCGCTTTATCCAGACGTAACTGAAATGTCACCACATAGCCTTAAAAGTCTTCTCTATAATCTCCAAGTTTCACCCTCTAAATTATCAATGGTTGTGGTCGGAGGAGGTGGTGCTGCCGGGGGAGGAGGGGGCGGTCAAGTACCACCCCCACCTCCTAGAATCTTTGCCAAAGTAGCTGCTAGGTATGCCCCTTTGGTCCTCCCAGTCCCTCTCCATGATCTACCTGAAAATTATATGAAAAATTTGCCAAAGTTCACTGGGGAGGGAGATTTGACTGCGACCAAACACATCGATTTCTTTGACCAATTTGTTGATATCCTTGGCCTCGAGCATGAGTACGTTTATTCGAGGCTCCTCGTTCAAACTTTTGAAGGTCAGGTGAGAACCCGGTTCCGAGGACTCTTAGCAGGGTCCATAGGATCATATGATGAGTTAGAAAATGCTTTTATTAGAAAATGGGAAGAAAGGGAACATCATCTCTATTGTCTAACCAAGTTTGGGGCTCTGAGAAAGAAAAATTTAGAATCAGTTCTTGAGTTTACCCAAAGATTCAATATATTATATAATAAAATTCCATCAGAGATTAAACTTCCCAACTTGCAGCAAGAGTAACTTTTGTTGGGGCTTTTGATCCGAATTTCACCCTACTGTTGAGAGAAAGGAGATCTGTTGATCTCACTAAAATGCAGGATGATGTTGTAGAAATCGAATCAAACATGATGGCATCTGGAAAGTTAAAAAAAAAAATTGAAATGGGAAATAAAGAAACTAGATGGTACAAAGAACAAGCGAGACCCTCTAGATTTGGGAGATCTTCGGAAGATAAGATGGATGACATGGCAAGAATAATTAAAGAATTATCGAATAAAATCTCAAGAATGGAATTAGATCAATCGAAGAATGATAAATTCCCTAGAAAGAATTTTAGAAGAAATCCTAACCCCTCAAATACAACAAAGACAAATTAAGAATGAATATCAAAATATTCAAGCTCCCTTCAAAAATGAAAATTTTATAGGGGGAGAATATTAGAATATAGAAGATGGTATGCTCGTTTTACCATTGACGATACCTTCGTCACCCAACCATAGGCTGAAGCCTCCCTCCGAGCACCTTAACCTTGATTGAGAATTCCTCCGGAAGCAAACCCTAGGCTAGATATTCAAACAAAGAGTAGCGCATCAATCCCCAAGGATAACGCATCACAAAAAGCTGATCAGATAGTCCAAACCCTAGCCAAGAGATATTCAAGCCAAAACTAAGATCTTGTTGCTGCTGCAGCTGCACCAGCTCTTCCTCCAAACCTGCGCACAAGACT
This sequence comes from Picea glauca, assembly GCA_000966675.3. NCBI lineage: Eukaryota > Viridiplantae > Streptophyta > Pinopsida > Pinales > Pinaceae > Picea > Picea glauca. The sequence goes on from JZKD02S2364668.1 coordinate 188,469, forward strand.
ACAACTGCAATGCGCACCAAACTGTAGAACTGCAATTCTGAGATGTGACAAATGAGAACCGGTGCCCTGTATTTATAGTGGTTCTGCCAGTTTTGCTGGGGCCGACTTCTCCTTTTGGATAAGTGTCTGTTCACTATATTATTATAATTTCTGGCCGACTTCTTCTCTTGGAGGCTAATAGCCTAATATAAATTATCTTCTTGAAATCATTTTCTTCTTTCTGGAGTTCATCATGGGTAGTGTAATGCTTGTACTGTAGTCTGGAACATTGTGAAGGCTTCATGTAAATCTGAATAATAGAGTATATCATAGTTGGAGAATTGGAACATATCCATGTGGCACTTCTTCTGTCATCATGAGATCTGATCTTCTGAGTAGTCATCTTGATGTTATAGGAAATATTCACCACGCTTCT
>JZKD02S2364668.1:190031-216765 GCA_000966675.3 Picea glauca
TATTCTTAGCAAGGATGAGGTCAATCCTTGTCTTCCATGCTTTGAAGTTAGAGGCTCCATCTAGCTTGTTCTCAGACTTCAGAGAGTTCGTCATGGCTTGCTTGACTTGGTCAAACCTTAGATTTGACTGAAAATCCAAACTTCACGTCTTGGCCTTCTGAATGTACCAGGATATGTGCTCGGCTAGGGTGCACTGATCTATCCAGAGATTAGGTCAATCTCGTCACTTAAGGTGCCTCGACAAGAGGTTTAGGGTTTCTGCAACTGCTTCTGTTAGTAACCCTAGCTGCAGTGCTTCTGGAAACTGCTCCTGCTAGTAACCCTAGCGGCAGTTCCTCAACGAGCTCAATGTCTAGCGGCTATGTTTCCTTCCAACGTTTTAGGCTGATTGAAGGGGTGTGGGCCCATAACCTGTTAGAATATAGAAGATGGTGTGCTCATTTTACCATTGACGATACCTTCATCACCCAACCATAGGCCGAAGCCTCCCTCCGAGCACCTTAACCTTGACTGAGAATTCCTCCGGAAGTAAACCCCAGGCTAGATAGCCAAACAAAGAGTAGCGCATCAATCCCCAAGGATAGCGCATCACAAAAAGCTGATCAGATAGTCCAAACCCTAGCCAAGAGATATTCAAGCCAAAACTGAGATCTTGTTGTTGCTGCAGCTGCACCAGCTCTTCCTCCAAACCTGCGTGCAAGACTGCAACTGCAGTGCGCACCAAACTGCAGAACTGCAATTATGAGAAGTGACAAATGAGAACTGGCACCCTGTATTTATAGTGGTTCTGCTAGTTTTGCAGGGGCCGACTTCTGCTTCTGGATAAGTGTCTGTTTAGTATATTATTATAATTTCTGGCCGACTTCTTCTCTTGGAGGCTAATAGCCTAACATAAATTATCTTCTTGAGCCAACAAGGCTTCTAGGGTTATTAGCCAACTCATTAGGGTTTCTCTTGTTTCTCGGAGTCTTCTATTCTCGTCAGGTTCACACATGGGGGTAAATACCTGCCACAGCTACCATAATATTAACAGAGAAGACATGCAAAATTTTGAGGAATTAGAAGAAGATATAAATAATCTTGGAGATGATTATCAAGAACCTTTTTTGATGAGACAAGATTATGAAAAATACTTAAATATGGAATACATGTCTGAAAATGACGAGAATAGAAATATTACAGAAGATTCAACTTATCAAGAAATCGTTGATAATATAATGGCCGAACTCCAACAGAAATACAATCTAAGGCCTAGAAACAGGTATATCACAACTGCCCCTTCAAAGAAAATTCTGCCGAGAGGGGAAACAAATGAGTCAGCTTCAAAAGCTGCTGAAAAATAGACTGTTAAAACCAAGACTGTTGACACACAATCTACCAAGATAAAGCCAGCAGAAACACCAGTTATTAACACAAGGAAAGCGGAGGTTCCTGTGGCTGAAACAAAAACATCACAAATAAGTAAGACTGAAAAGAAGGGAATAGAAGCCCAAACCATAGAAGTTGATAAAACAACGGGAAATTTCAATCTAGAAAATGAAATTAATAAAATCAAAATTCCTATAACCCTGGTTGAACTGGCAGAAAACCTAGTGTGCAGAAAGCAAATTGCTAAAATAATTAATTTTTCAGACATTGAAAGTCAGGTTGATGTTATAAACTTAGAAAACGATAAGCATAATATAATTTTTGGTCCACATTTCGAAGTTGCTAGAGATACCATCACCTCTTTCTATATCACACTAATTGTGCACGATCACCTACTCCACAATTGCACGTTGAATTCTGGAGCCTCTGACAATGTAATGCCTAAAGCCATTATGGATAGACTTGGTCTTGAAATCACTCGACCATATGGAGACTTGTATTCTTTCGATTCGAGAAAGGTTAAATGTGTAAGTATGATAAAAGATTTAGTAGTCAATCTTGCACAGATTCTTGTTAAAAGCGTTCTGATGGATGTGGTTGTCGTTGACATACCCCCAAAGTATGGCATGTTGTTATCCATGTCTTGTGGCGCCAAACTTGGAGGATTCTTCTAACTCGATATGCTTATGCCACAATCCCGATCTTTGGAGGGCAGTTCACACGCTTCTATAGAGAAACAAGGTTGGCGTTTATGGTAAGTGATCCTCTGAAATCAAATAACTATCATGTTTACATTGTCAATCGGGATTTAGGGAATTGTATTTTATCTATTGATGATGATTTAGATGTATGTATACAAGAATATTGTACACAAAAAGAAAAAGAAGAAAAAATATGTAAAGATGTATATAGTTCTGGAGTTTGGAAAATGTATTTTGATGGTGCTTCATCTTGTGAAGGAGCAGGAGCAGGAGTACTATTTGTAGCACCCGACGATGAGTTCATCATTCCTTTTTCTTACAGATTACAGTGGGACATAGATTATACTAACAATGTATGTGAATATGAGGCCCTAGTCTTAGGATTAGAAGCCGCCAAAAAATTAAAGATTAAGAATTTAGAAGTCTATGGTGACACTGAACTGATAATAAAACAAATCAATCTTCAATACCGGGCTAAGAACCCAAGGTTAAGATCTTATAGGAACTGTGCCTAGGATATAATCAAGAATTTTTTTCATCGGTTAATGTTCATTACATCCCTGAAACTGAGAATCAACGCGCAGATTCATTAGCTAAAGCGGCCTCAACATTTACGCCTCCAACGATTTTCAAACTTAAATACCACATAGAGATGAGACATAGACCTTCCATACCGAATAATATACAACATTGGCAAGTTTTCGAGGATCATGAACAAATCAGGAATTTTTTAGAAATGGTGGATGATTTTGCCGAATCGACCAAGAAAATCAGAATGATCCTGCTTGGATCATGCAGGAAGGGGAAGATCTTTAAGAGTTTCAAGATAAGATTGTTAATCATCGTATGCTTATTTTGAAAAATAATCAGATCCCCAAAGGCTTGATCCCCTTAGAGAGGTTATTTAATCATGATGACATTCCTTTGAAGTCCACCTTACAGCCTCAGCCAGAAGAAGTTGAAGATTGTGATATAGGCACCAAAGAAAATCCTAGGTTGGTAAAATTATCTAAGTACCTTCCTCTTGAAATAAAAAGTAAGTATTTTGAGTTGCTTAGACAATATAAAGATGTTTTTGCTTGGTCCTATGACGAATTAAGAACTTATGACACCACTATAATGGAACACAAAATCCCTTTGAGACTAGGTGTCAAACCATTCAGGAAAAAACTCGGACAGATTAACCCTATATTGTTGCCTATGATAGAGAAAGAAGTAAAGAATCTTTTGGATGCCAAGATCATTGTCCAAATCAGATACTCATCTGAGTGGGTAGCTAATTTAGTCCCAATAAGAAAGAAAAACAGTGAAATCAGAGTGTGTGTAGACTTCAGGAATCTTAACAGATCATCACTCAAAGACAATTATCCATTGCCTAAAATGGATCATGTTTTAGAGCAAGTAGTAGGAGGTAACAAAATGTCTATGATTGATGGATTTTCAGGCTACAATCAAATTGCAGTCCATCAAGACGATAAAGAGAAAACTGCGTTCACTACTTCTTGGGGTACCTTTATGTATGACAAAATGCCTTTCAGTTTAATGAATGCAGGAGCAAATTTTCAACGAGTTGTGGGCATCGCCCTTGTCGGCGAAAGAGACAAGTTTGTTGTTATTTATCTTGATGATCTAACTGTTTTTTCTAAATCTGATGTAGAACATCTAGTACACCTCAGAAAAACTTTTAAAAAATGTCACAAATTTGGTTTGTCTCTGAATCCCAAGAAATCTCTTTTTGCAATGCAAGAAGGGAAACTCTTGGGCCATATAGTGTCTAGGGATGCAGTTAAAATTGACCCGAAAAGGATTGAAGCAACATATACTATTAATATTCCGAGGAATATGAAGGAAATTCAGTCATTTTTAGGAAAAATAATTTTTTTGAGAAGATTCATTCCAAATTTCACTGAAATCGTAAAATTGATTACAAATATGCTTAAGAAGGATGGTGAGGTAAAGTGGACAAACAAGGCTAAGGCGTCATTCGAATGCATTAAGAAGGTTATAGGTGAAGTACCAATACTGGCAAGTCCTGCTTATTTAAAAGAATTTTTGATTTTTTCTTTTGCTTCTGAGCATACTATTGCAGTCGTATTGTTACAGAAGAATGATGAGGGTTTGGAGTAGCCAATTGCGTTCTTTAGTAAAAGTCTCAGAGATGTTGAGCTAAAATATGATATATTGGAAAAGCAAGCTTACACAATGGTGAAAGTCCTTAAAGATGTCAGAACCTATGTACTACAGTCAAAGATAATTTCTTATGTACCTACCAGTTTTGTTAAGGATATACTGGTTCAACTCGACAACGATGGAAGGAGAGGCAGATGATTAGCCAAAATTCAAGATTTCAACCTGGAAGTTAAACCAACTAAACTTATTAAAGGTCAAGGCTTGGCTAGATTGTTGGCCGAATCAAATCTGAAAGCACTCAAAATAAATCATCTGCAAGAGAATGAAGGATTTTTAGAGATAGACGAACTCGATGTCAATGTGCCCACAACTGAAATTATAGAAAAAATCTCTTCTTTAGTTTGGTACTGCGACATTGTTTCTTATTTACTCACCCTTCAGTGGCCCAGTGACCTAACCCCATCTAAATCTACGACATTGAAGTTACACGCTGTAAAATATTGTATTATAGATGGTCAATTGTATTGGAAGGATCCCCTAGGATTTTTACTGAGTTGTTTAGTAGAATCTGAAACAAAAAAAGTTATAAATTAATTCCACGAGAGAGTGTGTGGAGGACACCACACTTGGAGAGCAATGGCTTATAAAATCTTAAGAGCTGGGCATTACTGGCTGAAATTATTCACTGATGTAAACACTAAAGTCAGAACTTGTAATCTTTGTTAGTTGTTTACAGGCAAGTAGAAAATTCCAGCATTACCTTTAATTCCAGTTAAAACTGAAGCTTCATTTCAGCAATGGGGCCTTGATTTTATTGGAGAAATCCATCCACACTCGAGTGCTCAACATAAATGGATTCTGACCACTACAGACTATTTTACTAAATGGGTGGAGGCTATTCTCACGCGAAACGCGACAGACGCAGTAGTGATCAGTTTTTTGGAGGAGAGTATTTTATCAAGATTTGTCTGTCCTCGAAAAATAGTTATTGATAATGCTCAGGCCTTCAAATCCATGGCCATGATAAGTTTTTGGCAAAAGTATAACATTGTGCTAGGACACTCCACGACCTACTATTCACAGGGTAATGGATTAGCTGAGTCATCTAACAAAAGCCTGATCACTATAATTAAGAAAGTACTTACCGAAAATAAGAAAGCATGGCATGTACATTTAAAATATGCCTTATGGGCTAACATGATAGGCACAAAGCGGTCAATCAAAATGTCTCCATTTTAGATGGTATATGGTACTGATGTCATTTTACCCATAAATCTAGCGTTGTCGGTAATGAAGCTCTGGAAAGTCTCAAAAGAAGATCCCAATGACATTACCAGGAGGATAGATCAATTGATTGAAATTCAGCAAAATAGAGCTGAAGTAAATGAAAAACAACAAAAATATCAAGATAATATGAAAGCCTTATCTGACCAAAAAGCTAAATATAGGGAATTTCTCCTTGGTGATTTGGTTCTAAAATGGGAATCCATAAAAGAAGACGTTGGGAAACATGGTAAGTTTGATCAGACCTGGAGCGGACCATACAAAATTATAGCTTCTGAGGGAAAGAATGCATTTTTGTTAGAAAATATCGACGAAAAGATTCTTAACGCTCCTATCAATGGGCGATACCTCAAGCACTTCATGCAGTAATACGTCGTTGAACTCTCATTGTACATACCGGTTTGTTTTCATGTTTTGTTGATAGTTACCTTTCTTTCGCTAAGTTTTTTTTTTAACTGTAAATACAAAAAGGTTAGCCATTTAAATATATATATATATATATATATATATATATATATAACAAAAAAATGCAATAAGAAGGTTTATAATCTAATAGAGTTCCTAACGGCTAATATGTTTATCTTATTACATGATACTTGTTGATAAGTCGAGAGACTTGAGATATCAAAAAGGTGACATGCATCGATACTCACGTTAAATGTTTCTCAAAACAGGTAATAAACTCACAGTCTGCTTGGCTACAAGTATAAACAACCACTGAGGTATGAATTTATGTCTTAAAAACTCAAGTTAAAATTTTCTAGGCAATGTAAATGGGTAAGACAATAACCTTATGTTTACTAATATCATCACCAAAACCTTTAATCGGAGAAATGAAAAGCAACTTTTAATTATAAAAAAAAAAACTATGGACGAAGTGAAAAATAAGCAATAATAATAAAAAAAGGTTTAAAGAAAGGTTTCAAGAGTTGAGTAAGAAGCTCGTTTAAGACTGATTGTACCTACAACAGAACATCTGAAACCTCTTTCTTTTCCCTGTTCATGACCAAGCTATTTCTTCACAACATTCTTGATATCATCTCATGAGCTTCATAGAGGAGAAAGATTTCACCTTAACTTTGGAAACTCATAAACTAATCTTCAAAACAAGAATAGGTAAAAAATTTATAATTCCTCTAACTTTAACTAAACCGAAAGTATGTCTAGGTTAATCCTAACTCTCTTAGTCATTCTAACAGGATTAAACTGATTAGTTTCGCTCAAGAAAAGTCCCTGAAAAATATAATAAGAATTCCCCTTGAGAACATCCATGAAAGCAAAGATGTTTGAAGGTCAGAGGAGGATTAGTCCGGAGCAATTAAAGTGAGTTGACATACCTCTGTTGTTAAATTTTAAACAGATATTTTCCCGGGTATATTGCATACCGATTGATTGCCCCCACTTCATGTTTTGAAACAAGACAGATGGTGAAAGGAAATTCATTAAATGATTGCCCCCATCTAGTCCAAGAGAGATTATGAAAGGAAATTCATTAAATGATTTCCCCCATCTAGTCCAAGAGAGATGATGAAAGGAAATTCATTAAACGGTTGCCCTCATCTCAACATTTAAATGCTAAATTACTAATTGAAGTGGTGAAAGGAAATTCAATGTGGGAAATCTGATAACTTCACCGGGGTACCGAACATGCTCGCTGGTAGTGAAGCAATGTCTACATATCTAATAGGCTATTATACATGAATTACAAGATGCTCTAGAAACCATTTCTCTTTTCCGCTAGATCTACATTCTAAGCTAATGGGACTCCCTAACTTAAAATAACGGAATTACTTCGCCTTGATGCAAACAAAATCAAATAAAGCCTAGTAGAACGATTGAGGTTTTTTTGATTATCTTATACAAATCCGAGGTCAGTTTTAGGAAAAGAAAACTATTATAAGCCGAACTCGAGATCACCAAATGATTTAGTTTTGAGAGTTTTCAAAGTCAAGGATGAAATCCTAAAATCTTGTTTTGTGCTTTCTTCATGATGTGTTTCACAGAACTGAAATAATGACTCCATTTACCCAATAAAGGCACTCTGTCTACATGTTCTTCTCATCCCGCAAGGAGACGAGATCCCTAGATGGAGCCTATGTTGAAATATATATATCTTTTTTCTAAAAACTTAGACTAAAAATAATTTTCATTTTTGTTCAAATAAAAAGCACGAAAATGCACTTGGATAATCAACGTCGAAATGAAGTCTTTTGATCAATCCAAAGGTTTAAATGTCTTAGCAGATTATGGAGCTGCCTTTTTAATTAATGGATCAATCTATATAAAGGTCTGCATTTGAAATTTCGGGAGTCAGGGTTTCACGAAATGCAAAGGTTTGATATTGAGCATGCTCGAAGTCCTGATACTCGAACTCACGAAAGTTATAAATGTTAAGCCGGGTTCATTAACGATTAAGTAAGATTAACAAAGAGTAAATCTCATCGCGACTTCGCGATTCGAGATGCTCTCAAATATAAAGGCTTTGAAGTCCCGATACCCGAAACCCCGACATCTAAAAAACTAATCGCGATTAATCAAGAGCGTTAAGTATGATTATAGTTTATTAAAACCGTTGTGACTTCGCGTTTTGCAAGTCTTAGTTTAAACTGCTTTAAAGATCCCCAAGACCCGAAACGCCGAAACTTGTTTAAGTGTAAGGTATGATTAATTAAGGTACTAAATGAGGATTATACTCTGAGTAATCTATTGCTCAAAATTAACTCTGATACATTCAAATTTTGTGCTTTTCCTGAGATATCAACCATAAATGACATTAAGAGAAATGATTCCAAATACGATCAGATTTTAACGCCCAAATATTTTTATTAAAGGAATTAAACACGTTGTCAGTGAAGGTATGCGCATGGTTTATGCATTTAAGGCAAAAAGCATTTTTAGTTCTGAATCACTTTCTTGTTTTCGTAGAACTGGCTTAGCGAAATAATTGGTTTTTTGCATTCTCATTCACTGTAATAGGTAACAGAACTCTGAATTTGATATCATGGATCCATGGAAAACGCCTAAAGCAGCTGGTGAAAGTTCCGGCCAGAAGACAGACGTTATTTCTGATACTTCGCCCAGAAGTATAAGCACAATTAAAACCTAGACATATGTGTTCAACACCATACAATACGAAGTGGTAAACTGTCTCCATGACTCAAGCGATAATGAAAAGATAATTTATCTACCAAATATAAGATTATAGCTCAAGCAGAACTGCATAAGATAGCGACCAGGACGAGGCTTTTACCTTACACCAACATGACTAAATGGGCGTTGAATCATGTAGATATCCCAACTCGAACGATATTCAACTCTTAGAAAGTAGTTGTTAGCTCATTACGACCGGAACACATACAAGTCATGTATAAATTATCTGCAATATCAAACTTCATTTATAACGCCAATTTTCTTATGAATTTTAATGACAAGGAGTGTGATCAGTTTGGAAAGAGTCTCTCTGACCTGATCAAAGACTGGTGTTCACGCCCTGAAACGTTCAAAGCCAAGTCTCACGGCGTATATTTCATCTCATCGCTTGAACCACGGTTCATGTATATAGCCATGATGATGTGCAGAATTTATGGAAAAGAAAACACGACCCATTTCTTCCTATCATGGGTTCCCATTATTCATTCGGTGGAGGAAGGATTTTCTTTTGACTGGGCAAAGATATTGTGAGATAATCTGGCTAGTGAAATCGCAGAATACCAAACGAAGAAAACCAAAGGGCAACCAACTCAATTCTTTATGTCAGCTTATGTTATGGATGTTATCTATTTCATGACACCTTTCCCGTTGATGAGTTGGAGTTGGACTCCAGACAGTGCATAAACAGTTCATGATTACCATTCGAAGCTCTAGGAAGACAAGGCAAAAGATTTCTTTTCTGAAATTTTTAACTGGGTAGTGGTGTCGATGCATATTGTTATATTTGGTCACCCACCGCCAAGAATTTCAGACAAGGTTATGGTTAGCCTAGGTAAAGTGGCAGACTAGTACATAGAGGAACATTTGTCTTATATCAGAGTTTTCGGTTGCTCGGTCCCGCCATATGCATTACCGCATTTTTTAGCAAAAAGACTAGTGCGCCGTGAAGTTGCACGACAAACTGTACTTGGAGGGATTAGCAAAGAGCTAAAAGTTGTGCAGAAAAAGGTATCGCCATCTTTTCCTTTGTCTATTGGTTCATTTTCCTTATTAGATTTATGTCACTCCAGGGTGGAGGCTACAACTTTAGAAGAGATAATGTTGGTTTTCATTGAGTTCAAGAAGCACAACCCACAGAGGGTCATGGCAAACCATGTGGCCGGGTGCAATCTTAAAAAATATTAACATGGAGAGCCCCCTCATCACGAAATGTTCCGAGGGGTAAGATCTTACCAAGAAGTTTTGAGTCGAGTGCTAGCTTTACTACCTAATGAAATGGTTGAGTTTTACAATTTCCAAAAACACCGGAGAAGCGGCCTACCCAAAGTACTACAAGGGAAAAGCCTAAAATCTCCAGATACATAACAAGCAGAGACCCAAAATCCATAAGTCGGAAGCTCTGCCAAACAAGAAACCCTGGAAAATCAGAAGAAAGTTGAGGTCTCGACTCATAAAGGAAGTATCCTAAACACGGAGATACTAGAAAACTAGGGCAAAGATAAAAAAGAGACAATAATAAAGAACAAAGAAGATAGACCGTCGTCTTCGCCTGAGAAATCAACTACTGAAGAAGCCGGGAAAAAATTATCGACAAAAATCGGTAACCCCATTGAGGTTATCACACCATTACAGTTCACCAGAGGAAACCCTAATACAGAGGCAACGTTCATAAGCGATTTCATGCCTATCTATGTCGACGAGATACCTCCCACCGAGTTCTTCTTTAGTAAGAAAAGAAAGGTTGTGGTGAGGAAAGAAATGCACATAAGAGAGGGTGAAATGGTAAAAAAGCATAAAGTATTATTAGATGGGCAAAATTTGGAAGAAGAAGATTTTGCTACAGAGGTGGCAGGCTCTTTAGGAGCTTTTGCAACGGCCAACCTATCTTTTGTTGATAATCTGAAAGAAAGGCTAAGGTAGAGGAATCAGTTGATAAATCAATTGCGAGATCAAATAAGGAGTGTAGAGAATATTGTCAAAAGCGAGGTCAACAAAGGACTCGAATAGGCTAGAGCCAAAGACAGGCAAGAGATTCAACAGCTTAAATTTGATCTTGAAGAAGTACACAAGACTGCTATAGCAAGCCAAGGGCAGTTCATCTAGCAAGAAGAATTATTAAGGCAAATGCAAGCTAAATTGAGTTCTACTGAAAGCCAGGTTGTAAATATAGCGGTGTTTCAAGCCAAGGCATTGGAAGTGCATCAGAAGCTGGAAGAAGTACAACAAAGCCTGTTCTCTAAGGTAGGGATCATACAATATTATTTTCGGGAGATGGGTCAATCATTAGATAATATTGGTTTCAGAGAAAAAGAGGTTACTGCAGCCCGAACCACCTTTCAAAAGGCAGTCGTATCTTCGGCTAGGGTAGAGGTACCAACAACTCCCAGATTAACTGTCATAGAACAAATCAAGGGTGATATCATACTAAAGGCATGGGAGGCCAATATAGCCGAGAGTAAGAAAATGGCCAAAGAAATAAAGGAAGAGTGTGAAGAGGCTTTTGATTTGCTAGATAAAAAATCACTAGGCATTGGAAAGGACAATTGTGTTGGAGTATTAGGGCAAATAAATGTTATAAAGCATCAATTGGACATCGAAGAAAGATTGAATGAAGCTCAGATTGAAATTTCACAGTTGAAGCAGGTTGACATCGCTCAAATGGATAGATGGCCGGTAAAGCCAAATCTATAGTTGCAATCAACTAGTTTTGAAGGTAAAAGGATTGAAGACAGGTTGCCGAAACTACAAAGAAAGCTGTATCTTTTTTAGGCAAAGGATGTGACAGAGCCTTCCATAATTTTAGTACAATTTCTAAGCAGGGGCGTCGAGTGTCTCGATCCAGGTGAAGGAAGTACTTCAAAGAAATAATGAAGTAATACATGCATGCTCGTTCTGCCAATATGAGAAAGAGATAGAAAGGAAACGAGTGGAATGGTTCAAGTTTTTATTTCGTAACCGTTAATATCTAAGAGTAAGGAAAATTCCAACCGCCTAGGATTGGTAACCTTTTCTATAAATATAATTTCAAAAGACAGAGAACCATGCTTTTCCTTGGTCGATTGTAATAGAGAGATCTCTCCTTTTCGAGAATTAAGACAAATGCAGACCAGAGATTCCATATTTCGTCTATCTTGAGTTATGTGCTCTTCTATTCTTTTGTATTCCAGCATCTTTATTTATATGTCTTTGATGAATGCTTAATCACAACTTAGTAAAACATCTATTGTGGTTATATGTTTATTTGGTTATTTGATTGTTTACATATTTTCCTCTGTATTTGCTATTAGCAAATACAAGACCTATGTATTAGTTAGATTGCCACACTTTATGCTTCATTAAAGGTTTCACATCCATTTTTCTTCTTCTGTATCAGAGTGAGATTATTTTGTGATTGATGCCTCACTTTGTTAACAAGTTTATGTTTTTCTTTCATCGCATTCATTATTTTCAAATTTGACTCAGACACGGAAAACGACCTCTAAATTGTTATACTATTAATTCAATTTCAGGAAATTTTCTCATATAATTGAAGACAAGAAAAAGCAAACATAAAAACAACAGATCTTTTAATTTTCTTTCCTCCATGATTGTACCTATTGCAAGACAGCCTAATATAGAACCTGTCCTCACAGATCAGACTAGCATTGCTTTAACCTTGTTTAATACCATCTTAGAAACTGCTAACACCCGGGTTGAACTTGAACGTTCATGGACAGTGATTGAACAAGATATAAGCATCCAGGAACATTGGGAAGCTAGGCAAAGACATCTCATAAATCAACCATAGCTTCTTTCCCTACAGAGTTGACTTTCTTTTCACATTTTAAACTTTCTTTATTTTTCGGATGCCTTAACTTTATACTTTGAAGCCTAAAGTATAAACTCAGGAACAACACAACACATCCTTCGATACTTCATCAAAAATGTCCCCATTTCTAACACTTCATGGATATCATCCTATATCCATAACATCACCCTTGAAAGGGATTGCAAAGGTTGAAGGAATGGAGGACCACATAGAACACCAACAAGAGGTTCTCAAACTATTGAAGGACAACTTGGCCATGGCACAAAATAGGATGAAACAAAAAGCATATCAACATCGCAGTGAAAGGGAACTTGAAGTGCGGGATTGGGTATTTCCGAGGCTACAACCATATAAACAAATATCCCTTGAGCAACAAAAGGACAACAAATTAGCACCCTAATATTATGTCCCCTATAAGGTTTTGCAAAGGATTGGAAGTATGACTTACAAATTGGATTTGCCTCCATCTTCACGTGTACATACAGTCTTCCATGCTTCTTGCTTAAAGAAGGTATTCGACAACAAGATCCCAGTCCAAACTATTTTACCAGAGATTAATGAATAAGGGAAAATCATACTAGAACCAAAAACAATCCTTGAAACAAGGATCAAGTAGCTGAGAAATCAAGCAATTACAGAGTACCTCGTTAAATGGAAGAAACTACCAGTGGAAGAGACAATATGGGAAGACGAGTTCTTCATGAAAAAATACCCATGGTTAGTCAAGTGTAAAGGACAACACTTGTTTGAAGGGGAGGGGCATGTTAAGCCTTAGACAAAGCCCCATGTTATGTATAAAACCCCTTATTCACCACTTGTATATTGAATTATTACATTTCTAGTGTTATATTTGTATGTAGGCTAGAACCCTTCATCGCACCATTTCATTATAATTGTATCCTTTGTCTCCCATATATATATATATATATATACCAAGGACACCTAGTCTTAGGATCATATTATCTCATCATATCTCATCTGGTACGTTGAATATTGTAAAATGAGGTTTCCCCCTTGAGGGGCACCGTTATTCATTGATTTTTTTTATCATTCTCAAAGTGTTGGTTCATAATAGAGATCACTTTTCTCACAAAGTGGAAGTGTTTGATTTTTCTTACGTTGTTACTTTGATAGTGTTCATCTTCCACAGTAAATGTGCGCCAATAGAAATAACAATTTGAATTCTGTTACAATATATGAAGTGCAGTAATTTGTTTGAAAAAATAGTGTATTTCCACATAGGACGAACACCTTAAGCAACCACACACACTACTATATCAAAGATCAATACACTAGTTTTTTTACATTGTTAAAACCCTCAAAGTGGGAAAGATTCCACAAACCCTATTATCCCCCATTTCTAGATATACCTTAGGAGATAATGTATTGAGGCCCACAGGTTGCAGACATGGAGTGTCGAGGGATAGATCGACTCATGATGTCCAATTGCACAGATAGAGACCCACTTCACCACCACACTTCTTTGGTTCATCATCATGGCATTCACCACATCAGCCTATTTTCGGAAGACAATGTGTAGTTAGCAAAAGATAAAAGCCAAAATTATAACCTTCTAGATGCTCGCCCAAATAGGTCTTGAGAACAATGAATTAAATACTTGCAAAAACAATTTCACATTATATAGATGTCCCTCTTATTGAGGTGTGTAACTTATGCAATGTCCCTTTCTTTCTATGGATATGGCACTCTGTGTACCTCTAGTTTCAAGTGACATTGTTGTGCTTTTTTCAATTTTTATGTTACCCATTCACAATACCCAAATGTTTTGGAATTAATTAATTAATGGTAAATAAATGGGTTGGGAAAAAGGTTGCATTGAAAACGAAGGTGCAACACACGCTCTACAAAGGCACCCATGAATGAGACAATATGAACCCTTGTATGTCATTAACCCCATGCCCAAAAGTCTCACCCCCATCCACTACATGTTCTTTACATGACTTAGAGAGAGTCCACCTAGGAAACACTCTTTGACTTGAGGAAAGACTCACCCAATACGTTACCTTGACAACCCTCCCATGCCTAAACTTGGCAAGTTGCATAGGGTCTTTGAGCACTTGTTTAATTTGAGAAGGTAGTTTTGATGCACATGTTTAGGTGTCTCTTGTATTAAATCAGATTTTAATTGCCATGATACATTTGACTTGAGACCCTTGGAGGGCACACTCATATGTCTTTGCAGGACCTTACTTGGTGGACTATTTGGAGGAACAAGCCTAGCTTGGGCCTTCATTGGGGCAGAAATCCCACAGGTTGGATGCCATGACCCACACACTGGGAACTAACAGATGATGGACATTGCCTTTGGAGGAAATAGAGGACCCCTTGAAGGAAGATACATAACCCTTACTTTCCCAATGTTTAACCTTGGAAGTTCAAAATGTCTTTCTCTAGGGCCCAACATCATATTTTGGGGCTAGGGTTTGACGATGATGGTGATGATTTGATGGAGATTGGCATGATTTATGGAGAATAGACCCTAGCACATGAAGGGATGGCCTTTGGAGGCCCAACGACTTCTTCTCCAAGCTCAACTAGCCAAAATTGCCAAGATGTTACCCAATTAGGGAATGATGCCATCGTTTTAGGTTTTCTTTGTGTAAAAATCAAATTTATGTTGTAAAGGGGAAAAACTAAGGGGGTCGCCCCCCTTGTTTTGTGGTTTACCCTAATATTATGTGTACAAACACTTTTTAGAGGTCTTGTATAAATAAAGACCAAATTCATTTCATTTTATCATAATTCTCTCACTTGAGAAGAGCTACTTGGCTAAAATTTTCGCCCCTCTTGGGAAACATTCACCTCTTTCTCTCTCTTAAATGTTATGGATAATACTTGTCTAGTGGATCTAATTGGTGCGCTATCTCTTGGAGGCTTATATTTTTCTATGGTGATGAAATTATCTTGGTAGATAAGGGTTTATCTTGCATGTCTTTTGGAATTTGTAAGAAATTTCTACATATTGTTGGTTTTTCTTTCTTGTTTCAAGGTTGTTATTGGATAAATCCTTGGAGGAGTATAAGGGCATACACCCTCCACCAAGTTTCATTGTTGTTGATTGAATAAGTTATTGCAAAGGTTTCTAGGAGGACTAAAAGGGGTTACACCCTCCTAGACTTATCTTTTTAGATCTACTTGCTCTAGGGAGTAAAAGGGCTTACACCCCTGGAGAAGTGGTAGACCTAACTTCATACAAGAAGACTCCATAACCCATTGACAAGGCACTAATCTAAATTTTCATTGGAGAACTAAAATCACTTGCATTGGTACACGTGATTTTAAGAGATATTGAATTTGTCCAAGTTGGAATTTTTTCTTAGTGTCATAAGGTTATTTGAGCGACCAAGACGTCTAGGTTGGCTTGGTAGCTCTCTGGTTATAATCAAATAAAATTTACTTTAACTTAATGTTTAACCATTGAAATTTGCTTGGAAGCCACTATTATTGTTCTATTGCTCATTGGCTAACTTTTTGACGGTTTACTCTCTGATTTTTAAGGTTGAAATTTGTTGTTGTAGTGAATGTTTGCTACAGAAACTTGGATGTCATTATAATTCTCTGAAAACACTATCTAAAAACCCTATATTATCACTAAATTCTTGCTCCATTACACTTGAGTTAAACTAGTAATTGCTAGCTTAGTCTCTTGCATCTTTATTAGACTTTTGGTGATACATTTTGCAGCTATTGTTAGCATTTACTTGCTGGTATATATTCTTGTTTACTACTGGAATATAGGATAGCAAGCTTCAATTGCTTTTCCATTTGATATTTTGGCTTGTATATCTCCATTTTGTCTTGTCTCAGGCATGTATAATACTATTTTGCAGGTACACTTCACTCTGACAACCTACCCTTACCACAAGATTCTTACCTAAGCTTGTAACACCCTGTTTCCTCCAGCTTGTAAATATAACTGGACTGGCCAAGAACTATGGAAAACCCATAAATGTGAATAACATTTTGAATTTATTGCAGGACTGCTGAGAGGGGATGTGCAGAAAAAGAGAACACGATAACGATGGAGGGCACCTGGAAAGGTGGCTTTAACTTCCACCGAGAATTAATACCGTATTTGGACTCCACTGGCCCGGAAAACCAAAAGCGGCTCGCTGGCCCTGAATTTAATGCCCTCAGGCTGGCAGGTTGATGGCTCAGTGAGGGATGGGGAGGTAAACTGCCTATTCATAGAGTCGTCAGGCCTGATCAGCACAAGGGAAATCACGCCACACGCAACCTTGCAAGAGGATAAGGCGTGGGGAAGAAGCGATTGGAGAGGGCGGACGCAAGGGGAACTCTGGCATTACGCAGAGTGAGTGATAGCAGAGGGGAAAGGATTGCAAGCTTCGCTCCTGGTCACTGGTAGACAGAGAGACACAGTCTCACAACATCGTGGTATCAGCTCGGGGGTGGCTAGTGGTAAATCCGCTGGGAGTCGCTACGCCTACGGTGAGGTGGAAACGAGCACCCCTCTCAGCAGTTGCACTAACTTCTGGTGTTATTTATGATAAGTGTTTTACATATTTCATCTTGAAATTCATATACTGATATATATATGCTCATAGAACTGTGAAATTGTGAACGATTCTAGTATAAGAATGCATGTGCAGTGTTTTTGATAAGAAATAATGGATATATGCTTATAACATAAAAACCACGCATGGCTTATGTTGATAAATGAATTTAATTATGCATGAGTTGAACCAAGTCAAACTTCCAGTCCGTCCTCGGGAGTTTGTTTCCCCTTGTCTGTCTCCCAGGATGCCCCGGTATAGATCTCTTCACAAGAGATTTCCTCCTTGGAAAGGTTCACCAAGAACCTGGAAAAAGGGACTTGGATGGAAAAGCCTTAATAACCCTGTACGAGGAGGAATGGCCCTCTTAAAATTTCAAGGTAATAGTGTAGGGATAAGCAATGAATCGACGGATGAGATCCTGTCGGAAGACCCAGGGTCACAACTATTAGACTAACGAAAGAAACAAGGGCGTTACATACCTTGCCCCTTTTTCCTCTACCTTCGTAAATAGCGAGGAAATCGGGATTGTAGACCCCAAGGTTCATGAGAACATTTGGACCGTTGATCTTTCCACATCCACGAAGTAGTGGAAGAATGCGCGAGGTGGGACAGATTTGAGATGTTAGATCGTAGCTAGAAAAACCCGACAGCCGATGGATCTGTTAAGAGATGCATGAGGGTTAAACCTTCGGGAACAGTAGAGGTAAAATCTCGACGAGAAGGTTGACACCTCGGGATATCGGTACTCGGGATATCGGAGTTCTTGAGGTCGAGAACGTCGGGGCATTTCAAGCCCCGAAACAACGAAATGATCTGGACCGCCCATTTGTGCAGACACGTGGTGGAAATCGAGAGCTCGTCGGTATATCGGCTACCGGGGTTTTGGGTTGACAGAGAATTTCTGTCATCGGGGTATCAAAAACTCCAAAATCACGACATTGGATCAAGGTCGTCCATCAGCCGGGACACGTGGTGGAGATCCAGAGCCATCGGGGAAAGTCCCGATAGAGAAGTCAATAGGTGCATCGGGATTCGACATTTCACGAGTCTTGAGGACAAGACTTCCGGAGCATCAGAAGTCTCGAAGTCGTGAGAGGTGATCTGGACCATCCATCAAAGGAGGACGCGTGGCAGCAATCGGAGCCATCAGGCAGAGTCCCGACAGGAAATCATCTATCGGCATTTCGATCATCAGGATATCGAGGATTCTGAGGACAAAATGTTTAGGCATTTCGACATTGCGATGTTCAAAACCCCGACGGGAGACAAGGCTGCGGTCTCGTGAAATAGTGGTCACGTGGGCCAAAGGTCTAGCCCGGAGAGCTAACGGAAGTTGGAGCATATCGGGATTCGGAGGATCGAGAATCCCGTGGGCCAATGCATTGTGGCATTTAAAAGCTCGAAACACCGACGAGAGGTAAGACTGCGGTCACGGGAATAACGGTCATATGGGCCAGGAACCTAGCCAGTAGAACTAGTGCATAAAGAGCACGTCGGGATTCGAGGGATCGCGAATCCTGAGGACGAGTGTTCTTCGACATTGAAAAGTCTGAAAACCCGATGAGGAGGTATGGCTGCGGTCATATAGGGAGAAGGTCATGTGGACCACGAGCTTAGCCTGGAGGGCTAATGGGAGTTGGATCACACCGGGGTTTTGCAGTCCAAAACTCCGAAAGAAGGATAAGGCTGCGATCTTATGAACTAGCGGTCACATGGACCAGAGCATAGCCAGGAGGGCTAACACGTAAAGGGTGCGTATCAGTGAAATTTCTCATCGGAGAACGGGAGTTCGAGAGGGCAGGAACTTTTGTCATCAGGGATCACGAAACCCGAAACTATCATTGGAAAATGTCACAGGCGCGTGAAGAAGAGGCTGTGACAGGGAAATAAAGACCTATGGTTCGAGATTGGCCTTTCACTGCTGCGAGCTTCGGGGATTCTCATTGTCGAGAAATCAACGAAAAAGTTTGATTTTAGGAAGTGGGTATGTTACAAAGCCATTTTCCACTCCCTAACTCGAACTATAGGGGTTTTCACTCTATATTCTCACTTTCCATTTCATCCCCCCTAAGTTCATCGAGATTCCCCCCTTGTGGTGATTTTCATCATCATTAAAGTGAGGAGAGTGTCCATCTAAGGTGATAGTGGGTAGATACTCTCACACTTTTCCGACATTTGTGGATTGGGTTTGGCTTTTCCTAACCTACAATCTGTGCGATAACAAGGCCAACCAATGCCACTTGAGGTAATATACTAATGCAAAATAAAAAAGTGTACATGAGAGTTTCTCACAATCAATCTTCAACAAATGACCCTATGTGCTCTTTAAATAGATATCATGAACCAATCAGATGTTAAGCCACATACTAGTATAGTTGTTAGTATCTGGCAGAATATGAATCGTGGGATCACTATATGTCCAGAACATATTGTGATTGTTGCATTACATAACTACAAATGCATACTAATGCACACCAAAGAAACACACTAAAGAAATACACTTTTACCTAAAGAAACATTATACCAAGTTTATCTTAACAAACTCCTATGTGTCTAAATATCTTAACGCATTTGTATATGATAAATATAGTAAAGGGGGGATTTAAAAGGTGTATCCATGTGCCCATCGTGCATTGGCCAGCCTAAGTTTCTCATAGTATAGTTGTTGTCCTAAATTTATTAGTTTAAGATCGATTTAGAATTAGAGTTCGATCTTCTAGTTTTATAATAAGAGTGTTTTACAATTTCTAAGTTGCTTTTCCATTTTTAGATTAGGTGCCTCTTGCATGAAGAAATATTTTTTAAGAGGAGGGTGTATATCTCAAGGAGAGTATCAGAAATAATAATAGAAATATGCCACAACAAACCTATGTTGATTCATTTAACTGTAATGTAATTGTACACATAAATACATGAAGGATTTGCTTGAAGATAGATACATTGCCTTATCACAAACATAACCAATTGAGAGAATATCCCTACCACACACTAAATTAGGACATAATCTAACCCTCATCCAACAACCTCCTAAAACCACACATGAAAGCTACTCATGTAGAGATACTCCCTGCTTAACAATAATCAATACAATAACAATCTTTTGTGGCTAAATACTAACACACAATACGCGTACGTGTTAACTAATACAATACTCCCCACTAATGAGTACTTGTCTTCTCTAGTGAGATCTTCATTATTATCTGGTCTACTAGCAACAATTGCTTCTTCGAATGCCAAAGACACTCCCACACTACAAAGTATTCATTTGATCTGACTTGGTATTTGTATACCTTAAGCATAGAGTCACCACCAAACTGTAAAAGTCTATATAAAGAAACATCCATCCACTGGAATACATTGGTACTAAATCATTGATCCAAGTGGATATTTGTGGCCACCCACATGTTCCAAATTCCACTTGGCTCATCTTGACAGTTTTCATTTCAACATGTTTCTCTTTAATGGTGACATCTCTTTGTAATTGTGGGTTCTACACATCTAAGGCTATCTTTAAGCCCTACACAGTATCTAGGTGGACATTGGTGGTCGCCCACCTATTCCAACTGGCTTATTTTGGCAATCTTCATGTCAGTACATATTTTTGTACTTCTGTGGCCGTTTTGAGGCCTTAAACAACATTTTTTAGGCTTTCCATAGTCAAACTATTGACTAACTCTAAGTTTGACGACAATATGTGTATTTCATGAAAAGACCTTTCCAATGGGCTATCACATGCCTAAAGCGAAGATCGTATGCAAAAGTTACGACCCCGGGAAGTTGATGTACTAACTTACCCCAGCGGGGCTCACATGAATTTTGGTGCTTCATTCCCTAGGGTTAGGTTTTTGGATGTCTAGGGTTTGGGCTTTCATGTTTATTGTCAAAAGGCCTTCAAAGTCTCATTGTACTCATCTTCTTTTGAATGAGCGTATCTGTCATATCTCTTCTCAGAGATAAGCTGCCACCATTCTAGCGAGTTCATTCACTCTGTATTTTTCAGTCTCTATAAATTTCTTTCATTAATAGAAATCATGTATTGTTGTATTTCTCTGTTTCTGGAAATATTTGTGTGTATTTCATTGTAATATCTCTGCTTTCATTTCATTCCGGAAATAATCCGGATCAATGGTATCAAAGAAGGTTGCTCTTGATCATTTTTAAGTGCATTTTCCCAACGAGGTTCATGTAAAATATTCAGACCCCACCCAGTTTCAAGTCTCGCTGATTTTTCGCAATGTTTAATGCCCAAAACCCAGTTTTATGACAGCCATAAATACTTAGCATATAAACAAAATTTCAGAACTGAAACACAAGGATTATGAACAACATTTAATGCATAAATAAATTTATATCAGCAACACCATATTTAGAAAATTAAATGCACAGATATTTTTGGTCTAACAGTGACCCTGGAAAAACCCACAAGGGGAAAACTAGTGAGAGAGAGAATTTTTATTCTTTCAGCGCTCAGATAAAATGTCTTTTACAACAGAAATATTATCAGCAAAAACCTCACAAAATTATCTCGGAAAAATTTTAGCCAAATCTCCTTCAGAACAACCTTCAAATTAGCTCCTCGATTTATGTGCAAGAAATATGTACCATTCTACGATTGTCACAACAATAAATGTTGTACGATATGTCTATAAATTTGTGCCATAATTTCTGGGTATGATATATGGAATTTCCAGCATTAAATGTGCCTCAAAATTTGTGCCAAACTGCCTCGAAATGCATGCACCATTTCTGTTGTATGAACTGTACCTTTCTCATTTGTATGACCTTTTGAAATCCATGTTGTACAACGTGTATGTTGGTTGTACCTTCTGCCTCGATTTCCATGTTGTACCTTATCTTGGAATGCATGCCAATGCTCAACAACTTCCTCTCTTCTCTTGCTAGATTTCTCCTCTTCCTCTTACTATCTAAAAAATTCATTCATCTATCCAAAATGGGTGTGCCCTACTTATCCTAATCGACTCAATGAGTGGAAGGTGAAAGTTCAACTAATCCAATGGTTGAGATTAGAGGAGACAAGTGGTGGAGATTAAATCACTTAATGATCCAGATTATTTTTGGCACGAAATGAGAGAGGAGATATAATAAAGAAATGCACAGAGATATCGCGTATATCCAATAATATAACAGAAATATATCAGAGATGAAACCATAAACATAGAGATACAATAATATACGATTTCTATTAATGAAATAAATTTACAGAGACTATAAAAATATAGAGTGAAATACTCGCTAGAATGGTGGTAGCTTATCTCTGAGAAGAGATGTGACGGTTACTCGTATTCGCAAGAAGATGATTACAATGAGGCTCTGAAGGCCTTTTTACAATAAACAGGAATGCCAAAAACCCTAGACATCCAAAAACCTAACCCTAGGAGATGAAGCGCCAAAAGTCATGTGGGCCCCGTTTGGGTAAGTTACTACATCAACTTCCTGGGGTCATAACTTTTGCATACGATCTCCATTTTAGGTGTATGATAGCTCGTTGAAAAGGTATCGTTGGGGAGATTCATTTTGGGGGCTCAATCATCCCTTCGAATATCATTGAGAACCTCTATCTCCAAAAACCTTCATTTAGGCCCTCAAAATGGCCCCGTAAGTTAAAACCTACTAAAAATAGTAAATTGCCAAAATTACCAGAAAACTGTTTTGAGCCAGTCGAAAAAGGTAGGTGGCCACCGATATCCACTTGGATCACTTAACTCACCCACTTTCCCTAAGTTCAAAAAGTCGCCTTTTAATTCACATCTCATAAATTAAATGACTAGGGTCCACATTAGGCATTTTCCCACCCCTTAGGCGCCCAGGTGATGAGAAACACTTTCCTAGGTACTTTTTAATTATTTTTAACACTCCCTCTTACCGAGGAAGGTGTTACATGCCACTCCAAGATTATCCCTGAAAGATACAAACTTGCCTTTTCCCAAAGCTTCAATGAGTATGTCTGCAACCTGCTCATCTATGGATATATATTGTAGTTCAACTACTCCTATCTGAACATAATCTTTGATGAAGTGATATCGAATCTCAATGTGCTTAGACCTGTCCTGAAAAACTGGATTCTTAGAGAGTTTGATACAACTCTGAGTAGCACAGTAAATCATAGTGGGTCTCAACTGCACACCAAATAATCCCACCAACAACTTGTGAAGCCAAAGGGCCTCACAATTGGCCTGTCTGGCGGCCATATACTCAACCTCTGTAGAAATTAAAGCCGCTGAATTTTGCTTCCGACTGAACCAAGACACCACTGCTGAGCCCAATCTGAAACAACGTCCAGAAGTACTCTTCCTATCACTGACACATCTTGCCCAATCTGAATTAGTATAGCCCACCAATCGAACTCCATCCCCTCTTACATAGTCCAAGCAATAATCCATTGTACCACAAAGATACCTAAGCACGTGTTTTGTTGCCACCCAATGCACTCTCCTAGGCTCCACCATAAACTGACTAAGAGTTTTGACAACAAAACAAATATCTGGTCTGGTATTGACCAAATACATCAACGAACCGATCAACTCATGATATAAACTGGAATCAACCAACTGTTCCTGAAAAGCATGAAGATTCTTCCGGTTAGTAATCATGGGTGTGGTTATGTCCCTTTAATCCTCCATATGGAATCTCCTCAGAATGTCACAAGCATACTTCCCTTGTCTCGAAAAGATGTGTCGAGGCTCCTGCCAAACCTCCAATCCGAAAAAATAATGCATCAGTCCAATATCTATCATGTCGAGCTCTGAAGCAAGGCTCTCCTTGCTGCTAGTAATGAGTGTCTCAACCCCTATAATGAAAATATCATCAACATATAGAAAGAGTATGAGAGGATCCTCTCCTACCACAATGAATTATAGGTTAGGACCTGCCTCACTCTTCTCGAATCCCAACTGTTGCAAGTAGGCATCAATCCTAGAATACCAAGCTCTAGGAGCTTGTTTCATCCCATACAATGCCTTCTTCAATCTGCACACATAAGACTCTCTCCCATGCACCTCAAAGCCCAATGGCTGCTTAATGAACACCTCATCATGTATGAGACCATTCAGAAATGTTGTCTTCAAATCCATTTGATGGATCTTCCAACCCATCTGTGTTGTAATAGAGATCACTGCCCTGGTCGAGTTATTTCTAGCAACTGGAGCGAAGGTCTCATCAAAGTCAACTCCCTCAATCTGTGAGAACCCCCAATCCACAAAACGAGCTTTGTAATTCTCAATGCTGCCATCTGCAACACACTTAAGTTTGTATACCCACCTAGAATTCACCGTTGACTTCCCCTCGGGTCTAAGAACAATCTCCCAAACATCATTCTTTGTGATGGAACTGTACTCTTCCATCATGGAAACTCTCCAAACCTGTCTGCCAGTAGCCTCCTCAAAAGTGGAAGGCTCAAATTCATTGATGTTGCTCACCATCGCAATGTGGCTGCAAAATCTCTCAGGAGGTTTACTCTCTCTCACAGCCTGCCTTGGATTCTCCACTGAACCTTGTGCCTCTCTTAAAGTGTCCTGAAGCCACTTGGGCTTCCTCCTCTTTGAAGTAGTGTTTTGTGGAGTGGACTCCCCCTGCTCAACCCCATCACCTAAAGACTGTGATCCCGAAGTGGACCAGTCGTCACTCAAAATGGTGGACCTGTGGACTCACTTGAATCTAAGGTGATGACTGCTCACCCCTCTCAGGCCCTCATGACTTCCTCAAGGCTCTATCCTCCTCAAATCTCACATCCCTTCTCAAAATTGTTTTCCTCAAGGAAGGGATGTACATGCAGAAATCCTTTGAAGTCTCGCTATACTCAACAACTATCCTCTTTTCTGTTGTGGGCTCTAGCTTTGTCCTCTTCTCAGAAGGGACATGTGAATATGTAAGGCACCCAAAAATTCTAAAGTACCCAACCTCAGGCTTCTTCCTAGAGAAAGCCTCCTTAGGAGTCTTATCCCCCACTACTCTCTGTGGACTCTTGTTCTC
Source organism: Picea glauca (assembly GCA_000966675.3). Taxonomy (NCBI): domain Eukaryota; kingdom Viridiplantae; phylum Streptophyta; class Pinopsida; order Pinales; family Pinaceae; genus Picea; species Picea glauca. Next base: position 215,000 of record JZKD02S2364668.1, read on the forward strand.
CATAAAAACTACAATGTAACATGCCTCAGACCAAAGAAAGAGTGGCAACCTCTGATCATGCAATACAACTCTCACAGCCCCAACTATGGCCTCGTTGTTCCTCTCTGCAACCCCATTCTACTATGGGTTGTAAGGAACAATCAACTCCCTTTTGATGCCCTCTCCTGCATAGAATTCATTAAACTCATTCGAGGTATACTCACCCCCATTATCTGTCCCAAGTACTCTGATTTTCCTTCTAGTCTGGTTCTCTACAAGAGCTTTGAACTCTTGGAACCGATTGAAGACCTGTCCTTTGGTCTTCGTGAAGAAAATCCAAGACTTCTGAGAGTAGTCATCAATGAATATGACATAGTATAAACAACCACTCAAATATGCAGAAGACATAGGACCACATACATTAGAATGAATCAGATCAAGTATATTTACTGCTCTGTTGTCACTGTTTGGAAAAGTAGTCTTGGTGTACTTTCCCAAAGCAAACCCCTTACACAACTCCTGGTGCTCTGTATTGAACTTTGGCTCTCTTGTCACAATCTCTCTCAGTATCCTCAGAGACCCATGATGCAAATGGGCCATCCTCTGATGCGATAGCTCACAAAGATCATTGTTGTTGGTAGTATGATACAATGCACTAGTTCGATGAAACATGAGCTTGTACAACTTCTTATCTCGAGTCCCAATCACTTTGGCCGAAGTGATACTAGACCCCTTTGGAAATAGAAGCATCTTTCCATCATGGAACAACACCTCATATCCCCTCTCCTCAATAGTAGAATCTGAAATCAAATTCTTCTTCAAGCCGGGAACATATAGGAAATATCTCAACAACATGGGAGGTTGAGACTCCCTCTGAAATGATATTGTCCCACTACCAACTGGCTTGACCACCCAGTCATCTCCAAGCACTACCTCAAGATCACCAGTATGTGTAATATCTGTCAAATGCTCACTGTTGTCCCCGATTTCTAGGGATAACTAGGAAATCATGTCTCGAGGCCCACATGTCCTAGACATGGAGTACCGAGAGCAGGATTGACCTGAGCATGGCCTTGGAGGGCCCATCTTTCTTCTTCTTCATCAGACTTGTCCTGTCAACAGCAACAACATCCATCACCTTCAGCTTGGACTTGTATCGGAGAAGACTCTTGCTCCATGAGGTAATTGGTCCAGGTATCATGGTATGTGTCATGTTTTACCATTATAACTTTTAGATCTATGCATCAGATTCCTTTCATTTCTGACGACTGCTTGGATCTTACACTAACCCACTTGACCATGGTTGGGGGGATTGAGAGGGTACCCTAGCAAGCTTGTACCCATAGGTTTTGGTTAGCTACCAGGGGGGATTTTGAAGAGCCATCGTCCGCTCCCATCATATTATCATTTTTACTTCTTATCTCCCATTCCCCTAGTCTAGACATTAGGATGACCTATTTGTAGGGTTACACCTTATCTTGTGGGAAGAAAGGGCTAAAGGCCTAGGGGGTAAAAGCAGCTGGCAAGAGATAAAAGCCATAAAAAATAAAACCTAGAGATGCCTCGCCCAGGGATCCCCGAGGAGGCAATAAAAAGCCTCTCAATAAGAAACAAGAGGGACCCGAAGAAAAATATCAAAACAAGACCTAGCCAAGAGGATGGGGGGTCTCATCACGAGCCAACCCATTGTGTTCATAGGTACCTAGCAGTATGACATTGCCATTATCTGGTTACCACGCCAAGGCAGTGACCTTTGGTTGCAAGGCCAAGGGAAAGGGGGTCTCATC
>JZKD02S2364668.1:218565-243261 GCA_000966675.3 Picea glauca
GAACAAATGGGAGTTCGGGTCTACAAATCCACAACAACCAAAGCATAATAAAGATGGCCCAGACCAACAGCCTCCTAACAACCAATCCAATACATAGGAAAATAAGGGTAAGGTAAAGATGGAGAATGACATTGGGAAGTGGTTCCACTTGCACAAAGCCCCTGGCACAACATTGATGAATGTCGCTCAAAACAATCATTGGTGGTTGAGATCAAAGACAAGGAGTCGAACCAGGATTTAGAATCTGATCTAGAAAATAATGGAAAAGGGTAGATCATTGATGTAGACCCCACTGCTACCATCACGAATACAAAAATTCAACCAGAAGAACCAACAGATCCTAAGGAGGGGGAGCTCCTCTTCCGTTCACAGATGTGGGTGAAAGGGACCCTGTTGCATTTCATTATTGATAGTGTAAGCAAGAAGAAACTCATCTCAGCTAAGGTCATCAAACAGTTGGGGTTGTCGACAACATTACACCCACAACCTTACAACATCGAGTGGCTTCACCAAGGATGAGATCTTTGTGTCAGCCAACAGTGTCGCATGTCCTATGGCATCCATCCCTTCAATGATGAGGTAGTGTGTGATGTCTCTTCTTTTTATGTTTATGATGTTGTTTTGGGCCAACCATATATGTGGAAACGTCATGTTATTTATGAGTCTCGGCCCCGTAGTGTCATTATTACTCTGGGGGGTCATCTCTATAGGATACCATAGGTAGTTTCGACTAATATTCCACCAAAATAGTGTCGCAAGGTAATCTCTCATACTGCTAATTTCAGCCTCTTCACAATTTGTTCAAAGGATGAACAGAAGGCCACTACAACTACTGCAGCCTCAACACCTTCTTTCCAGCAGAAGCAGATTGCAAAAGGGAAAGAAGATATTGCTTCTTCACCTACAATGGTGCCTACACAATGTCCCATCAAGCTAAGATACAATATATTGGTGGAACAGATTCAACCCCGCCAGCAACAGGTTCGTGACAACCTTCCACGGACCAAGTAGCACAACTTCTCCAACAAGGCAAGGAACTCACCAAGATTAAGATTCAACAAATGCTTTACCCTCTTCCCGAGGAACTCAACACAATGGAGACCATTGCTTCCTAAGGGAGGAGGACTAATCCAAGTGGATATTGGTGGCCACCCACTTGTTCAAAATTCCACTTGGCTCATCTTGATAGTTTTTAGTTCGGCATGTTTCTCTGTAATGGTGACATCTCTTTGTAATTGTGGGTTCTGCACTTCTGGGGTTGTCTTGAAGCCCTACACAGCATCCAGGTGGATATTTGTGGTGATTCAGACGGATTTTCCACACATGGAAGGAATTTACTGTGTTCACCAAGTTGATTTGCAGAGTGGTGAAGTTATATGTTTTGAGTTTTATATTTCTCATGCATTTTTATTAATGCTTCGTGAGGAAGGGGTCTAAGGCATTCTTATGCTTTATGAGATGCTCAACATATTATTTATGCTTTATGAGCTTTTGAGAAACCCATACATTATTATTCATTATTGATGTAAAATTGTTAATACTTGTGAGGTAAATTAGACTCACGTATTTTTCATTAAATTATAATTTGGAAATTGGTTTTTATGTGGGAAACCACCTCACACCAATTTGTCATTATTCTCACTATTAGGTTTAGAGAGTCAAGGACATGGATGAGGAGTCTTTGGGTGGTTTTTAGACTTTTCCATTTATGTACTTGATGATGGTTTGAGATCCTATATTCATGGATCTTGTTTTTCCTCTTTTGTAATTAGATCCTATTATTGTGGATCTAGGAGTTAATTCTCTTTCTTAAGAGGGAGTGAGGAAAAACTATATAATGCCTTGTTTGAGCCCTTTGTAATGGGAGAGAGTAAGGAGGAGAGTAATGGATAGTTAATGAGTGGAGTTATAAATCCATAGTGCTACTACTCCTAAAGATTTGAGAGACTCATTCATGTAAGGTATTATCCTTCTTGATGTATGGAGAGTTATGTGTGTGAGCAGTCTTCTTGAATCCTCACTGAAGGAGAAGGCATGTCTTATGTAATCACTTATGAAAAGGTCCCAACATTTTTTGAAGAAGGAATGAAAGCGATCTGTATTCCAATTGAAGCGGGTCCGAAGACGTAGCCCAGGAGGGGTGAACTCCGTTACCAACATTGGTTGTCTCTCTTTCTTGTCCTTTTCATGTGCTTATTCCATTTGAGTTCATGTATGTTATGTATTCTTGTTTAATAAGCATGGTTACTCTTGGATTCATAGGCCCTTCCATCCTTATGAAAATACTTCGTCAGAAAATGATTCTTAATTGAAAACTTGCGTAAAGTACTCGCCCATTTTCAGATCATGTGGTATCAGAGCTAGGTTGACTACTTTGCAGGATGGGAAAAGGAGCGAAGAGAACATAAATACTTCAAGAATTTCAAGAGATCAATCACAACATTGAAGTTGAAAATGCAGAGTTGAGGAGACTTTTGTAGGTTGCAGAAGAAGAGAAGCAAGAGCTTCAAGAGAGGTCTCAGCTTCATCAAGAATTCCTCAACGAAATTATTGAAGAATTGCAACTCGAATTGCAAACCAAGGATGATCTCTTGGCCAAGTTGAATCATGGTGAATGAATGGAAGACAAAGAGCCTTCCATCACGTCTGCACAAACTCAAACTGAAGTATATGATGCTTTGTCAAGCTCAATGTTTTCTCAGTATGAAACTAACATGGGCATGAAGCTCCTCACGAAGATGGGATACAAAGGATGTGGACTTGGCATTCATGGCCAAGGAATCACTCAACTATTAGAGGTGGTACAAATACCATGACTCAAATGTTTGGGTTATGTCAAGGAGGAGAATGGAGAATGCTCAAAGGTTGTTGAAGCAAAAACCATCTCTTCACCATCAGATTCCACAAAAGGAATCAAGCCAGCTTGTCCTCATCAGACCAAGAACCACTCACGAAGGTATAAAGGACATTTCAATTATTTTCTTACATATGAGAAAGATGACTATGGTCATAGGTCTTCTAACCATGATGTATCCAAGGATCGCAAGAAGAAAGTTTGGGTAGAAAAGATGAGCATGTCCATCGGAACTGAGGCAAGACAGAAAGAACCTCTTTCACTTCTTCATGACAAGGAGATGTTGTTAAAGGAGAAGTAAAGGACCTATTGCACTCATTGCGAGATTAGTGACCATTGGATTTGAAAATGCTGGAAAATTCATCCTCGGCTTCGTCCAAAACGTGACAAAAGAGTCGTAAGAACTCTTGCAAAGAAGAAGGCAGTAGATGAAGGAGTTATTCCAACGACAATAATCCCAGAAGCAGTTCTTCAAAAATATCAACAAATCAAGGAGCATCCGTTTGAATGGTTTGGTAAACAATGGTTATCATTTCTGCAAAATTGAAAACTTTCTATGAGTTTTTTTTTTATGGGGGACGTTGATGCTACCTTCATTGATTTTTTTTAAATTATTCATGATCAACTCTTCTAGCAGTTGGATAACCATGTCTCTATTAAAGATATTGATGATCTTATTGATGTATTCAAGGCATCTACCAAACAAGGTGGGAGACCGTTGAAATAAAGGCCAATTAATGAAATATTGTAGGTGCCAAATAGATGTTTTCCAAAGCCATCGAGTCTTTAGCTCTGAGTTTGTTATGTAGATGTATATGTTGGTAGTATATTGTTGCCTACTATTCTGAACTTTATCTCGAATAAGCCCATTGCTGGTGTGGGTTGTGCTTCGATTGGTGATACTTTGACTGCGTTGTCGGCATATTGTGTTGATGCAGGAATACCTGTTATTTTTCCTGCAAATCACATCCCCATTACACAATTAGTGTAGTCGATTTCCAATGGTGCATTGGTGCCCAGTTTGATATTGATTTTGATGGGCGTTTGAGGCTGCTCTGGGAGGTGACTGGAGAGTTTCCAATCTAACTAGCTAACTCGCTCAACAACTTGCGGTTAAAGGAGCAGAAGACCACAAGGATTGATATTTTGCAACAATTCGATTGGGAGGTGCCAGATTGGGTCATTGTGTTGGATGTCGATACTAATCCTCTGTATTTGTACTATAATTTTGGTTGGAATGGATTTATCCTGTGAATGCCAATCCCACCTTTGCATCAACGACATAGATTGGTGATCCTGTGTCGATCGATCGAGATATTCGGATGGAATAGTCGAAGAGGCGTTGGGGAAGGGCGTTAGTTATTTGCTTCAAAGTGGATGTTGAAGTTTTTGATAGTGATTCATCTTGCGACTCGTTGGCAGAGTCAATCGGTCTCCAAAAATAGATTGATGGTTGTCACTCCTCCAAGATTTGTGTTGCATAGAGATGATTTTGTTGAGCACGCGTCCGTTCATAAGCATCATTGCCATCATCCAATTCGTTGTGATCACTGTGCATGAGGTGTTGAGATAGATAATGTGTCTTATATTACGGATTTGGAGAGATTCCAAGTTGAAAGGAATCCATGTCTACCATTGAAGTGTCGAAAAATTCATGGCATTTATGTGTACATTAAAATTTCAACGCATAAATATGATAAATCTGTTGTTGGTGATCATAATGGGATTTTGTGCGATATTTTACACGATATGATGGATATGGTACAATATCTATGCTCCCAAATTCTCAACTAATTCATCTAGATTGGCCAAGGGAGAAGCCAAAACTTCGCGATATGATCCTTGCATCAATGATTACATATCTGCATATCTTAATAAGTCGAATGTTCAGAAATACATGTATGCAAACTAGTGTTCCGAACACTTATCTTCAGCGAAGACATGGATTATATAGTGCCCATGACCTCAACAGGACTTCCCATCAATAAAATCAAACTTCTGATTGAGACTCCATGGCACCCCTAGCTTAATGGCGATGAGGTAGGAGGGTTAATGCCAATTAAGAGCAATGATGGTACAATCGGTAGCATGGCACCTCACGCTCAGATTGTTGTGAAAAAAATCCACCTATCGTGTTGTAGGAGCGCTGGCAGATGTGGTTGCAACAATTTATCAAGCAAGATGCAACGACATTTTATAATTGCCTATTGGACCTATACAGTGCCCTCACCGACAAACCAACGATTAAACTGCAACAACTATTGGCAAGGCCTTAGGCCTGAGAGAGATTCACGTATGGAAGGATGTGGATGGGGTACTAACTTGTGACCCAAACAAATTTGCAGGTCTAGCAGTCGATCACTGAAAGGATCGAGGTATATCCAATTATAATCCAATTTTCTACAATTTGTGAGTTCATTCTCAAGCAGTGTCAAGGGTTTCAGTTTTTGTTCGTACTCAAATTCGATACAGGCCAAATCCTTGGCATTCCATTTGCAACCTATATTGCTCTTCTCTCATTCCATTACTCGACGAACCTTCCTTGTGCCAGCTACCTCTGTTGGTGGTGGTGTGCTGCTATGAAAACGTGGTCCACAATACGAGTAATATGTGGTGACAGTGTTGGAGATATTGTTGGTATGGATCATATCTATTTATGATGAGTCGTCCTGTGCAGCTATGGTTGTTGCATCCATATCATCATTTGGAAAACTCATATATTTGGTTATGCGACTAATAAGACCATGGAGCTAATGTGTCTCGACCATGTGTTGGTTACCAAGCTGAGATGCGACTTGAGTTAGAAGACTCCAAAAGTATGGATTTGGTGGAGTTGCGAAGAACTTCCCATCATTTTGGTAAAGTTTGATAATTGAAAATAAGGTTTTTATTTTATTACTTTTGGATGGTCTTTTGGGCACTAAAATCGTTTTTTTGTGAAAAGCCATATGCCAAAGTAAATATATCGACTTTTGCCATAAGCCATATATCGACTTTGCTTTGTCCAAGGAGATGCCAAAGTAAGTGAAGAAATAAACCTTCATTATACATCCCATAGTTGTCATATGATGGATCAAAGGCAATCAAGGGGCGTTTTGCCTATGCTTAGAGTTTGATATATGACCATTAAAGGAGTTCGACATTTGATGTGCACATGTTGGCATATATTGCCATAGTATTGTTTGCCTTTTGTGCATCATTTTGGCACATAAGAATTGCCTTTAAAATTGATGTAATTGCCATGGAAGGGCCATAGTTTGGACATAGTGCATTTTTTTGGCATCATATTTGGCATGAGAATTGCCTTTGAATTTTGATGTATTGGCCATGTAAAGGTCTTGATGTAAGCATGAAATCATCATGTAAAAAGTTTATGAAGCATTGTAATGGTTGTTTAGCCACTCTTGAGTGAGGAGAGTGAGAGGCATTATTGTTGCTCCTTAAGCCTTCATTAGCTTCTTTGTAATCACCATTGTAAACAGTTGATTGAGGCGTTTTACCTACGCCATTTGGCTATTCATTCTAAACTTGACCAAGAGTGTAGTTATAAACTCTTGGCAAGTAAGGTATGCCAAAGATTGCAGTACATGTATCATCTGCTACAGGTTGCAAGATTATGCAGGTGGGCTTCGACATTTTAGCTTCGAAGAACAGAGGTGAAGGAGACAAGCGATGTGCCTTCCCAAACATTTGCTTTGCAGCGGTTGCGAGTGTTGGCTTTGCATTCTGATTCCGAAGTATGCATGTGAAAGAGTCTTGAAAGAATGCGCCTTTTGAGGATATTTGCATACAGATAGAGTTGATGCTTTTGGAGACCAAAAGGTTCTTTGTGGGGAGGCGTGATCCGGACGTTTTTCCACACATGGAAGGACTTTACTGTGTTCACCAAGTTGATTTGCAGAGTGGTGAAGTTATATGTTTTGAATTTTATATTTCTCATGCATTTTATTAATGCTTTGTGAGGAAGGGGTCTTATGCATTCTTATGCTTTATGAGATGCTCATGCATATTACTTATGCCTTATGAGATTTTGAAAAACTCATACAATATTATTCATTATTGATGTAAAATGATTAATTATTGTGAGGGAAATTAGACTCGCATATTTTTCATTAAATTCTGATTTGGAAAATGGTTTTTATGTGAGAAACCACCTCACACCAATTTGCCATTATTCTCACTATTAGGTTGAGAGAATCAAGGACATGGATGAGGAGTCTTTGGGTGGTTTATAGACTCTCCCCTTTATGTACTTGAAGATGGTTTGAGATCCTACATTCATGGATCTTGTTTTTCCTATTTTGTAATTAGATCCTCTTATTGTGGATCTAGGAGTTAATGCTCTTTCTTAAGAGGAAGTGAGGAAAAACTATATAATGCCTTATGTGAGCCCTTTGTAAGGGGGGAGAGTAAGGAGGAGAGTAATGGAGAGTTAATGAATGGAGTTAGAAATCCATAGTTTTGCTACTCCTAAAGCTTTGAGAGACTCATTCATGTAAGGCATTATCCTTCTTGATGTATGGAGAGGTATGAATGTGAGCAATCTTCTTGAATCCTCACTGAAGGAGAAGGCATCTCTTATGTAATCACTTATGAGAAGGTCCCAACATATTTTGAAGAAGGAATGAAAGTGACTCGTATTCCAATTGAAGTGAGTCTAGAGATGTAGCCCAGGAGGGGTGAACTCCGTTGCCAACATTGGTTGTCTCTCTTTCTTGTCCTTTTCATGTGCTTATTCCATTTGAGTTCATGTATGTTATGTATTATTGTTTAATAAGCATGGTTAATAATGGATTCATAGGCCCTTCCATCCTTATGCAAATACTTGATCAGAAAATGATTCTTAATTGAAAACTTGCGTAAAGTACTCGCCCGTTTTCAGATTAGGTGGCTGCCCACCTATTCCAACTAGCTTATTTTTGCAGTTTTTATGTCAATGCATCTTTTTGTACTTCAGGGGTCGTTTTGAGGCCCTAAACAACGTTTTTTTGGGCTTGCCATAGTCAAACTATTGACAAAGTCATATTTTGATGACATAATGTGTAGTTCTCTAAAAGACCTTTCGAATGGGCTATCACATGCCTAAAATGGAGATCGTATGCAAAAGTTACGACCCAGGAAAGTTGATGTACCAACTTACCCTAACAGGGCCCACGTGACTTTTGGCACTTCATCTCCTAGTGTTAGGTTTTTGAATGTCTAGGGTTTTGGCATTCATGTATATTGTAAACATGTCTTCAGAGCCTCATTGTACTCATCTTCTTGCAAATGAGCGTAGCTGTCACATCTCTTCTCAGAGATAAGCTGCCACCATTCTAGCGAGTTCATTCACTCTGTATTTTTACAATCTGTGTACATTTCTTTCATTAATAGAAATAATGTATTGTTGTATTTCTCTATTTCTTGCAATATTTGTGTGGATTTCATTATAATATCTCTACTTTCATTTCGTTCCAAAAATAATCCGGATCAATTATTGTAATCATTGGTCTAGTAGGAAGTCCTCCACATACATTTTTCATTCAACTCCTTGATGAATTCCCCCTAAATGTGAAAACAACTTTGTCAGCAATTTCCAAGACCTAACTAGTGAAAATAATTCACTTCACTCTCCACCAACATTTGATCATTGAATCTTACTTGATTATAACACATGTGGACTAATGTCACCCAAAGTTTATTGCGAACGAATGGATAACCCAAACACAAGTGTTAACGACTCCTTATAGCAATGAACAACCTCCTAGTCAAGTAAACCCAACGATGCACATCAAACATCCAACTATGAGTCTAATGCCATAGAACCATTGTTCAATACAAGACCACGAGTTTAATGCAACGTAACCAAACTAGGGGTATGCATGCATATATAGGGAATGTATTCAACTCCTTGATAAACTCCCCCTAAATGTGCAAACAACTTCGTCAACAATTTCCAAGAGCCAAAAAGTGAAACCAATGCACTTTACTCTCCACCAACATTTGTTTAGTGAATCTTACCTGATTGCAACATGTGTGGTCCAACATCACGTAGATTTTACAACCAACAAATGGCTAACCAAAACCCAAGTGTCAACCACTCCTTATACCAATTAACAACCTCCTTGTCAAGGAAACCAAAAAATGAACATCAAACCTCCAACTATGAGTCTAATGCCATACAACCATTGTTGAATACAATACCATGAGCCTAATGCAACATAACCAAACAAGGGACATGCATGGATATACAAGGCTTATATTCATATGCCCAATTGCATTACTCTTTTGATGCAAATTTTAAACCTTGTCAAAAACACCATAGGACCATAATACTTTCCTCTATCAACTTCCTTTGTTCCCCTGGAGTCATGCACACAATTGGTGTCTTCAGTTCAATCATTTGTAGCTTGCAAAATAAACTTGTTGAATATTGAAATTCCTAATTCCAAGATGAGCCTTTCTTTTGAGGTTTTGGGTCTTTCTTTTAAACCCGGGTTCGAATTCTATTCCTTTCTTTACTAACCTTTCGAACTTTGCTTTGCCCCCTTTCGATTTCTAAATAAGCCCAAGTTACAAAATCGGGCCCCTTTTCCCCTTTAATCACTTGATAAGACTCTTGGTTTGGAAATTGGGTCAGATTGCCAAATCGGGCTTGTTCACCAAATCATGCTTGAGTATCACCTCTTCTTTTTCGCCTTTGAACATTCCCTTGTACTATCCTTCAAACCTTTGAATATTTCAAAGCCCTTTGTTCAAACTTTGAAATCTCTTTATTTGAACTCTTAACTTTCACCTCGACTCCTTGATCCACCCAATTTAGCAATCGACCTTGATTACGAAATCAAGACCTTCATCCACCCTTTGGTGTGGATGGGTCTTGATTTTGGGAATGGCCTTGATCTCTGAATCATAACCTCCTTTAATCTACTCGAACTCTTAAATCCCCCCCAAATTTTTAAAACTCTTTTAACTTTTTCTTTGAGTGTCTTTTCCTCCTTTTGAATCTTTTATTCTCTTTGAACTTGACTAAGTCATACCCAAAACCTTTCCTAAGCCTGATTATTGGCTCTGATTCTCAAAATTGGGCCCCCTTTTCACTTGTTCATTGTTTCCTTGGGTTGATTTGGAGATCGATCCTTATTTCCAAATTGGACCCTCCTATCACCATTCAAAATGTACAGATTTTTGGTTTTATTCAATGTTCTTTTTGCTTTGCTTCATCTTTTGTTCGAAACTTTGGAGTTCACCTTTGAACTTTTGTGTAAAGCCTTGCTTTCAGTTTTTTTTAAAAGTTTAATAGTGATTCACCATTGTTGTGTTTGTTTCATCACTTGGGTGAGCAAAAAAGGGGCACTTGCATGCCTAGTTGGGCCTGCTAGCCAAGACAAAGGTTAGTGCATGGGTTAAACAAACCAAACACATGAAATAAACAACTAAATAAGCTAAAACAACTAACAAAATAAAACTAGAATGCATAAGAAACTTTTAGAACCATAAACAATAAACCAATGACCAAGATTATGCCACCAATGGATAACTATATTAGTTGGAAAAATACTGTAGAGAAATGATGACTTATGAGTCCCCTCTTCCTCCTTGGGAGGGCTTTTGAGTTCCCTAATGGAGATTTCTTCTTACAATGGTGGAAAAGAAAGCAAATGATGAAGAAATCAATGCATATTCCCTCGAGAGGTGAGTGGAATGGCCTATTGGAATGTTGCTAGAATGCTCCAAGGAGAAAAGAGGATTCTCAAGGGAGGATTGAGGTAGCATAACAATACTATGAAAATATTAATTTCTTAGTGCACCCATGACCTCCATTTCTAGCATTTATTCAAGGCAATATTCAACTAGTTCTTAGTGTGAACAAGGGGCCCTTTAGGGCACCCTTTGGTCATTGACCAGCGCCCCATTCGGATTCGGCTCAGATCTAAGAGTCAAATCAAGTTGGGAGCTGGTCCATAAGTGGTTGAGGGGCCGACAAGAACCATAAATGCGTCATTCACAGAAGTGCATGACTTTTCTCATACACAGTCACGCATATGGAGCATTGTGAGTTTTATGGGCTTCTTTGGCCTGTGCACTGTGCGCACTCTTCCTTTACTGAGTTAGCGCATGTCAATTTTTGCCCAATTGTATAGTTTTTGCCTCTTAGAAATGCATTTTCATGTTGTAGGTGAACTAATAGTTGTTTGACATTGTTGTATTTCTGTAACCATTTGAGTGCAATGTTGTGAACGAAATCCCAGTGATAACAGATGCCCCCTGATGTGTGAGGTCAGGAGCATACGTACAACTGAAATACATCAATGTTTCTTCTACTGAGAGTGCCAATGTAAGGAAGAGTGTTGATAAGAATTACAATAGTGATCCATCAAAGGGAGAGGGGAAACTGTGTGACCCAAACCTTTCTCTAGGGAGAGAAAAAAAGAAAATCTGTATACAAATGAGGTGGGCATGCCCCATGCTCGTGTCATGTAATTCAAAATGTAAGACAGTTACAAAAGTTGTATGCTATTGTAGATAACTGCAGCGCCCTCCGGGGCAGTTTGATAATGGAAGATGACAATTATGATGGTGAACATACTCTGAAAAGACGCAAGGACGCCTGTAAGAAGTGTCGATGATTCATATGCATTGATGGCCTAACAAATTCAGAGGTCTTTGGCTGGTATAAAATAACTGCAATAGTCGCATAGTAAGACCGACCGTAACATGAGATTTTGCTAAAGTCGAATGTTATGGGGGTCAATGGAATCAGAGAACAATGATGGTTCTCTCTGTGTCGTTCGAGACTCCTCATTGTAAAGGTAACCAGGGTCAAGATATTGTCGCCCTTCTAGAAACTGTGCTGATGTCGACAGAAAGGGAGACACAACTCCACAAAGCAAAGGGCTTCATGAAATCCACAGAGATAAGATCAAGAATTGATAGGGAACATGGACGAAGTCACGATGTGGTGAGACTCAGGACTGCCCTTAGTTGGTGGTATGTTGGAAGGATGATTGGCAGAAACCGTAAAATTGTATCTAGTGTCAGGGGGACAACTAGACATGGGGTTAAATTGTGCCAGAGGCGTGACAAAGTAGACAAACTCAGAGATCAGGGGTACATGGACTGTGGGATACTTAGGGTTTATGAACAATGTCAGAATGAGTAAAGGAGAGTGGATTCCCCAACCAAGGGCAACATGGGTTGCGTTGTCAGAAAAAGAAGGTCGTCAAGGGTGATGAAAAAAAGATAAGTAAATGCAAGAAACAAATGCTTTTTACAATTACCAAATAAATAAAGAATAATTTGGGATGAGTGTACAGATACAGAAACGGGTGCCGCAGTGTAAGAATGCTTGGCCTGTGAGGGCACAAGTTGCAAAGGGAACTGATGGAGGGTGGGGGCCCCATGGGTGGTTTTTTGTATGAGGGAAATGAAAGGAGGACAATCTACAGATGGGTAAATTGATTGTGGATGGAATGGAGGGTTAATGATACTGCGGGGGTACAGTCAAATAAAACCGAGATGAGATGGCCTGGGAGTCGATTGAGAAAGATAACAAAATGATGAGAAGGAGTATGTGGCTTATTCTCGGAAATGTGTAAGACTATCAAGACTCCCATCCCTAGGAGGTGATAGCAGCATGAGTGTCAAAGTACCAAGGGGAACTATGAATGGGACAACTCATGTGGGGGAGAGTGCTACTGGGTGACAGTACCAAAATGGAGCATAGGTGACAGTACTGTAGAGCCGGATGTAGGGACCCTAAAGGTGAATGTTGGAGGGTGTGATTGGGAGATGCAATTGATATTTAGAGGGAATGATTCCATGCCAGTGTCAAACATATACTTGAAGGGGATGCACTGGTTGTGATGACCAAGAACCTGCACACATTAAAACAGAATACCCGATGTGAACAATATCTGATGATAAAGAACATCTAACAATTATTTGATAATTTTGAACATGAGCATGCATACTTAGACGTGATGTGAGAAAAATGCTCCCCTGGGGCTGAGGGCAGATGAGGACCCGAGGAATGTGATTGTGTAGATGGAGGGACCCTGATCCATGGCTGAAGACGGATCAGGAAAGAGAGACTCTAGGCTCCTATAACTGAGTGTGGAGGTTTGGAAAAAGGGACTATATATGGTTTTTGGGCCCACAATGCCACCTCTTTTATACCCGCTGATAGTGAATTGACGAGAGTATTTGGAGGAGTTTTGAAGATTATGGGAGCTCAAGCCAACCGATCCAGGAGTTTCGAGAGTTAGGTTAGTGGTCCCATCCCCTTGCACAGTATATATTTTCTAGGTTTTAGGTAGGGGTCGTATGGATGGTCGTACTAGGGTAGGTTTAGGGGTGGTGATGTTGACAGTATTGGGAGAAGGGGTAGGGGGAGTAACTTGTATCATATGATGAGTGTAGTGGCCATATTCTCAACAGATGGCGCAAGCGAATTTGGTTTGCAGCCCTTTACTGCCTGTAGTGGGGGACGTTGTGGTAGTACTAGATATGCTTGGTGAAGCGATGAGCGATGTGCTTGCTTGAGGGAGTTGAATCAGATTGCGGAATTCAGGAAGAGAAAGACATATATTAGTGGGGTGTCCCTCTCTTTCGCAGAGTGCACAAAGAGGTTGAACTAGGGGTGGAAGTGGAGCGGTGGGCTCTTTCTTCTTCCGTCTGCCCTCAGCCGTAGCAGTGGTGTTGGCGATTGGGGGTGAGGGTGGTGTGGCTAGAGTTAGTACTGGAATCTGCATCGAGATTCCCTCTGACTAAGGAGGGACAGATGGTTGAGGAACCATCGCGGGTGGGTGTAGATGCCATAAAGGGATAGCGAGCACCATGTTGGGAAGGGTAAGCGTTGCGACTACCTGAAAAGCTTGTACTCCTAGTGGGGGGTAGAAGAAAGGAATTTGAGTAATGGATTGGGGAATTGTCTCCCAAACCAAGATTTTCCCCCTAGGGGAGGGGGAAATCGGGGATAAGTGGTGTAGTAGAGTTCTCAGGTAATCCCTGAGGTAATATTTCTTCAACTGGTGGGATGTTGAGGTGTGGAGAGGCCTCAGTGGGAGGAATGGTGGCTCCGATGTCAATTCCATTAGAAGATACAACACACACTTGTGTTTAAGGGTGTATGAGAGGTGGTGCTCCATGGTATGTCCCCAACAAGGATGGGTCCTTGAAAACTCCAGGGCCCATGTCAATGAGTGAATAAGCATCAGAACTAGTGCGAACAAGAGGCAATATGTTATTGATGTTGGCAGAATGGTTAGGCTCATAATGTGTAATTTGGTCGATGGTGATGATTTTCCCGTTGTGGGGGAACATCATCGTTCGAAACATAGAAGAGGCCACTGCCTTCATAGTGTACATGTAGCTACGTCCAGACAAGAGTTTGTCATTGAGTGGGTGTTCGCTAACCTCAATGTCGATGAGGATGGTTTTGACCCCGCGTTCGATGGGGACATTTTGAAAGAGACCTTAAGGGGAGGATGGTTGACCATCATAATCTCTTAAAGTGATGGCAGATAGTGCTAACTCAGGGGAGCCAACTTTTTGCCATACAGTTTTGGACATGATGCATGTGGATGCACCTTCATCGATGATACACCGATGCATCGTGATGTTCCTAATCTTGACTGGTATCTGGAAAGCTACCAGAGCGACGAGACGAGGTTCTCCGCTATCTAGATTAAATGTGATGAGTCTAGTATCAACTGGGTCGATTGCCCCCAAGGCGGAAAGTAAGGATTTTTGTTGAGTTAAACAGGTTTGGAGGACCTCCAATACAGACATGGCTGCAGGAGATTGCGCCAAGTCATCGACCAGACTGTAATCATGTGCTGCCCTAGCTTGAGGGTTGTTGACATTTCATCGTAACAAAATGTGAGGGATCCAAATGGGGGGTTCATTGTTAGGGTGTGGGATCATCAAGGGTTGTCCGGTTGTAGCTGGAGCTACTTCCGGAGTGGTGGGATTAGATTCAAGGGGCGCACTGTATTGACGACTGCGCATTTGCAGAAGAATTTCTTCTTCAGTAGTGAGGAGGATATCGCGATCCGCCGGGTTTCCAGGGTGGATGGGCTCTGGGTTTTTATAGTGTCGCATTTGTGGTGGGGCAGGATGTACCTTATGTTGGGTATTCACCACACCTTGGTGTGGAATAGGGTTTTGCAACATGGTCGAGGGTGGTTGTTGCAAATATTGTTGTGGGGCCTACTGAGGGGCATGCAACGCTGGAGGACGTGGCACGTTTATGGATTCTTTCATCTATTTGAATTCGACAATTTGGGGGCAATGGTGAGTGTAATGTCCATGCTCACTGCAAAGAGCGCAAGGGAAGTTCGTCCAAAGGTTGTTGTTATTGTTCCTCCCTTGACGTTTATTGTTATTTTCCCCTTGGGGGTTTTGGTTACCCTAATTTTGGTTGCCCCCAGCAGGTTGGTTTTGTTGGGGGTTATTTCCCCCTGGTCCCGTGTTATTATTGTTTATGTTTTTTCCTTTCTTCTTGGAGTTATTAGACTGATGGGTCGGATTTTCCGTATTCAACTATTCAAAAGTATGAAGTTGTTGAATGGGAGAGGGCTAAACAAAGTTAACGCCGACGTGTGGTTGTCCATGTGGAGGAGAAACCAACTGTGGAGGACTAGGAAAAGGAAAATATGGATTGTTTTGTGGCAACGATCCGTAGGGCGCAGAGTAAGGCGAAGCGCTTTTACTAGTGCCCAAGTTATATGTTGAGGTAGAAGGGGAACCTGGACTTGGTTGAGAAGTCGACCGCATGATGGGTGTCAACGAGGGTCCACTCATGGGTGGAGGGGGAGTAACAAGATATGGTTGTTGGTAACGGGGAGGAGGGTAATAAGATGTCCCTCCATATATCAACGGATATTGGGGTGTACCATACATAGGTGGTGGTTGGATATACGGGTTGTGATGTGTTGTGGTACCAATCAACCCATCTGTAGCGTGAGACATGCCAGGTTTGTCCTGGCCAAATGGTATGGGTATGGGTGCATCAGGTAATACGGTGTATAAGTAACCTAGTTGAGCATAAATGAGGTCGAACTATTGAGCCTTGTTGATGGCTTCCTCTTTAGATTGAGGGAAGGTGGATGCCACATCTTTGGCAAGTATAGAGACGGGCGATTTTAGAAACCAATCGAGACGTTGTTCTTTGCTGATTTATGCTTTACATAAACAACGTCGTCAACTCCATTCATGGATGTGGTTGACAATATGCATTGTTGAGGTTTGTTTTCACTCGGAGAGAATTTCTAAACCAGTATCATGATGAACTGGTAGTTGTAAAAAAGACAAAAAGGCTTTGGCCAAGGATTCAAAAGCCACGTGGGATCCTGATTTTTCATCCACATACCATTTGGTTGATGGACTAGTGAGTGTTCGTTGAAATAAAATTAAGCGGATGGAGTCATCCATGATGTTGTTTGAAGAGCACCATAAGTGGAAGGTCATGACATGGTTGGCGGGATGTTCCCTCGATTTTCCTTCAAATTTTGGAATATCTGAAGGTAGTTTGGTAGGCATATTGGGCCATGTGGGGTCATGTAAAATAGGATCATTTGTGAGTTAACTCAAATCGAGAATGTTGAGAGACGCCAAATATGGCATGGGGGGTGGTGGTGGAGGATTAGTTCCATCCATGGTGTGAGCAGGTAGTCGACCTAACCCTTGAGGGGGATTTCTTGGGGTTGTACTTCTCCCTTGAGAAGACGTTTTCCCCCCACCTCCTTGTGAAGGATAGATAGTGGATGGATGGCCTTGGGAATTGGACCCAAGCAAAGTCAAACAAAGCAAAGTTGATCCCAAAATGGTAGCGCTCATGGGGGTGTGAGATGGTTGAGTTGGTGAGTCAGCAAGACTAGGAACTCCTCCTAGAATAGGAGTGAGATTCTGCAAGCATCTGGAATGACGGGGATTGTGTTGGTCCCCTATGATGTCTGACTAGCAAAGTGATGAGAGCAATAAATGAACAAGAGACTTTTATAATGTGGACCTTCACAATGTAACTCACAATTGCATGTAATCAAATGAGCATCATACATAAATCAACTGTAAATAAGCATACATGTGGGTAGGTGGATTTTGTCCGCGTGGGGGAACAAATAAAGCAAATGATCGTGTCCTAAAAAGACGTATCATCCTTCCTCTCAAATGGCACTGGACCTTCCAAGAGCACTCAACAATGGGGTCTAAAGCCACCGGAAGAGGAACTAGTGAAGGATGAAGTAATCAGTTATAATGAGGGGTAGAGGGTGCATATCTCGAAAGAGCTGGCGATATTTCCCAATAGCCACACAAAATTTGATTAAGGTGAAATTGCATTCCATAATTGCCACCTAGGTAGATGTCCTAAATTTGGCCACTAGGTACCTCGGTCAAAGTGCGACATTTAGATTTTCGGCCTCAGAAATGGGTCATGGGCTGGAACCCTTCCAAGAGTTAGGTGATTCGAGGGGGGACGCATAGAACAATCGAACCTCGACCTTCAACCCTTCACGGATATCTGCCTGCCTTATGGTGTAGGAACACTTGACTTGGAGTATTTGAAAGTTCCCTATTTGTCAACTTCTAATGTTTAAAAATGTGAGAACCAGATAACGAGGGCTTATTTAGATGCCTACCCCCGAGATCCTACATAGACTAAAAAATTTCTTTTGTTATCTTCTGTGGAGGAGAACTTAGTGATTTTTCAAATTTTTTTTAGATGTGGTGGGCTGAGATATTGGGGGTGTGAACCAATCTCGTTTGAATTAAGTGGGTGTGGATAATTTCTTCAAGAAATAATGGGACGTTTCAGAATTCCTTTCGATAAAACCTACTTCAACCTCCACAATTCAAGATGGAAATTATATGAGTGAGGAGTGACTTTGTGTGTGAGCAAGTGATAAAATGTGCCAATTTTTAATAATTTAGGTGTGAATTTGTAACATGTGGACTTCTCGTGGTCCTTACAAATCTTTGTTACCTATCTTACTAAGTGTTATTGGTACAACCTTGCGGAATTTTAAAATCCCTAAAGAACCAACATGTGGACATATGGGTCCTTACCAATCCTTTAAACTCCCTAATTTTCTTTACTCTAAGAAAGATTGAAAAAACTATCCTAGATTGCAAGCATGTGGGCATGTATGCGCCTGCTAATTTCATCTTTAGACTCTCCTAGTGATGTAAACTAAGAAAGAAATTTCAAGAAACTATCCTAAGTTTGCGACATGTGGGCATGTATGGGCCCTTACAAATTTAAGATGATTTCAAAAAGAAACTAAGAGGGGCCCTAGGGGGGCTTTGTCCTCTCCTAAAGATTTTTTGTTAAGGGAGATGAAATGTCCCCTTAACCACCGTTCTGATTCTCAAGATCGCTCTATGGCGCGAGAGAAGAGCACACTCAATTATCAAAGATGTGTTTTTATATGTGATTGCAAATAATCTCAACTTAACTTTTACAAAACGAACAAGCCATCCATGTGGCAACCAAAGGAAAAAGAAGAGAATATATGGTTCTTTTTACCCTTTAAGTGGCTATGTTTATCTAACCTTTCATATGGGAAAGGAGTCTAAGTGGAGTGCATTTACAACTTGCATGAAAGCAAGAATTTGAAGGCCAGGGGCCTTCATATTATCACAAAAATCCTTTCAATTTTCAAACTCTAGAAATGTGCGTAGGTTACAGTTTAGACAGAGGTACAGTGGGTGCATAGTGCGCAGAGAACAAAAGTCATTTGGGCGCACGATGCGCAAAGAATAGAAGCCTTTTAGGCACACAGTGCGTTGAGTGCTGGTCTGTGGGATGAAATACCCGAGCATGTTCTGATACACGTCGAGGGGGGGATTTTGAGTGAAATTCTCCTCCTCCAGCTCGAAACTTGGCTCTTGACAGGTAATGCTAGGCCGGTTTTGGTACCTGCAAGAAAAATGGGTCAAAAAGAAGTGCTCTCAAAGCCCAAATAGGGTGGAAATTGATACCTTTCCCCAGTATGGTCGCCAATCTGTTGTGTCCGTTTCGACACTTGGGTGAGCAAAACAAGGGAACTTGCATGCCTAGTTGGGCCTACTAGACAAGACATAGGTTAGTACATGGGTTAAACAAACCAAACACATGAAATAAACAACTAAATAAACTAAAACAACTAAGGAAATAAAACTAGAATGCATAAGAAACTTTTAGAACCATAAACAATAAACCAATGACCAAGATTATCCCACCAATGACTAGGTTAGCAAATTAGTAAAGTATTAAGTGAAAGAGTTTGAGTTGAGTCTTGTCAAGAAATAAGAGAAGAGGACTATTTCCTTCAAGGGTAATGAAGTCAAGGAGGATGACTTCTTCTAAGGCTACAAATTAATGATGATGCACAAAAGTCTAAGAGAGAAAAAGTGTAGGAGAAGTAGTAACTTAAGGCCTCCTAGACTTTGACCTCGAGAGACAAAATGCTAGGGTGTAGGCAATTCTAGGCCCTAGCACCTTGCCCTCCTTAGCCTTTTTATGGAGTAAAATTTATGAAACAATAACTAGTACAAAACCCTAATAGTGCTAGCAATTTAGGGCTTTGGGGTTTCACTAGTTACTAGATCAATTTAATGGAAAGCTTGGCAAGTCAAAAAAGTAAGAAATTAGCAACTTAAGTTTCTTACTTCAAGCATTAAATACACCATGCAATTTCATAATCTTGTATAATCAAATAAAACCATACAATAAACCATTCAATAGATGAAAATATGTAGATTTCACTTACTTTCACCAAGAATAAATCACAAGAATACCATGCAATATCACCATAAAACTTCCAAAATTGATCCAAGTTGCAAAAATCAGCCTTAAACAAGAGTGGTGCCTCACAATTTCAGTCAATAACCCTAATAGAGCACAAATTTCAGATCTCTTGTCTCCAATGACAAGTTGTGATGAAAATGAATGTCACTTTATGCTTATTTATACAAAATTTAACCTAAAATTAATTTCAGTTCATAATTACTCGACCGACCTGGCCAATTTTTTACACAAATTCAATCTGGACAAAATAAAATTAATTTGCACCTAAGAATCATTCCAGGGGTGATGTCATACCCCTCTAGGGTGATATTGAACCCCAAGTATGGAACACTGGGTAGGGAAGGTGAAATGTTGGGCCTCTAAAGGCCTAAAACCCTGCCCACATGTGCCAATGCATCATAAATGTCATCCAAGATGACAACACCAATTATGGATGACGTCTAGGGTATCCATGATGATGTCCAGAGCCCTCAAGGGCTAACGTCTATGTGGGAGGAGCAAGATCCCCTGGATCTAGGTCTGCCAAGGTGCCTCCAAAAGCAATGTCCTTCTTTCTCCTGGTGCAAGTTTTGAATCTCTATCATGCCCCTTGGCTGGGGTCTCAACATCCATTAGTGGGCTTTGAGCCCTATGAAGGTTCGATCTAATCATTCCCTCACATGTACCTGTTCACCGGGCAAGTTCCTGCAACAACAACAAGTACACCCTCCAAGGGTTCATAAGTCACAGGGATCATAGCATGTAAATCACATCCAATAATTAAATTACCCAAACATGTGCATCAAACCCCCCTTAACCCAAACAAATTCTCAAAGACGTTATGCAATTCAACAAGTTATGTTTGGAGAAGGTCTCAGGGTGTCCTATTGGGCTAACCTCTCTTAAGTTTGGGGTTTTTCCCAGGTAGGATCTAGTCCAAGTCATGTAAGTGTAAGAGGTGGCATGGGTTGCATGTAATAATAGTGAAATGTAAAGTCTTACTTGTGGGTGCCTTTGTAGAGGGCGAGATGCACTTTGTCATGAATGCAATTGTTTCCTAGCCCATTCATTGCCTTTCACTCTTAGCTTTATTTATTTTGATCTTTTGCTCTTGTGCTTCAAGGAAATAGTTGTGGGCCATTGTCTTGGCTTGATGACTAGAGGTGACAACGTTATCCGCAAACATTTCACTAAAATGAGAAGGTTGGCTCATGATAAGATCCACTTTCTCTTGACTATGCCACCAAGAGCCACTACCCTGGCTTGGTGACCAGATAGGTGGTAGTGTCATACCACTACAAGCCCATGGGCATAATAGATCGGCTTGTGATGGGACCTCCTATCCATCAACTAGTACCTTGAGTGTTTATGTTATCTTGTGGGTCCCCTTTTCTTACTAAGAAGCTTTTCACTGCTTTCTCGGGGATCTGTGGGCGAAGCATATTGAAAGTTTTAAAATTGGGTTTTAACTCATGCTAGTTACTTTTACCCTCTGGGCCTTTAGCCCCTTCTTCCCACGAGGTAAGGTATAACCCTTCCTAGTGTAGCCAATCCCAATGCCCAAACAAGAATAGGGGAGATGGAAGGAATAAATATGGAAAGTGGTAAGTATGGAGGGAATGGACAATGACTTTTCACAAATCCACCTAGTAGCAACCCATCCTAAAGGGAAATCAACTTACTAGGGCACCATGTCACCCTTCCAGGTATGAACGAGGCAAAGAGCATAATTTCCAAACAAACATCATGAAATGAACAAGAATTCAATGCAACATGTTCAAGTGCTTCATAAATCAGAGTGATACATACCATGATACCCAGACTCATTACCTCATGAAGCAAGACTCACCGCTACTTCAAGACTAGGCTGGTGTGATGGATACTACTGCTGGTGATATGTGAACTGCACTGAAGAAAAGAGGGGCCCTCTGGGGCCATGCTCAATTCATCTGACTCTCGGTACTCCATGTCTAGGACATGTGGGCCTCGAGACGTGATCTCCTTAGTTGTCCCTAGGGTAGGAGATAACATGACCTAATCCCAGTTTCGAGATCGATTATGATCATCAAATCGTGATGCTTGACTCCTAGCTAATGTGTGTTTTTAAGCCTTGCCCTTGATTATATAAAAATGGCCAAAGTCATTATAACCTAAAATTGTTAAAGGGGGTTTTATTTGATAGATTTATTGTGTCCCATGTTGTGTACACTCACATGCATGCAACTTACAATGATTGCAAAGGGAATCAAATGACCAAGAAATAGACTCGTATAGTTAAAGAAAAGGAAGTTTGAACCGACAAAGGAAATCAAAATTGCTAAGCTACTACAAGGACATAAGAAAGAGAATGAACAACCAAAAAGGGAACCAATTAGTAAAAAGGAAGTTATAACTAACAAATGGAATGGAAACCTCTAAGTGGCATTGAAGGATAGTTGAATGAAGAAGATGCTAGAGACAAACATAATAAATACACCTCTGTGGATTGCTTCTCTAGATGGTTTGAAGATAGATTAGTGTACAACGTTAGATCTTTTCCTTGCTATGTGATTTGGGGTCTTTGGTTATCCATAAACAATGATCTTTATAGAAAATGTATTCTTGCTTGTCAAGTAACACAAACAATTAAGGTCTCTTTTTAAGGGAGTTGGAAGCCACCCTAAAAAAAGCTCCAAGGGTCATTAAAGAAGAAGTTATAAATTAAGAGATTGCATGGAGTTACTTTAACGGTGCCAACCAAAGATCCTCGACTGTTTGTGGTGTAGGGGCTCTTCATTTCCTTAATCTAGATGATTTATTTCATTTAAAATTTGGTGAGCATTGGATCAAACAATAGGGATAAATTATTCACTCTTTGGATTATTTGAAAAGTTGCAACGGAAAGAGGTTTGGATAAACTCCAAGTTCGGGGAGATTCTAAGATGCTCGTTGATGGGGCAATGGAAAATGCATAATCCAAAACATAGTGTTATCTCTTAATATGAGAAAAATCATAAAGGTAAGAAATCAGTTTTCATAACTTACCTTTAGAGAATTAAATTCCCAGGCTGATATGTTGTCAAAAGAGGCACTTTCTCTATAGTAAGGAACTCTCTTGTAGTAGAAATTCAAAGACAAAGTGTTATTCTTAGAGTCCTTGAAGTCTATTTTTAAAATTTATGTTGGTTTTAGTTAGTACAGGGACATACACTATTATAACCTTGGTTAGTTCTATGTAATTTATGAAGTCTGTTTGTACAATTTGAATGTCTTTTTGGATTGTAAAGGGTGGTCCTCGACCTTATGATGAGTTTTGTTTTTATTTGATGTTGGATGATTACAATTATGTAAAAAATAACTATCGGGGGAGGTGTATAATACCCCTTTATTTCTTTATCACTTAACTAAAACTATGTATATTATACAATACCCCTTTATTTCTTAACTAAAACTATGTATATTATATAATACCCCTTTATTAGTCTATGCTAAAGGCGTAGAGGGACTATAGCGATCGATAATTCATTGACTTTATATTAGTTTGTCGTTTGACTACAAATTTTTGCATACTTTCTAATGTTCGACATACAAAACTAAAAGCATTATTTTTTATATAATAAAAAACCTATATATGTGATGATCTAATTGGATGATAGATTTGAGTTCTTATTGTCAGCTTCGCTATTCCCAGTGAATTATATGTTGCCATATCCAAAGTTTTCTCATGTATGATACTTTTTTTTATGTGTACTAATCATATTGAAATGTTTAGATATCCAAAGTTTATAGTGATCAATAATTCCAAAGTTTATAACCTTTTATTGTTCGATGTACAGAACTAAAAACATTATTTTTTTTTGTTTTGTTTGTACTATTATTATTATTATTATTACTCCTTTGTATTTGTATTGAAATGTTTGCATGCCAAAGGTTTATATCTTTGACACTTTTTTTGAGGTGCTTGAATAGGCCTAACAACTTAAATGTTTACATGACGCGAGGTCTTCAAACAAGCCTGACAACTTAAATGTTTGCATACCGCGAGGCCCTTAGACAGTCTGACAGCCTTAAATGTTTATCTAAATAGGCTTCTCAGAGTACATTTTTCCTTAAAATTTTCCATACAATGTTGCACTGTATTTGGACAATATTGTTGTCCACCACCAATTGAATAGGCATTGTATGTTTCATACTTCTTCTAGGCTTAGAATGCAATTTTGTCATCGTTGAAGCTACATACATTGTTTACTGGTTCGGTGGGTGCTTCTTCTTCATTGGTTCGTCGATTGCTGCTTGTTGTTGTTGTTTGGTTCACAATTTGACATGCGCTTCTGCCTTTCATCGTTTCGGGGTAAGCTTCCATGCCATAATTTCATTTTCTATTCCTTCTTGTTGTTTAGTGTTTGCAATTTGCAAGTAAGAATGTTTTCTTATTTATACCGGCATGCTCATCATATGTTTCCAATTCCTTCTGTGCTTCGGTTGCAGTTTCGTAATCGTTGGAGATACATATGTTATTTACCGATTTGGTGGTTGTCGCTTGTTCATTGATTCGTCGGTTGCTGGTTGTTTTTGTTTGGCTCAAAATTTCTATTTTGGGGCCCTGGGGCTGCAATTGGGCCTGTTTTTTTTTTAATTATTATTATTTTTTTGGTGCTTTACGGTGTTTAGACCCTGCATCCACGAGTGGACATGTGGTTGTGTTATTTGTCGTGTCTGGCGAGGTCAGGATCTGTTCTGCTGTAAAATTTTGATGATACTTCAGTGTTGACATGATAGAAAATGGTGGCATAAAAAATAATTGGACAACTACATGTGCAATTGCAATATCCACAGTTTTTTTTTTAAATAAAACATGTGCAAGCTGCACTTATAAACCATGTATGGTGGAATGTGCCCATATCACAATACATGTTCTTTATCCTCTACATAGATTAGTGTGACCATGATACAATTTGTCTTGTACTTGAGATATGATATGTACAACAAAGATACTGCAAAATTTTATTTCCATGTCTGGAAGCATATCTCGATACTTTGCCACGGAAAACCAAAATCGTTTAGCTATGGCTATGCAATTTCTTAATATTTTGTGGCTTGTAATATATTTTGG
>JZKD02S2364668.1:254783-273613 GCA_000966675.3 Picea glauca
TATATATCTTGTTTCTAAATATGCAATTAGTGACATTTAATTCTAACAAATCATCGTGCAGGAACCGTGTAGATTGTCATTGATGGGCGAAAGGCTCGAGGAGATCTTCTATTAATATGCATTAAACCAAGATTTGCGGAGGGTTATAGTATCCCTTCCGAGTGTTGATTTCAAAATCATGAAATGTCGTTTGCACGTCGTCGGCTTGGCATGTTCATGAAACCTCCAATCCTTAATTTCTCTTCGTCGTACTCGCCACCTTCACACTTCTAAATATGCAATAAGTAAGCTTTATTGCTAACAGTTCATCATGCAACACCCATACAGATTGTCATTATTTAGCGAAAGGCTTGAGGAGCTTTCCCATTCATAGCATTTAACCAAGATTTTGCGGAGAGTTATATTATCAGCTCCTACTATTCATTTCAACCATGGTCTGGAGCAAACCAACGTTCTCATAAACCTATGGCATCAACTCGACAACAGTTCTATGGAGATACAGTGAACATATTCGGGCACGAGGATCAGAAGTTCCAGTGGTCCAGGGCATATTCTTATTACTCATCCCCTTCCGCCCAGAACAAAGTAATTTGGACCTCTAGGATTGCTCGTGCAGGCTGTGTCCCTGAAGTTTTTGACTGTAAGGAACTGGCCTTTTGGTGCGCCAATAAATTTATTTAAGACAAAAGAATTATTCCACTACGGGACCGCTCTTTTGTTTCTTTGTCACCTTAGGTCTTTCGCCAGATGTTAAGATTGACGGAGCCAACATTGACGTTCAAAGGAGAAGATTCCAAACGGTTTCTATCAAAGCCTAATAATGGGTTGGACCTCTTGCCCGATTTCTTGGAAGACCGGATGGTAGTTCATGAAGATATCACAAGCTTGCAGGTTAGTTCATTTAGAAATCCATTGCACGAAATTGCTTGGCTATTTACAAGAATAACGGGACATGAGTCCACAACAACTATTTCCTGGATGACTCTTTATATTTTGTATTTCACAGTCAAGGAATAAGCCATTTTTTATTGGGGTAAGCTAATTTCAGATGAAATTTGTTCCCAATTGTCAAGCTTCAATTTGTTCCTAATTGTCAAGCTTCAGAAAGGAAAAGAAATTTCATATGTCATCCTACTTAGTTTTTTGCGATAACACATTGCTGTCAGTTTCCAGAACTGTCTCTGTCCAAGAAGGTCAACTGGGAATTGGACTCAGTAACGTTCTGGTACTAGGCCGTGGGGAAGCACAAGGCCTCCCACTGTTTTTATGAGGTTTTTAATGGCTTCGTGTCTGTTTTCAAAGTTTGTTTGTTAGGAGAAGATGCTCCCCGCATATCTGAACAGGCAACCAGTTTTTTGGACAGGAAGGGGACACTTGAACATTTGGATAATTACACTTTGATAAGGTTTTTTAGCTCGAGGGAAAAATCTGCTCTGCTTCCATGTCACATTACAGATAGAATGTTTGTTATAGAAGTAGCAAGGTAATGCAACTATTGGTTGCATCTATTCCAAGAGAAGAGAAAAAAACAGTTCGTTCCTCTGCCTTGGAAATTCGGGGACTTCGTGTTGAGGAACGTCAGCAAAATTGACAAATTCGTAGCCCATTCTAGCATCTTGAACCTAAGATATGCTAGAAGCCTAAGAGGGTTCGACCCTAATAAATTTTTTCTACAACATTTACAAACACTTGGCTTCGACAATTGTTTTTTCAAAAAACACCTAACCGAAAACAGAGACACTGGCGACAATGCTCTTGCTTCTGATGCCGACGACCTAGACACATTGCAAAACACCACTAAATTGTACAAGCAACAGGGAAATTGCCCCGGCGAGAAGAGTGTTCAATCAACGAATAACACTCCCAAAAGTACGACATCCCGGAGCATCGCTCCAACGACCCACCACAACAACAAAGAAACTTAGAGTTCTTCAAACGGAGGAGGAGATAACGACCCTCCTCACTCTAAAATTGATATTTCTCACAAGCTTCTAGTATACAAGAAGAGAAAAAAAATTGTGGGACAGGCGAAAGAGCCCGAAATTTAGAGCGAGAACATGGAACTTGAGCTTGATCTGGATAGCGTATTCCGTTACCTTGACCAGCCCAGAGACGCGATCCAACATAGTCGTCCAATGGACATATCTAATACCGAAAATTTTGACGAAGATGAATCCTTCGTGTTCCAGAGCACTGCTTTTGACAACTAGTCCAAAAAATTGATTATTAAAAAAAAATGTAAAGAATAAGAAAGGAAAATCTCGTTCAGAGGTTGACCTTGCAAACATGTGGCTATCCCAAATCTGTCAACTTCACATAGCGACCAAAGATGCACTTGATGATTCCACTGGAGTCATCGAGGTCGAGAATTCTAGATTGAAGGACCGAGTCAAGGAATTGGAAGAGGCTTTAATTCCTATGCCATTGCTTGCCAATCCTTTGGCAATAGCCATGCCTGCCACCCCTGCAGCCAAGTTAAAAGTATCCTCCAGCCTCCTCGCATCGTGTAGAGGATATGTGGAGAATAATATCAAGAAAATAATGGAATTGGTTACTGAGGTGTGGGAAACATCACAAACCATGACTTCCCTTGGAACGAGGGCACACAATTTTCTCGAACATTTGTAGGTGGAGTTAAAAGATGAAGAACATTTCTACTTAAACACGATCCTTCCTTTTGGCACCATTGTCAACAACATGACATAAACAAGAAGAAGACAACATGATCTCCCATCCAAAAACCGGATCGGTCAATTAAATGCGTGTTGGAAAGAAAAAGTGAAGAACCTGCATCTCATTGTTCAGTCATGTGAACAAGCCATATCAAAGAAAGAAAAATTATTCACAAAGTTGTCCAGAATAAACTTAGCCAGAAGGACCAATGACTTCCAAGACCCCAACTTAATCGTCAACTCATTGCCCTTAACTAGGCAAGACTTCGATAAACAGGTTGATATTTTTAAGGCACCATCTTTGGAAAAGTTTTACAGCATCCTTGAATATGGTCAAGATGACGTCAACGACTGGCTAGTCGACTATTCAGTACAGAATGAGGAAATTGATCACGCTATGCATAATCTTTCTATCGACTTCGGGGAATTAGAAAATAAAGTTTTCAACATAAAAATCCAGAATGAGATCAACGTCGCCCCAATGAGAAGCTACATTGAAGAATGGCTCGAAAGGGAATTAAAGCAGGCCGCTGATGAAAGGCAAAAGGCAGTTGCCATGATTTCAGCAGCTGTCGACGACATCAATGAAAACACATCAACAAACAAATAGCAAAAGGGGTCATATGTACCATCACTGTAAGTCTATTGATCGTATCCTGCTTTGTTTATCAACCCAATTATTCCACTTTTTTAAATAGAAATGTCTTGCCAAAGACGGATACCTTTCAATTTATTATTTTTAGGTATTACACTCTACCGTCGCCCACTTCTTCTTTCTACATTTCTGTTATGGTCCGCGGTAGCCCCAATCCCAGTCTATATGATAAACGCATTGAAATTTCCAGGAATATGTAACATAATTTTATTTTTTGATATATTTCAAATAAAACTGTTTTTTTTTTTTTTTTTTATCTCCTTTTATATTTATGTCCTCGTACATTTTTTTGTCTTCCACTAGTTTATATGACAAATGCATTTAAATTCCAGGAACATGTAACTTTTTTAATATATTTCAAATTACACTATTTTTTTTATCTCCATTTATATTTATGTCGTCATAAATTTTTATCTTCCACTATGCAGAAATTGTATTTTGTTATATACTTTCCTTTTATATTTATGTCGTCATAAATTTTTATCTTCCACTATGCATAAATTGTATTTTGTTATATACTTTCAAAAAATAAATGGGGCTCTAGAGGCCACTTGTCATTTAATGCATGGATACCACCTCTGCTTCAAACTGCGTGCCACATCTCCAATGCAGTTTCCATCTGCCTCTGCTACTTTTTCTTATCCCAATTCAACCCGACAAGGACTACGCTGCCACACAACCTTGTTTCTTTAGCCCTTAACTAAAACTATGTATATTATAATCCCTTAGTAAAAATAAAAATAATTTTTTGTTAAAAGACTTTATTAACCTCACTTTTTTAATAAGAGAAGACATATTTATATTTATAAAACACTACTTAATAATAGTGATAATTAATAATTAAATCTCTCTTTTTATGATTTAATTTACTAATATTTTTGCTTGATAATTAATGTGGAACATGGCATAAGTGATATAAAAAATTCCTTAAAACCCTACTAAATTAAAGGTCCTCAAAGCATGTCACGGCCATAAAGAATCTAACGCACATTGTAAATTAGTTGTGTTCTCATTATTTCCGATTTCAAATGATTTATGTTTGACACCATGCCCATCTCAAACAGAAATCTCAATTATACCTTTTACGTTGCAAAATAATTCCACTACCGTAGTGCTCCGCGCCCCGTTATGTTCTAGAGTTTTGGGAACTAATCAATCTTTCAAATCCTTGAAGGTTCACTGTCCCTGGGAGGGAGTTTTCAAGTATCCCGCGGGCGGGGAAGGCGAGAGCCGAGCGGGAGCGGGAGGAAGCGAGTCATCCATCATCATGTCTCAGTTTTGGAAACCAGGCAGTCAGAAACCTCAAACGTTTGTTATGGACGACGAGGAGGGAGGAGTTATACCATTTGCGGTTCATCACTCTTCTGCGTCGGGGTACTTACTCTTTTAACGCAAGACAAATGTTTAAATTCTTAATCTCTCCTCCTCCTTCTGGTGGAAATGCCCCGTGCTCAACCTCTAAATTCGCTCGCTCACATTTACTACTTTAGCTGCATACACTTTCTTTCCACCGGCGTTCCAATCTGTTCGTTATTTTCTCCATTTGAAGTTGTCGATTTTAGAATTTTGTTCTTTGTTGCAGTTATGGTTATACGAGCCTGGAAAAGCAGAGGCAAAGGCTGCCCGTTTTCAAGCAACGGACTGCAATTCTTTATTTGGTTGAGAATCATGCGACCACAATCATTGTTGGAGAGACTGGAAGTGGGAAGTCCACTCAAATTCCGCAGGTTAATCATTTCTCTTCATCTGCATATGCATTTCTGCTTTTATTTGCTTTACATTTATGTTTGTTTAATTGAATCATCGCATTACTCCGGTTTTCCAAGCAAACAATTTAACACACAAGTTAATAAATTATTTTTGGAAGTTGCTTCGAGAAACACGCCCCAATGTTGGGTTGCACTGCGTAACAGACTTCCTTGACGTTAGGTGCATGGTCTAAGAGGTATCTGTTCTGCCAAATTCTCCTGGCATCTGCACCCAGGCTCATCCCTTTTTGACATCCCATGCCTTTCAAGTGGGGCAGAACAGGGCGAGATTGGAATGCTTGTGGATGACTTCTCCTTCTATAAGGACCAAGCCATAGACTGCCAAACTTCTTATGAATACTTGGCTTCTCCTTTCTCTTGTCCCACAGGAGTACACTATCTCCTTCTTCAAGTTGCCTCTGTCTTGCTTTATGATCAAATATCCCTTTGATTTTATCTTGATTTATTTCCATTTTATCAAAAGCATGCCTTGTAGGCTCATTTGATTCTATGATTTGATCAATCCCTCCTTTCAAAATCTTGTCTTCATGATTAATTGAATGATCAAAATTTGATATATCTTGTGAACAATACATTACACCCGAATACCATTCATTATTATTTGGTTGGTCATTCTTGTGTAACCCCAAGTCTTTCCTACTCCCTTAAGTGAAAATTTTGGGCATGCCTTCTAGGCTCATTTGATTTTATGATTTATACAACCCGTCCTTTCAAAATCTTGTCTTCATGATTAATTGAATGATCAAAATTTGATATATCTTGTGAACAATACATTACACCCGAATACCATTCATTATTATTTGGTTGGTCATTCTTGTGTAACCCAAGTCTTTCCTTCTCCCTTAAGTGAAAATTTTGGCTAAAGCTTGCCCCTTTGGCCTTGTATCATGTTCTTGACTCTTTGGTTTTACCAGGGCATAGTTTTTCTTATCATCATCATTCTTGGATGGAAAAACATCATCAATACTATCTTCAGATGCAAATGGAAAAATGGCAGTCTTGGAAATAATCAAGATTAGTGGAAACCAGTGAAGGAATGGTAGGTTCTTCAAATTTTTCATAAGGTTCCTCGCAATGATCTTATTCTCTTGGCATTAAGGAATTTGTAAGGACCTCTAGTTCTTCAAATTCATCATCACTCCAATCAAATTCATTCATAGGGACACTAGGATCTTCTACTTGTTTTTTACAACAGGTTGCCTATACAGAGTGACAAAGGTTTTGTCATTGGCTGGGATGGTTGCGTAAGATAATTCCATTTGGATACTACCACCCAATGTTGCAGCCCATTTTCTAGATAACAACATTCCCCAAGCATCGGGCACATCTATCACTACAACATCCATTAAGATGGAGATATCAAGATACGTAGCTAGGTAAACCTTAATATCCTTAATCAAGCTACATACCTTGATTGCTTTTGAATCAATCCCGCATACATTTCTGTATGGCCTTGTTGTTTCCAACCATAATTCATTCATGACCTTTAAAGACAACACATTGGTGGAAGCCCCATAATCTAACATACAATTATGAAGGAGAAGGTTATTCACTACCAAGGTGATAAAGAAAGGTGCATTCCCTCCATTATTTCTATCATAATCCATAGTTTGCAATACAATAGGAGGGTCTTTAGGTTGCGTGGTAAGGAACTTTCTCACTTTATCCATTTGTGATGGGATCTTGATTCATTTTGAGAGAGGTACAAGAAGATTGATTTTTGCTAAACCATTTGTCACATCAACATTCAATTGTAAATCATCATTCTTATGTGATCTTGATGGAGGAGTAGGATTGGTATCTGTTGATGCCCAAAATGGCATCATGTTTGGATTTCACAAAGTGTTGCGAAATTATAGCCCTTCTATATATCGAACTCTCCTGTACTCTATGAATAAGTTTCGTGAGTCTATGAAATCGCCTTACCTAAGAAAGTCTTTTTATATTGAATGTTCAGCATCAATATCGATTGAATTATATAGCACAAATGAAAATATGCAAGTAAGAGAGATACATGGTATTTGGTGGCGAAATTATGTTGCCTCTTACTTATCACTAAATAAGGCTCTTTTCCTCACTCCTCATGACTCACTTTTCGAGATATATTCGTACATGCTTTTATAAAAGTTATGCCATGCCTTTTGGGAAGTTATTTTGTCTTGAGTGTAAGAGTGTTCAATTTAAATAACACCGTATTCATAGGGTGCCTTTCTCTTTGACAACACCGTCATTTATTAATCCATACATATTGAAGAGCCTCTATGTTGAAGTTCCCTGGATCGACTACCTCAGCCCATCATGATTAATGGCTAGCAGTTCCTTTGGAATGACGGTTAGAGATATTATAGCTGTTGAGAAAAACAATTTTAAATTATTTGTCAATAGGGTTATCATGAATGTATCTTTGGCAGTCCATTTTAAGAACTCTATTGAACATATACATATTTGATACGACAACCATCATCATTAATATCATGATGAAAAGGGTATCCGATTCATCATTTCCATCTTCATATACGGTGAACAACACAGTGAATGCTGAGAAAAGAAAAATCAGAAAGTATGTTTGCATCTGCCCTCAATGTCGATCTGTTGATGCCGATATGTTATTTATTTTGTTGGTCGAAACCATCCTCTACACAATACCGTTAAGGAAGATGGTGAAATAATAAATAATATCAATGTTGTGAATGAAACTCACCATCCTCTAGTGTCGTTTCTGTCCTTGGGCAAAATGGAGTCAATGCAACACTCTTCAAAGGAGGTCAAATGAAAGAGAAGAGGTGAGGTTTGAAACTCTAGGATTATCCCCTCATAAGCTTAGGTCAAACCACAAGGGTAGGAACCTAAAGTTTATCCCCTCATAAACCCTAGATGCTGTCCCACTCCTCTAGCGTCTAGCAAAGATATTGGATAGAAATAGGTTAAACCCTAAAGTTTATCCCCTCATAAACCCTAGGTTTCAACATCAAAGACAAGGATAGGGGGATGTCTTCTTACAATACCTATTCTTGACTTTGTATGCTTCAACAAAGTTAAGGTAGATGCAACAAGGGAAGGGGATAACCTCTCTTAATCCTTCCATAGCGTTTCAAGATTATTCAAGGAAGACAACGACAACATGCAAGTATTACCTCTCTAATAGATCATTCACCAAAATTCACCAAGAAAATCACATGCACATAAAGAAAACACTTACTAGTCAAGGCGCATAGCATGAAGAAACTCTAGTTCATGAAGAATCCACCATTAACAAGAGAAAGCATCCACAATATCACTCCAAAAGTGCGCATAAGAGCTCCATAATGAGAAAAGAGAAGAAGACAAGTAGCGGTGAATCTCCCAAGTGGGGAGTTATGATTTGGACTTGAGGTAGCGCTAGCCTATATATACGTCGCAACCCTAGCGCTATTGTCAATTTTTATGCATCAAATTTCAGATCTGAAAATTACTTCCAAGTGACCCAAACAGTAAACCCTAGGGCTGTTATCACTGAATAATTTTACACTGAAATTATGACGGAAAAATTACAGCAGCGAAAATACAAAGATCAGAGATAAATCATCCATGCAATTGAGACACAAAATTTTTGTTCCGTAAACTTTCAAATTCAGAATTTTCTGTGGCCAAAATCAACCCTCTCAACAGTGACAAAATCACCAAATTTGAGGAAAAAACTAGTGCTCTCAAAATTACAAATTCAGCACAAATCTTGGAAAAATCCACAACTTACAAACCTGCTGTACGGTCTGCTGATGTCACACTGTACGACCTACAAACTACCTAGAACAATTCGTACATGCAGCTTGCTTGTACGACCCACACATGCGGCATGTTTTCTCCTTTTCTGTGGCTGTATGGACCTGTACGAACCACGTGCGTGGTACAACCTGTATGACCCACATGTGCGGCCCGATCTTCTGCAGCTGTTGTCACATGTGCAGCCCTTTTCTCTCCTTGTCCTCCTCACACGTGTGGCCTTCTTCTTAACAAAAAATAAAAAATCCGAAAATCCAGAAATCCTAGGCCAGATTTACCAAAGTGCATAAAATCCTTTGCTGAAATTTGCCTCTCAATCTTCTTGGCACAAGTGCAAACTCACTTATTCCAACTCCATCATGTCACCATAAGATGTCACAATTATCCTTACATTGCCTCTCCTTTTATAGAAGTCCTTAACTTACTTTAAGGAGCCCTTCACTAAACTCAACATTAAATTAGAATTCTTTATCCACACATGTGGGTGTGAAGCCCCATTACAAGCCCACAAAGCCCCAAGCTCCAATCCAAGGGGTTTTTTACCAAAACGAAAGTGCAATAAGGTGGCAACGAGGATTCCCACATGCCCGACACCAAGGCCACTTGTGGGAATATCTCTTGAAGCTACAAAAACATCAACAACTATAACCCCTCAAGAGTCAAAACCCCTCAAAGTACAAGCAATCCATGATACAAGTGAGATAGGTCTAAGCCGACCCCTCAAATAGCCTCAAACAATGAATAATCACGCTAATACATCGTGGAGTCAGTTTGATAGGCTACACATGCTACAGATTGGGTAGGATGTGTCGTTGACAGGAAAGTACTTTAAGGTTCGACAGTTGTGTTGTGGTTCAATCGGAAGCAAAAGTCAGTGGCACTGAATTCTACTAAGGCAGAATACATGGCAGCTAGTCAAGTCAATTGTGAGGCCATATGGCTTCGCAAGTTATTGGTTGGTTTATTTGGTCAGCAGTTGAGGCCTACGGTGATTTATTGCGACAACTAGAGTTGCATAAAACTCTCGGAGAATCCGGTTTTTCATGACAGGTCGAAACACATTGAGATCAAATATCACTTCATTCGAGACTATGTTCAAAGAGGGGTAGTTGAGCTTCAGTACATATCCACAGATGAGCAGGTAGTAGACATTCTCACAAAATCTTTGGGGAGAGCCAAGTTTGTCTTCTTCAGAGATAAGTTGGGAGTGGTGAGGAACACTTTCTTGGTAAGAGGGAGTGTTAAAATTGTACCTCGGACAAGTGTTTCCCACATAGGCTTGGTGTCTAGCATGTGGGGGAATGTCCGAAAATGATCCTTAGAACATTAACTTTATGAAGTTAAAGTGACTTTTTGAGTATATTTAATGAAAAGGTGACTTAAGTGACTTAAGTTGTGATAAAGTAACTTTATATCACAACCGTAGATCTAGATGGCCTAGGATTTAATCTCAGCCATTAGATCTTAGGTTTAGGTCATATTCATTGAGATGAACAAAAAGGGGATTCTAGGGATTGAGGCACCATTCTTCATGAGCATTGAATGAAGAGAAAGAGCAAGTGAGAGAGCTAAAGAAGTGAGAGAGATATTGCAGCAAGGTGGGTGCACTTTCCAAGAGAAAGGGCACGAAAATCAAGCAGCATTTCCAGCATTAAATGCAGTACGTACAGTACAGATTAGAGTGACCGTACAGTAGAGTAGTGCTGGCCGTACAACAGAAAATTGGGCACAGAAATCGAGGCAGATTTTGGCACGATTTTAAGGCATTTGTTACAGTCATAATCCATACAGTTTTGTATGATATCTACATCAAATCATGCATAGTTTTCGAGGCAGTTTCGTACAACATTTATTGCTGCAGCAGTTGTACACAGTACGGAATTTTGGGCACAGAATTCGATGATCAGTTTGGGCACAGTTTTTGAGGTGTTGCTTGGCATGGTTATTGAGATAAGTTTGTGTTTCTGTTGCTGGAACAAATTGCTGTAAAAGATCATTTTCTTTGAGTTCAAGAAATAATAAAATCTCCCTCTATTTACTGGTTTTCCCTTCAGGGTTTTTCCAGGGGCATTGCCCGAAAATTCTTGTGTTAATTTTCTGGGTTTGTTTCCTATTTCTGCATCCAGTCTTTTGTAAAAAGATTCATTGTGTTTCAGTTATAAATTTCTGTTTATAGCTTTTACATTTCAGCAGCAAATAAAATGTTGTGGGTTGGACATTAAACTGTGATGAAAATTTATTGAAATTTGAGACTGAAACCGGGTTGGGTCTGAGAAATTTTACAAGAATTGAGATAATCCCTCAGCGATCTGCCTAAACACCAAGTCGTCCCACCAGAAAATGCATCGATTTACCTGATGGAATAATTAGGAGTATAAATGAACCAAATCATTGCAAAAATAAGGTTGATTAAATCAAGTCGTTTTAAACATGAAATGAACTTTCAGAATGTTTCCACAGATTCTTTAACATGTATCCAGGTTTCCTTTAATTAATGAGTGAGCTAGTGAATGAGTGAGTGTTAGTGCCGATTTATTTATTTATTTATAATTTAAACAAAAAATGAAGCTAAATTGCACCATCAAGCAAATCGACCTGCAATGAAAGCCAATTAGAAAAAGTCAACCTGCAACATTAGCCTCAAGTTGATAAAGATAAAATCAAGAGCTGGCTTAGAAACTTGAGTGGAGCGATCTAGTTCTAATGATAAAACTTGAATTGAAAACCCTAGATCACCTAAAATTTGAAAACTGGAAAGGAATTACAAAAATGGTTAGAGAAAGAAGGTAGAGATGGCCCTTACCATTGGGCTATGTGGTCTTGAAGACTCTTAGCAATGTCTTCCTCACCTAGAGTGTTGAAGTCCTCCAATATCAATGAATACTAGAGGAGCATCAAGCTAAGATAAATGGAGCTTGCACACTTCAAAGGGAGGTTAGTTCAAATAAAGAAACAAATCCTAGGTACCAGAAGGTAATTAAATCAGATCTATAGTAAAGAAATAAATCCACAAGACATTCATCTCTAATGCTATTGAATCTAATCTAGAGCTACTAAAGAAACAAGATAGAAAACAAAACTCATACCTTACTTGTTTTGAAACCTCTTGGTGGTAGCCGTTTACCTCTTTGAATATCACAACCCTACTATCTCTCTGTAAAAATCCTAGAACATTGCTAAAGATTAAACAAAATTACATACACAATAGGCAAGAGTGCTATCCACTTTATTTCCAACAAGCAAAAATGAAGGAAGAGAGGCACCCTATTTATATAGGAAGAGAGGCTTTCAATACCATCAATACAATACCACGAGTTACAAGAAAACCACGTGCTAATGCCATGTTGGATGAAAACAATGAGCTCAATACCACTGTAAATCATAACCAACTCCTCAAAGGTGGGGCGTCCTCCTCAAAGTGAGAGAATGCTAACTAACTCCCACACGTGTGAAGTCCATGAGAGAAAATAACAAGTGCACCCTGCTCACAATGAGTAAATCACCAACTAACTCCCACACGTGAGGTCAAATCACTCCAAGAGACCAAGAGTACCCCCTCAAACCATGGAGAATGCATGTGGGCCCCTCACACGTGTGGATAAGGATGAGAGAGAAAGTGTGTCCCCTCTAGAAGCCCATGGAAGCTTCACACGTGTTGATATGGTCAAATACATCAAGTGTGCCCCTTCTAGAAGCATCTAGAGGCACGTGTGGATAGATGAGAGAGAAAAGGCACCTAGTAGTGTTCACACGTGTGGGAGAGAGAAACTATCTCAACATTACAGAAAAWTGACTCCCGCGTGTGAGAAAAACACTGAAGAAAGGGGGYGCTCCTCATGTGTGCCAGGAAAATGAAGTAGTAACCACCAAAAGATGTCCATGTGTACTCCATGTGGTGCCAAGTGTACAAGATGCTGATGTGGCATCCTTGTCATTATCCACTGTGCTGTCACAGATCCCAATGCAATGACATGGATCCCAACATAAGTACACGGATCTCGAGGCAATGACATGGATATTAAGGCATGATGCATGGATTCCAATGTAGGGCACCCCACCTATAATGTTGAGTCAAGCTTCAAACACAAGTCATTAGGCAAATCACTTCAAATAATTCCTTCTAACAACCTCATAACATTAGTTAACTTTATACATTTGCCTAAGTTTATCATGGTAGCATGACCTTATCGCTAACAAGTGTGTCAATGCCCAGAACAGAAAGTATTTCCTAGGTGACTTGGTTAGAGATAGGTAAATGATGAAAGATTAATGGAAAAGGAAGGGAAAACTTTACGTTAAAATCTCAAATCCAACACCTATACACTTTATCTCCTTATGCTCTCAAGAAAACTTGCAGAAAATTAATATTTCTGAACATAGAATAAAATGCACTGGCCGGAAATTTAACTGTTGGGAAATTAAAAATACAACGGAAGACAAATAAACCAATTTCCACAGATACACAAGAATTTCTGCCCTTCAAATTAAGCTTTTCATTAAAATGACTTCAAGCTTACAAGGGCTCCCAAACTGGGAAATTTGCGCACTGAGAAAAGATTCAAAATTTCAGCAAAATCCGGCTGCCCGATCTGCTGCCCAGATCTCTGTCTGAACTGCTCAGATCTGCTGCTCAACTGCCTAGATCTGCTGCCCGGCTTGCTGAT
The DNA here is from genome assembly GCA_000966675.3 of Picea glauca. Lineage (NCBI taxonomy): Eukaryota > Viridiplantae > Streptophyta > Pinopsida > Pinales > Pinaceae > Picea > Picea glauca. The sequence continues at coordinate 268,303 of JZKD02S2364668.1, forward strand.
ATGCCCAGATCTGCTGCCTAGCTTCCTGATCTGTCCAGATCTGTTGCACGACTGCCCAGATCTGCTACCCGGCTTCCTGATCTGCCTAGATCTGCTGCACAGCTGCCTTCGGCCCTGTACAATGCTGCTTGTGCTGTACGGTCACTGCCCGCGCTGTACAGTTCTGCCTGAGCTCTGTATGGCTGCCTCCAAACTCAGATCTACTAGTGCTGCTTGTTCTCTTCTCCTTTGGACTGAGCAAACGTCCTTCTTTGCTCTCTTGTGTCTCACACTCTATGTGTCTTCTCCTCTCATTTTGCCTTCCTTTTATAACATTGAGTTGGATCTCCTAACCCTAATTTCCAAAGTGATTGATGGCTGAGGTTAAATCTCCTCTCACTTGAGATCAATGGTTGAGATTCGTCTTAATTTTTCCAGCGTCGTCTGTACCTCCTTCCGTAATCCTGTGGTACCTTCCATTGCTTTTTCCTTCCATTGCATTAAAGCCTAGGTATCTACACCAATATAACCCTTTAACCTTTTCATCGAATCTAGTGTTAATCCTTTTCTCACATAATTTTTTTTTGATTATTATTCAGTAATGTGAATAATAATCAAATTAGTCTCATACAACCACCTTATTAAGACTATCCCACACATCAATGTTGTATAACCACCTTATTAAATAATTCAAATTAATCTAAACTTAATATGACGTGTGACTTTCTTAACATAAGTCATTTTATTCAATATTGTATTAAACTAAATTACAACTTAACTTTATTAAATATATGACCTTATAATAAACTAACTCTAACAATTTGCAAAGCACTTTCCCTCTCCGTCTTGCTTCCTTTTGAGTTTATTTGATCCCATTCCTCTGTGTGATACTACTATGTCTATTGAAGTGTTCTTTGATAGTATGTTTGTTTTTTGGCTCCAAAATTTGCTTACCAATTTTTAGCTAGAAAACAATATTTTAGTGTCCAATCAAGTTTACTATAACAAAGTCCAAGTTCACAGTTTAGTATGGAACTTGCGATCCAAAACAATATTCTCTACTGATGTTAGACATCCATGAGAAAAATTACACATACATGTGAAAGCTAAGTGTTCTTATTCATGTGTGCATGTAGCCACTCTAAAATTTTCTACACATGGAAAAATGGATAATGTACTAAAATTGTTGGGAGGATTTTTGCATTATATAAAAATTTGATGTAAGAAATTGAATACATTAGATCTTAATTCTCATCAAACCACAACTTTATTTATGCTTTTGCTTATCATGTCAAAGTGGATTTTGTTATTGATGGGGTATATGCATTTTCTATAGACCACATAGTATTTTCTTCAAATACACACAATATCTCTATAATTACTCTGATGTAATTTACATCTATGATTTCATATGGTTTAGTACCTCAAAGAGGCTGGTTGGGCTGAAGGTGGTCGATTAATAGCTTGCACCCAACCGAGGCGATTAGCTGTTCAGGTACTTGGCCTTTTTTTTCTTCTTATTTACTTCATTCTAGTTCATCCACCTTTGTTCAGTTCAGGTATTGGTAATGTCTTTACACAAACACTTAAGTTTAGGCAAGGTAGATATTTATATATGAAAAGATGGTTATCTGTTGGAATTTGTGTCTTTTCTCTACTAGTCTAGCATTGTCTTTTGCTATAAGACGTCTCATAGATGTATAGGTCAGAGAGCTGTCCTAGGAAAGTTGTCATTTCTGCAAACTTTAGTTTTATTGTAGTTCAAGTACTCATTTTTCTTCTATTTTCCCTGCGTTTGATGCCCTATTTTCCATTAGCCCTAAGTCATATATTCATCTTAACCCAAGATCTATCAAGGTCCAAAAGAGATCAAATCTATCAAGGTGCAAACCTCAATGTATTTAAAGTATTTGAGAGTGCTAAAACTTGAGGTTTGTACCTCAAGGGATTTGATCCCTCTCAGCGCTTAATATATCCAAGGTTAAGATGGATCTATGTTAGTTGCAGTGGCACACAACCACATACAAATTAAAATTTAACAATTTATGTTAGCAGGTCTGTCTGCCTTCAACATTAACAACAATATTGTATTTTTAGTGGAGGTAGACAAACCTGCATATATAGGACATATATATTGTATATNACAAATAAACCAATTTCCACAGATACACAGAAATTTCTGCCCTTCAAATTAAGCTTTTCATTAAAATGACTTCAAGCTTACAAGGGCTCCCAAACTGGGAAATTTGCCCACTGAGAAAAGAATCAAAATTTCAGCAAAACCTGGCTGCCCGAACTGCTGCCCAGATCTCTGTCTGAACTGCTCAGATCTGCTGCTCAACTGCCTAGATCTGCTGCCCGGCTTGCTGATATGCCCATATCTGCTGCCTAGCTTCCTGATCTGCCCAGATCTGTTGCACGACTGCCCAGATCTGCTACCCGGCTTCCTGATCTGCCTAGATCTGCTGCACAGCTGCCTTCGGCCCTGTACAATGCTGCTTGTGCTGTACAGTCGCTGCCCGCGCTGTACAGTTCTGCCTGAGCTCTGTATGGCTGTCTTCAAACTCAGATCTACTAGTGCTGCTTGTTCTCTTCTCCTTTGGACTGAGCAAATGTCCTTCTTTGCTCTCTTGTGTCTCACACTCTATGTGTCTTCTCCTCTCATTTTGCCTTCCTTTTAGAACATTGAGTTGGATCTCCTAACCCTAATTTCCAAAGTGATTGATGGCTGAGGTTAAATCTCCTCTCACTTGAGATCAATGGTTGAGATTCGTCTTAATTTTTCCAGCGTCGTCTGTACCTCCTTCCGTAATCCTGTGGTACCTTCCATTGCTTTTTCCTTCCATTGCATTAAAGCCTAGGTATCTACACCAATATAACCCTTTAACCTTTTCATCGAATCTAGTGTTAATCCTTTTCTCACATAATTTTTTTTTGATTATTATTCAGTAATGTGAATAATAATCAAATTAGTCTCATACAACCACCTTATTAAGACTATCCCACACATCAATGTTGTATAACCACCTTATTAAATAATTCAAATTAATCTAAACTTAATATGACGTGTGACTTTCTTAACATAAGTCATTTTATTCAATATTGTATTAAACTAAATTACAACTTAACTTTATTAAATATATGACCTTATAATAAACTAACTCTAACAATTTGCAAAGCACTTTCCCTCTCCGTCTTGCTTCCTTTTGAGTTTATTTGATCCCATTCCTCTGTGTGATACTACTATGTCTATTGAAGTGTTCTTTGATAGTATGTTTGTTTTTTGGCTCCAAAATTTGCTTACCAATTTTTAGCTAGAAAACAATATTTTAGTGTCCAATCAAGTTTACTATAACAAAGTCCAAGTTCACAGTTTAGTATGGAACTTGCGATCCAAAACAATATTCTCTACTGATGTTAGACATCCATGAGAAAAATTACACATACATGTGAAAGCTAAGTGTTCTTATTCATGTGTGCATGTAGCCACTCTAAAATTTTCTACACATGGAAAAATGGATAATGTACTAAAATTGTTGGGAGGATTTTTGCATTATATAAAAATTTGATGTAAGAAATTGAATACATTAGATCTTAATTCTCATCAAACCACAACTTTATTTATGCTTTTGCTTATCATGTCAAAGTGGATTTTGTTATTGATGGGGTATATGCATTTTCTATAGACCACATAGTATTTTCTTCAAATACACACAATATCTCTATAATTACTCTGATGTAATTTACATCTATGATTTCATATGGTTTAGTACCTCAAAGAGGCTGGTTGGGCTGAAGGTGGTCGATTAATAGCTTGCACCCAACCGAGGCGATTAGCTGTTCAGGTACTTGGCCTTTTTTTTCTTCTTATTTACTTCATTCTAGTTCATCCACCTTTGTTCAGTTCAGGTATTGGTAATGTCTTTACACAAACACTTAAGTTTAGGCAAGGTAGATATTTATATATGAAAAGATGGTTATCTGTTGGAATTTGTGTCTTTTCTCTACTAGTCTAGCATTGTCTTTTGCTATAAGACGTCTCATAGATGTATAGGTCAGAGAGCTGTCCTAGGAAAGTTGTCATTTCTGCAAACTTTAGTTTTATTGTAGTTCAAGTACTCATTTTTCTTCTATTTTCCCTGCGTTTGATGCCCTATTTTCCATTAGCCCTAAGTCATATATTCATCTTAACCCAAGATCTATCAAGGTCCAAAAGAGATCAAATCTATCAAGGTGCAAACCTCAATGTATTTAAAGTATTTGAGAGTGCTAAAACTTGAGGTTTGTACCTCAAGGGATTTGATCCCTCTCAGCGCTTAATATATCCAAGGTTAAGATGGATCTATGTTAGTTGCAGTGGCACACAACCACATACAAATTAAAATTTAACAATTTATGTTAGCAGGTCTGTCTGCCTTCAACATTAACAACAATATTGTATTTTTAGTGGAGGTAGACAAACCTGCATATATAGGACATATATATTGTATATTTAGTGCAATTTTGAATTGTTGTTATTTCTCGTGTTTATGTGTATTTTTTTGATTTAATAGACAAAATGTTATGAACATAGTAATATAGAACTTTTTGGCCAGGAAGTGAAGATGTTACATCACATCCCCTATTAATGCTGAACATGGGCCACATAGAGAAGACATCACATATTGCCCCCCACAAATGCCATATCTTGCCCTCTAGTATCCAGTGGGATCTTCGGCAGCATTGATTGGGCAACAAAGTGCCACTAATGGACGGAGATTTATTTGAATTTAGTACGTGAGATTCAGACCTGCTTGGTTACTAAGAGTTTCACAAGAGATAGCGAGATAATCAAATGTAATAACACAAACCCTATTTCTGCAATAAAGAGAAAATAACCAGCACTAGGGCAGTACAACATTTGAAGAGATACCACACGAGAGTAGTGCAAACCTAGAGAGAGATAACAACTCAGGAACAAGTGCACTAGAGAGAGAAAGAAACCCAAGCACGAGAGAGCACAACACTTGATAAGTGCCCTTAGGAAAATCAATTTATTAGAATAAAGAATCACTTTGAATGAAGAATACAAATGAGAGTGTGTATAAATACCCAGCTCCAAGCTAAGGCGCTTTCCCAAATAAGGGTTTTAAGCTTACATGTACAAGGTTGGCCTTAGTCAAGCCTGTTGCCGCCTTTATACACGCCTTGGGTTTAACGTGGAAAAATTTCTAATCCACTGGGTGTGTCCTTGGGGGCAAGTCTCGAGTCAAGGTGCTGTCACCTGATCCTCGACTCCTCCGTCTAGGCCAACTCCTAGCGAAGCCAAGGGGGGTAGTCCCTAAAGGAAAAA
>JZKD02S2364668.1:273623-306712 GCA_000966675.3 Picea glauca
TCCGAGGTACAATTTTAACACTCCCTCTTACCAAGAAAGTGTTCCTCACCACTCCCAACTTATCTCTGAAGAAGACAAACTTGGCTCTCCCCAAAGACTTCGTGAGAATGTCTACTACCTGCTCATCTATGGATATGTACTGAAGCTCAACTACCCCTCTTTGAACATAGTCTCGAATGAAGTGATATTTGATCTCAATGTGTTTCGACCTGTCATGAAAAACCGGATTCTCCGAGAGTTTTATGCAACTCTAGTTGTCGCAATAAATCACCGTAGGCCTCAACTGCTGACCAAATAAACCAACCAATAACTTGCGAAGCCATATGGCCTCACAATTGACTTGACTAGCTGCCATGTATTCTGCCTTAGTAGAATTCAGTGCCACTGACTTTTGCTTCCGATTGAACCACAACACAACTGTCGAACCTTAAAGTACTTTCCTGTCAACGACACATCCTACCCAATCTGTAGCATGTGTAGCCTATCAAACTGACTCCACGATGTATTAGCGTGATTATTCATTGTTTGAGGCTATTTGAGGGGTCGGCTTAGACCTATCTCACTTGTATCATGGATTGCTTGTACTTTGAGGGGTTTTGACTCTTGAGGGGTTATAGTTGTTGATGTTTTTGTAGCTTCAAGAGATATTCCCACAAGTGGCCTTGGTGTCGGGCATGTGGGAATCCTCGTTGCCACCTTATTGCACTTTCGTTTTGGTAAAAAACCCCTTGGATTGGAGCTTGGGGCTTTGTGGGCTTGTAATGGGGCTTCACACCCACATGTGTGGATAAAGAATTCTAATTTAATGTTGAGTTTAGTGAAGGGCTCCTTAAAGTAAGTTAAGGACTTCTATAAAAGGAGAGGCAATGTAAGGATAATTGTGACATCTTATGGTGACATGATGGAGTTGGAATAAGTGAGTTTGCACTTGTGCCAAGAAGATTGAGAGGCAAATTTCAGCAAAGGATTTTATGCACTTTGGTAAATCTGGCCTAGGATTTCTGGATTTTCGGATTTTTTATTTTTTGTTAAGAAGAAGGCCACACGTGTGAGGAGGACAAGGAGAGAAAAGGGCTGCACATGTGACAACAGCTGCAGAAGATCGGGCCGCACATGTGGGTCATACAGGTTGTACCACGCACGTGGTTCGTACAGGTCCATACAGCCACAGAAAAGGAGAAAACATGCCGCATGTGTGGGTCGTACAAGCAAGCTGCATGTACGAATTGTTCTAGGTAGTTTGTAGGTCGTACAGTGTGACATCAGCAGACCGTACAGCAGGTTTGTAAGTTGTGGATTTTTCCAAGATTTGTGCTGAATTTGTAATTTTGAGAGCACTAGTTTTTTCCTCAAATTTGGTGATTTTGTCACTGTTGAGAGGGTTGATTTTGGCCACAGAAAATTCTGAATTTGAAAGTTTACGGAACAAAAATTTTGTGTCTCAATTGCATGGATGATTTATCTCTGATCTTTGTATTTTCGCTGCTGTAATTTTTCCGTCATAATTTCAGTGTAAAATTATTCAGTGATAACAGCCCTAGGGTTTACTGTTTGGGTCACTTGGAAGTAATTTTCAGATCTGAAATTTGATGCATAAAAATTGACAATAGCGCTAGGGTTGCGACGTATATATAGGCTAGCGCTACCTCAAGTCCAAATCATAACTCCCCACTTGGGAGATTCACCGCTACTTGTCTTCTTCTCTTTTCTCATTATGGAGCTCTTATGCGCACTTTTGGAGTGATATTGTGGATGCTTTCTCTTGTTAATGGTGGATTCTTCATGAACTAGAGTTTCTTCATGCTATGCGCCTTGACTAGTAAGTGTTTTCTTTATGTGCATGTGATTTTCTTGGTGAATTTTGGTGAATGATCTATTAGAGAGGTAATACTTGCATGTTGTCGTTGTCTTCCTTGAATAATCTTGAAACGCTATGGAAGGATTAAGAGAGGTTATCCCCTTCCCTTGTTGCATCTACCTTAACTTTGTTGAAGCATACAAAGTCAAGAATAGGTATTGTAAGAAGACATCCCCCTATCCTTGTCTTTGATGTTGAAACCTAGGGTTTATGAGGGGATAAACTTTAGGGTTTAACCTATTTCTATCCAATATCTTTGCTAGACGCTAGAGGAGTGGGACAGCATCTAGGGTTTATGAGGGGATAAACTTTAGGTTCCTACCCTTGTGGTTTGACCTAAGCTTATGAGGGGATAATCCTAGAGTTTCAAACCTCACCTCTTCTCTTTCATTTGACCTCCTTTGAAGAGTGTTGCATTGACTCCATTTTGCCCAAGGACAGAAACGACACTAGAGGATGGTGAGTTTCATTCACAACATTGATATTATTTATTATTTCACCATCTTCCTTAACGGTATTGTGTAGAGGATGGTTTCGACCAACAAAATAAATAACATATCGGCATCAACAGATCGACATTGAGGGCAGATGCAAACATACTTTCTGATTTTTCTTTTCTCAGCATTCACTGTGTTGTTCACCGTATATGAAGATGGAAATGATGAATCGGATACCCTTTTCATCATGATATTAATGATGATGGTTGTCGTATCAAATATGTATATGTTCAATAGAGTTCTTAAAATGGACTGCCAAAGATACATTCATGATAACCCTATTGACAAATAATTTAAAATTGTTTTTCTCAACAGCTATAATATCTCTAACCGTCATTCCAAAGGAACTGCTAGCCATTAATCATGATGGGCTGAGGTAGTCGATCCAGGGAACTTCAACATAGAGGCTCTTCAATATGTATGGATTAATAAATGACGGTGTTGTCAAAGAGAAAGGCACCCTATGAATACGGTGTTATTTAAATTGAACACTCTTACACTCAAGACAAAATAACTTCCCAAAAGGCATGGCATAACTTTTATAAAAGCATGTACGAATATATCTCGAAAAGTGAGTCATGAGGAGTGAGGAAAAGAGCCTTATTTAGTGATAAGTAAGAGGCAACATAATTTCGCCACCAAATACCATGTATCTCTCTTACTTGCATATTTTCATTTGTGCTATATAATTCAATCGATATTGATGCTGAACATTCAATATAAAAAGACTTTCTTAGGTAAGGCGATTTCATAGACTCACGAAACTTATTCATAGAGTACAGGAGAGTTCGATATATAGAAGGGCTATAATTTCGCAACACTTTGTGAAATCCAAACATGATGCCATTTTGGGCATCAACAGATACCAATCCTACTCCTCCATCAAGATCACATAAGAATGATGATTTACAATTGAATGTTGATGTGACAAATGGTTTAGCAAAAATCAATCTTCTTGTACCTCTCTCAAAATGAATCAAGATCCCATCACAAATGGATAAAGTGAGAAAGTTCCTTACCACGCAACCTAAAGACCCTCCTATTGTATTGCAAACTATGGATTATGATAGAAATAATGGAGGGAATGCACCTTTCTTTATCACCTTGGTAGTGAATAACCTTCTCCTTCATAATTGTATGTTAGATTATGGGGCTTCCACCAATGTGTTGTCTTTAAAGGTCATGAATGAATTATGGTTGGAAACAACAAGGCCATACAGAAATGTATGCGGGATTGATTCAAAAGCAATCAAGGTATGTAGCTTGATTAAGGATATTAAGGTTTACCTAGCTACGTATCTTGATATCTCCATCTTAATGGATGTTGTAGTGATAGATGTGCCCGATGCTTGGGGAATGTTGTTATCTAGAAAATGGGCTGCAACATTGGGTGGTAGTATCCAAATGGAATTATCTTACGCAACCATCCCAGCCAATGACAAAACCTTTGTCACTCTGTATAGGCAACCTGTTGTAAAAAACAAGTAGAAGATCCTAGTGTCCCTGTGAATGAATTTGATTGGAGTGATGATGAATTTGAAGAACTAGAGGTCCTTACAAATTCCTTAATGCCAAGAGAATAAGATCATTGTGAGGAACCTTACGAAAAATTTGAAGAACCTACCATTCCTTCACTGGTTTCCACTAATCTTGATTATTTCCAAGACTGCCATTTTTCCATTTGCATCTGAAGATAGTATTGATGATGTTTTCCATCCAAGAATGATGATGATAAGAAAAACTATGCCCTGGTACAACCAAAGAGTCAAGAATATGATACAAGGCCAAAGGGGCAAGCTTTAGCCAAAATTTTCACTTAAGGGAGTAGGAAAGACTTGGGTTACACAAGAATGACCAACCAAATAATAATGAATGGTATTCGGGTGTAATGTATTGTTCACAAGATATATCAAATTTTGATCATTCAATTAATCATGAAGACAAGATTTTGAAAGGACGGGTTGTATAAATCATAAAATCAAATGAGCCTAGAAGGCATGCCCAAAATTTTCACTTAAGGGAGTAGGAAAGACTTGGGGTTACACAAGAATGACCAACCAAATAATAATGAATGGTATTCGGGTGTAATGTATTGTTCACAAGATATATCAAATTTTGATCATTCAATTAATCATGAAGACAAGATTTTGAAAGGAGGGATTGATCAAATCATAGAATCAAATGAGCCTACAAGGCATGCTTTTGATAAAATGGAAATAAATCAAGATAAAATCAAAGGGATATTTGATCATAAAGCAAGACAGAGGCAACTTGAAGAAGGAGATAGTGTACTCCTGTGGGACAAGAGAAAGGAGAAGCCAAGTATTCATAAGAAGTTTGGCAGTCTATGGCTTGGTCCTTATAGAAGGAGAAGTCATCCACAAGCATTCCAATCTCGCCCTGTTCTGCCCCACTTGAAAGGCATGGGATGTCAAAAAGGGATGAGCCTGGGTGCAGATGCCAGGAGAATTTGGCAGAACAGATACCTCTTAGACCATGCACCTAACGTCAAGGAAGTCTGTTACGCAGTGCAACCCAACATTGGGGCGTGTTTCTCGAAGCAACTTCCAAAAATAATTTATTAACTTGTGTGTTAAATTGTTTGCTTGGAAAACCGGAGTAATGCGATGATTCAATTAAACAAACATAAATGTAAAGCAAATAAAAGCAGAAATGCATATGCAGATGAAGAGAAATGATTAACCTGCGGAATTTGAGTGGACTTCCCACTTCCAGTCTCTCCAACAATGATTGTGGTCGCATGATTCTCAACCAAATAAAGAATTGCAGTCCGTTGCTTGAAAACGGGCAGCCTTTGCCTCTGCTTTTCCAGGCTCGTATAACCATAACTGCAACAAAGAACAAAATTCTAAAATCGACAACTTCAAATGGAGAAAATAACGAACAGATTGGAACGCCGGTGGAAAGAAAGTGTATGCAGCTAAAGTAGTAAATGTGAGCGAGCGAATTTAGAGGTTGAGCACGGGGCATTTCCACCAGAAGGAGGAGGAGAGATTAAGAATTTAAACATTTGTCTTGCGTTAAAAGAGTAAGTACCCCGACGCAGAAGAGTGATGAACCGCAAATGGTATAACTCCTCCCTCCTCGTCGTCCATAACAAACGTTTGAGGTTTCTGACTGCCTGGTTTCCAAAACTGAGACATGATGATGGATGACTCGCTTCCTCCCGCTCCCGCTCGGCTCTCGCCTTCCCCGCCCGCGGGATACTTGAAAACTCCCTCCCAGGGACAGTGAACCTTCAAGGATTTGAAAGATTGATTAGTTCCCAAAACTCTAGAACATAACGGGGCGCGGAGCACTACGGTAGTGGAATTATTTTGCAACGTAAAAGGTATAATTGAGATTTCTGTTTGAGATGGGCATGGTGTCAAACATAAATCATTTGAAATCGGAAATAATGAGAACACAACTAATTTACAATGTGCGTTAGATTCTTTATGGCCGTGACATGCTTTGAGGACCTTTAATTTAGTAGGGTTTTAAGGAATTTTTTATATCACTTATGCCATGTTCCACATTAATTATCAAGCAAAAATATTAGTAAATTAAATCATAAAAAGAGAGATTTAATTATTAATTATCACTATTATTAAGTAGTGTTTTATAAATATAAATATGTCTTCTCTTATTAAAAAAGTGAGGTTAATAAAGTCTTTTAACAAAAAATTATTTTTATTTTTACTAAGGGATTATAATATACATAGTTTTAGTTAAGGGCTAAAGAAACAAGGTTGTGTGGCAGCGTAGTCCTTGTCGGGTTGAATTGGGATAAGAAAAAGTAGCAGAGGCAGATGGAAACTGCATTGGAGATGTGGCACGCAGTTTGAAGCAGAGGTGGTATCCATGCATTAAATGACAAGTGGCCTCTAGAGCCCCATTTATTTTTTGAAAGTATATAACAAAATACAATTTATGCATAGTGGAAGATAAAAATTTATGACGACATAAATATAAAAGGAAAGTATATAACAAAATACAATTTCTGCATAGTGGAAGATAAAAATTTATGACGACATAAATATAAATGGAGATAAAAAAAATAGTGTAATTTGAAATATATTAAAAAAGTTACATGTTCCTGGAATTTAAATGCATTTGTCATATAAACTAGTGGAAGACAAAAAAATGTACGAGGACATAAATATAAAAGGAGATAAAAAAAAAAAAAAAAAACAGTTTTATTTGAAATATATCAAAAAATAAAATTATGTTACATATTCCTGGAAATTTCAATGCGTTTATCATATAGACTGGGATTGGGGCTACCGCGGACCATAACAGAAATGTAGAAAGAAGAAGTGGGCGACGGTAGAGTGTAATACCTAAAAATAATAAATTGAAAGGTATCCGTCTTTGGCAAGACATTTCTATTTAAAAAAGTGGAATAATTGGGTTGATAAACAAAGCAGGATACGATCAATAGACTTACAGTGATGGTACATATGACCCCTTTTGCTATTTGTTTGTTGATGTGTTTTCATTGATGTCGTCGACAGCTGCTGAAATCATGGCAACTGCCTTTTGCCTTTCATCAGCGGCCTGCTTTAATTCCCTTTCGAGCCATTCTTCAATGTAGCTTCTCATTGGGGCGACGTTGATCTCATTCTGGATTTTTATGTTGAAAACTTTATTTTCTAATTCCCCGAAGTCGATAGAAAGATTATGCATAGCGTGATCAATTTCCTCATTCTGTACTGAATAGTCGACTAGCCAGTCGTTGACGTCATCTTGACCATATTCAAGGATGCTGTAAAACTTTTCCAAAGATGGTGCCTTAAAAATATCAACCTGTTTATCGAAGTCTTGCCTAGTTAAGGGCAATGAGTTGACGATTAAGTTGGGGTCTTGGAAGTCATTGGTCCTTCTGGCTAAGTTTATTCTGGACAACTTTGTGAATAATTTTTCTTTCTTTGATATGGCTTGTTCACATGACTGAACAATGAGATGCAGGTTCTTCACTTTTTCTTTCCAACATGCATTTAATTGATCGATCCGGTTTTTGGATGGGAGATCCTGTTGTCTTCTTTTTGTTTATGTCATGTTGTTGACAATGGTGCCAAAAGGAAGGACCGTGTTTAAGTAGAAATGGTCTTCATCTTTTAACTCCACCTACAAATGTTCGAGCAAATTATGTGCCCTCGTTCCAAGGGAAGTCATGGTTTCTGATGTTTCCCACGCCTCAGTAACTAGTTCCATTATTTTCTTGATATTATTCTCCACATATCCTCTACACGATGCGAGGAGGCTGGAGGATACTTTTAACTTGGCTGCAGGGGGTGGTAGGCATGGCTATTGCCAAAGGATTGGCAAGCAATGGCATAGGAATTAAAGCCTCTTCCAATTCCTTAACTCGGTCCTTCAATCTGGAATTCTCGGCCTTGATGACTCCAATGGAATCATCAAGTGCATCTTTGGTTGCTATGTGAAGTTGATAGATTTGGGACGGCCACATGTTTGCAAGGTCAACCTCTGAACGAGAATTTCCTTTCTTATTCTTTACATTTTTTTTAATAATCAATTTTTGGACTAGTTGTCAAAAGCAGTGCTCTGAAACACGAAGGATTCATCTTCGTCAAAATTTTCGTTATCAGATATGTCCATTGGATGACTATGCTGGATCGCGTCTCCGGGCTAGTCAAGGTAACGAAATACGCTATCCAGATCAGGCTCAAGTTCCATGTTCTCACTCTGAATTTCGGGCTCTTTCGCCTGTCCCACAAATTTTTTTCTCTTCTTGTATACTGGAAGCTTGTGAGAAATATCAATTTTAGAGTGAGTAGGGTCATTAACTCCTCCTCCGTTTGAAGAACTCTAAGTTTCTTTGTTGTTGTGGTGGGTCGTTGGAGCGATGCTCCGGGATGTCGTACTTTTGGGAGTGTTATTCGTTGATTGAACACTCTTCTCACCGGGGCATTTTCCTTGTTGCTTGTACAATTTAGTGGTGTTTTGCAATGTGTCTAGGTCATCGGCATCAGAAGCAAGAGCATTGTCATCAGTGTCTCTGTTTTCGGTTCGGTGTTTTTTGAAAAAACAATTGTCGAAGCCAAGTGTTTATAAATGTTGTAGAAAAAATTTATTAGGGTCGAACCCTCTTAGGCTTCTAGCATATCTTAGGTTCAAGATGCTAGAATGGGCTGCGAATTCGTCAATTTTGTTGACCTTCCTCAACATGAAGTCCTCGAATTTCCAAGGCAGAGGAACGAACTGTTTTTTTCTCTTCTCTTGGAATAGATGCCACCAATAGTTGCATTACCTTGCTACTTCTATAACAAACATTCTATCTGTAATGTGACATGGAAGCAGAGCAGATTTTTCCCTCGAGCTAAAAATCCTTATCAGAGTGTAATTATCCAAATGTTCAAGTGTCCCCTTCCTGTCCAAAAAACCGGTTGCCTATTCAGATATGCGGGGAGCATCTTCTCCTAACAAACAAACTTTGAAAACAGACACGAAGCCATTAAAAACCTCATAAAAACAGTGGGAGGCCTTGTGCTTCCACACGGCCCAGTACCAGAACGTTACTGAGTCCAATTCCCAGTTGACCTTCTTGGACAGAGACAGTTCTGGAAACTGACAGCAATGTGCTATCGCAAAAACTAAGTAGGATGACATATGAAATTTCTTCTCCTTTCTGAAGCTTGACAATTGGGAACAAATTTCATGTGAAATTAGCTTACCCCAATAAAAAATGGCTTATTTCTTGATTATGAAATACAAAATATAAAGAGTCATCCAGGAAATAGTTGTTGTGAACTCATGTCCCGTTATTCTTGTAAATAGCCAAGCAATTTCGCGCAATGGATTTCTAAATGAACTAACCCGTAAGCTTGTGATATCTTCATGAACTACCATCCAGTCTTCCAAGAAATCGGGCAAGAGGTCCAACCCATTATTATGCTTTGTTAGAAACCGTTTGGAATCTTCTCCTTTGAACGTCAATGTTGGCTCCGTCAATCTTAACACCTGGCGAAAGACCTAAGGTGACAAAGAAATAGAACAACGGTTTCGTAGTGGAATAATTCTTTTGTCTTAAATAAATTTATCGGCGCACCAAAAGGTCAGTTCCTTACAGTAAAAAACTTCAGGGACACAGCCTGCACGAGCAATTCTAGAGGTCCAAATTACTTCGTTCTGGGCGGAAGGGGAAGAGTAATAAGAATATGCCCTGGACCACTGGAACTTCTGATCCTCATGCCCGAAGATGTTCACTGTATCTCCATAGAACTGTTGTCGAGTTGATGCCATAGGTTTATGAGAACGTTGGTTTGCTCCAGACCATGGTTGAAATGAACAGTTGGAGCTGATAATATAACTCTCTGCAAAATCTTGGTTAAATGCTATGAATGGGAAAGCTCCTCGAGCCTTTCGCTGAATAATGACAATCTGTATGGGTGTTGCATGATGAACTGTTAGCAGTAAAGCTTACTTATTGCATATTTAGAAGTGTGAAGGTGGCGAGTACGACGAAGAGAAATTAAGGATTGGAGGTTTCGTGAACGTGCCAAGCCGACGACGTGCGAACGACATTTCATGATTTTGAAATCAACACTCGGAAGGGATATTATAACCCTCTGCAAATCTTGGTTTAATGCATATTAATAGGAGATCTCCTCGAGCCTTTCGCCCATCAATGACAATCTACACGGTTCCTGCACGATGATTTGTTAGTATTAAATGTCACTAATTGCATATTTAGAAACAAGATATATATATATATATATATATATATATATATATATATATATATATATATATATATATATATATAAACATTTTTTATTATAGACAAGTGCGAAGGTCACGGAGACGGGGGAGAGCAAGGAACGAATGACAAGGTCTGAAAAGTGGTTGGATGGTATTCAAAATAGGGTTATGGGGGATACTCAGGAGAGGCGAGTGTCCCACAATCAAATTTTATGTATCGGAATTTTTGACTGCAAAATGTGTAAAACGGAAGAGAGCATGATGGGGCAGTTCAGTGGTCGGTTTGTATAATTGCGATATTCTGGGAAAGTGGCTAAGTATGGAATAGGGAAACGGTTGGCCAGACTCATTTTCGGAATCAAGAATTGAACATTTCGTGAACGGACCAACCCAACGACACGCAAATGACATTTCATGATGTTTGAAATTAACGTTAGGAAGGGATAATATAACCATCCGGAAATTTTGGTTTTATGTGTATTACTGGGAGATTTTCTCAAATCCCGGTTTAGCATTAACGCTTGCTAATTGCATACTTAGAAACAAGATCTTATATATAATTGGTAATTGGTAATTGCAAAAGGGCACGGGCACAGGAAACAATAATTAGGAATTGGATATTTCTTGAACCCGCCAACCCGACAATCCGCGAAAGAAATTTGAAGAAACGACGAAGTATGGAAAGCAGACGGATAAGCTTCAAAATGGGGTGACAATAGTTCCACGGGAGACGTGAGGACCCGACGGTCAAATTGTATGTCTCAAAAGTTTTCAGTGCAAAATGTGTACCACAGAAGAGGGCAGGCGAGTGTCCAACGGTCAAATTTTATGTATCGGAATTTTTTATTGCAAAACGTGTAAAATGGGAGAGAGCATGGTGGGGTAATTCAGCGGTCATCTTGTATATTTGCAGAATTATGGGACTGGCTAAGTATGGAATAGGGAAACGGTCGGTCGAACTCATTTTCGGAATCGAGGATTGAAGATTTCGTGAACGGACCAACCCGACGACACGCAAATGACATTCCATGATGTTTGAAATTAACACTTGGAAGGGATAATATAACCATCCAGAAATTTTGGTTTTATGCGTATTAATGGGAGATCTGCTAAAATCCTGGTTTAACATTAACGCTTGTTAATTGCATACTTAGAAATAAGATCTTATATATAATTGCTAATTGTTAATTGCAAAAGGGCGCGAGCACACGAAACAACGATTAGGAATTGGATATTTCTTGAACCCGCCAACCCAACAATCCGCGAAAGAAATTTGAAGAAATGGTGAATTATGGAAAGCGAACGGACGAACTTCAAAATGGGGTGACAATAGTTCCACAGGAGATGTGAGGACCCAACGGTCAAATTGTATGTCTTTGAAGTTTTCGGTGTAAAATGTGTACCATGAAAGAGGGCATGTTAGGTAGACTGTAATACGGAAGACAATATGGTCTGAGTCTGGTTGTAAATTTGTATATCGCGGAAGTAAGGGTATTGTTCACAGGTCATGGAACAATAGAAGTGCAATCTATAGCCCGCCTACCGAGAATCCGCGGTCGGGGAAGTGGTTGGGTATGGAATGGGGAAGAGGTCTATCGATGTCACGATATAAGAACATGAGTACAAACATGAACCCGCAAGTTCGCCTACCCGCGCAACTAGACATTTTCGGAAAAACAAATAAGTGACAAGAAAGATAAAGTTCAGGGAAAAGAGAAATGGATATTTGGCTAAGTATAAAAGAAGGAAATGAAGGGCTAATATATTCACATTTGTAATAGATATCCCATTTCCTGGCAAGATATTTTCTGCATGTTTCTGGAGAAGTTATATACTTATTGCATATACTTGGAAAGAAGTGCGAAGGTGGTGGGCACAGAAAACAACGACCAGGAATACAAAATTGTCTACGATCCACGAAAGAAACTGCAAGAAATGGTCGTGAAAAGCGGTCGGACGGGTTTCAAAATAGGATGACAAGGGTTCCCGAGGAAACATGAGGCCTCGACGATCAAATTGTATTGATCGGAACTTTTGAGTGCATGTTGTGTAACATGGAAGAGGATCTAATGTAGGGATCCGGAAGATGGGCTCCAATATAGGCTAGCAAGGGTTCCCGAGGAGACATGACGACCCGACGGTCAAATTGTATTGATCAAAACTTTTGAGTGCATATTGTGTAACACGGAAGAGGGGTCGATGTAGGAGTCCTGAACTCGCAAGTCCGCCAACCCGCGCAGCTAGATATTATCGGAAAAACAACTAAGTGACAAGAAAGATAAAGTACAAAGAAAAGAGAAACGGGAAGTTGGTTAAGTATAGAAGACGAAAAAGAAGGGCTAATATATTCACATCTGTAATAGATATTCCATTTCCTGACAAGATCTTTTGTGCATGTTTCTAGAGAATTTATATACTTATTGCATATACTTGGAAAGAAGTGCAGAGGTGGAGGGCACAAAAAACAACGACTAGGAATTGGAAATTGTCTGAACCTGCTAACCCGACGATCCGCGAAAGAGATTGGAAGAAATGGTCATGGAAATCGAGCGGACGACCATCAAAATAGGCTGAAAAGGGTCTTGGAGGAGACATGAGGGCCCGACGGTCAAATTGTATTGACCGAAAATTTTAGTGTTTATTGCAAGCCACAGATTAATGGAAGTTCAATATAGAGCTCGCCTGTTCGGGAATTCGTGATCTGAAAAGTGCCTAGGCATCGAATGGTTACTGGTTGGTCGAAGTCGCATTTTCAGAAAAAACAACTAAGTAATGAGAAAGTGAGAGTAGAGAGAAAAAAGAAACAACAATTTGGTTAAGTATAGAAAAGGGAAAAGAAGGTCGAATATATTCAAATATGCAATAGATATTCCATTTCTTGGCAAGATCTTTTCTGTATGTTGATGGATAAGTTGTATACATATTGCATATACCTGGAAAGAAATCTGAAGGTAGCCGGCACAAGAAACAACATCTAGAAATTTGAAATTTCCTAAACCCGTGAACTCAACGATTCACCAAAGAGATGTCAAGAAATTGTCAAGTGTGGAAAGTGGTCGGACGGTCTTCAAAATAGTGTCAAATTGTATATATATCAGAACATTTTGGTGCAAAATGTGTAACATAGAAAAGGGGATGATGTGGGATTCCAGAAGTAAATATGCATATTGCAGAGTGTTGTTTACAGGTCACGAAACAATGGAAAGTGCAATTTAGAAAAAGGGGAAGCGCTCGGTCGAAACGCGTGAATCCGTTAACCCGCGCAAGAAGGCATTTTCGGAAAAAAATGATTAAGTAACCAGAAAGAGAAACTACAGGGGATAAAAGAGTGGGAAAATAGAAAGGCAGAGGGCAATTTTCGTAAGCATGAATTGGTTTCAAACAAGCCCCATTGTTGCAAAACCATCATTTTCTAGTAATTGTCAGCAAATGCTTTGTTGAAGATTAGATTTTATTGCAACTTGTGGGTGTAAGCATGTTCTCAATATATTCTTCCATGATTGTAACATATTAACTTAAATATTAAACTTCTTGCATTATGGGTCGTTGGGTTGTTAGCATTAAATCTTAATAATTACATGTCTCGAAACAAGAAAGACAATCTTGCTGCAACATTGTGATTTGGTATTGCTATGTTCTATCTACATTACGAATAGAATTGAACGTTGGTTTGAAACTGTTTGAAATTCATTTTTTGTTTGCGTAAAAGCCTGATGGATCGACACAGTACATTGCCATATAATTGTTAGATGCTCCATTTTAGAACAAATTACCTAAGCAAATACAATATTGAAGAACTATGAGACTACCGAACCATGCCAATGAAAAGAGGTGTTAAATCCAGAAAAGAAGCAGCAACCAAGACTCCAAGGAATTTTTTTTTAATAGTAAATCCATTTAAAGAAAAAAGAACATTGAGCATTGTATATCTATCCTTAGAAATTGGACCTAGTTCTTTGGGCCAAAACATTGAACATATCTGCCACAAACACAGGCATGGGATCTACAACATGTAGGAGCCATCGAGATGCTCTTCAACATGCATGCAAAACTGATTAATCATGTGGTAAAAATGATAGTTCTCAGAAGCTTCCCGTGAGGAAGAAGATGAAAAATGTTGCAAGGCAAATGGAATAGCCCTTAACTAAAAGTTAGGACACACCAAGAAATCGCCTCTTCACAATCAAAACCTTAAGGGATACAGGTTGCACGTGCAATTACAGAGGCCCAAATTAGTCCATTATGGGTGGAAGGAGATGACTAGTAGGAATATGCCTTGCACCAATGGGAGTTTTGGTCCTCATTCCCTAAGATGTTGATTGTATATCCAGAGAACATGACAACGGTCCCTCAATTGAATAGTTTTTTGGCTTGAAATATATCTCTGGGAGCATCAACAAATCATTTCCTTACAGTGAAATACTTTCGCCAAGAACGGACTAATTTGGACCTCTGGAATTCCTACTTTCGAGCTGCAAAGCGGCTATTGCGTTCGACGTCGATTTCTTTTCTGAAATTCCTTCTTTTGGTATTGTCGGGACCGTCATCGCCGAGCCAAGAAGTTCCACGCGTTATGGTTGATTTAAATTTGGGTGCAGGAGTGGGAACAGTCTCTTCATTGCCATCATCCATTGTCATATCATCATCCATCAAATCAACTTCTTCCGACTCGAAATACATGGCATCAACCTCTGCGCCAACCATCAATGCAACTGGGCAGGTTGTCTGAGCAAGCAGGGTTGCCTTGGAATTATTTGAAATATATCTCTCGTTGTACCAAGGGACCATCTCCTTTTTTGCTCCTGAGAGGAGGGAGATGAGTAGTAATAATATGCCCTGGAATACTGGAACCTCTGGCCATCATGCCCGAAGGTGTTTACTGTATCTGGACAAAATTGTTGCCATAAGTTAACGAGAATTTATGTTTTCTCCAAACAATGTTTGAAATGAAAATTGGGGAGGGATAATATAACCCTCCGTAAATCTTGGTTTAATGCATATCAATGGAAGATCTCCTTGAGCCTTTCGTTGATCAATGACAATCCCCAGGGTTCATGCGCAATGAGATGTTACCATTAAAGCTTACGAATTGCATATTTAGAAAAAAGTGTGAAGGTGGCGGTGACGACGAAGAGCGATTAAGAATTAGAGATTTCTTAAAGGTGCCAACCGGGCGACGCACGAAAGAGATTGCATCATGTTTTAAATGAATACTTGGAAAGGATAACACTCTTCTCCACAAATCTTAGTTTAATTCGTATTAATGACAAATTTTCTCAGGCCTTCCGAACATTAATGACAATCTTAACGATTCTTGCCCAATGAAGTACTAGAATTAAAGCTTAATAATTGCATATCTAGAAAGAAGTACAGAGGTAGCGGTGATGGCGAAGAGCAACAAAGCATTGTACATTTCATCCACCCGCCAACCCGCGAAACAGATTCCAAGAAATGCCCAAGTATGGAAAGCGGTTGGGCGGGTTACAAAAAAAGGTTCACAACATATACCCAGGAGACGTGAGGGGTTGATGGTCAAATTGTATGTCAGTGACAGATTTTGACCATCAATTTGTATATCATGGATTTTTCGGGTGTTGTTTATACGTAGGGGAACAATGGAAGCGCAATGTTGAGCAAGGAATTTGTTTATTGCGGAACTTCAGGTGTTGTATATAAAAGCATGAGACATTTTGAAAAAGGACCAAGTAAACATAAAGCAAGAGCAAACGAGATGAAGGGGAATTTATTTGCTAATTTGTAAATCGTGGAAGTCTGGGTGTTGTTTGCAGGCGTCGGAACAATGGAAACGCAATGTTGAACCCGCCTATCCGGGAACCGACGATTCAAAAAGTTTGTTCAATATGAAACGGGGAAGTGGTCGGTCGAGCTGGTGATATAAAAGTAACAATGGAAATCTGAAGACGTGAATCTGCCAAATCCCGCACCTAGGCATTTTCCGAAAAACGAGTAAGTAGCCAGAAAGGGAAAGTAGAGGGAAAAAAGAAAGCGGATGGAAATTTTCAGAAGCAGGAATTGTTGTAACAAATCCCCATTGATGGTCTTAACAGTAAATATGAAGTGCATTAAACATGCTAACAGGTTCTTCAATCAAGGAATAGGTACAACGAGCGATGTTTATAGTTTCCATGATCTGTTTGTATAAGAGAAGTGTCGAAAAGTTACAAGAAAAACAATTTTGGGATGTTTAAGTAAAGTTTTTGTATTGTTAGCTTCACCGCAAGTATAACAATGATGAATTTTAATTTTAATGTACTCTCGTTCATATGATTGTTCCATGAGACTTCGCATAGTATATATTCTTTTATTTCAAATTATTTTAGGGAATTAATTTTACTAAGTTCATCGATCAAGAAAAAGTATTAAAAAATGAGATAAAGGGGAATTTGTTTACTAATTTGTAGATCGCGAAAGTCTGGATATTGTTTGCAGGTAGCAGAACAATGGAAACACAATGTTGAACCCGCCTATCCGGTAACCCGCCTATTTGGAAACATGCGATCCAAAAAGTTTGTACAATATGAAACGGGGAAGCGGTCGGTCGGACTGGTGATATAAAAGTAAGTGGAAATCTGAAGACGTGAATCCGCCAACTTCCGCACCTAGACATTTTCTGAAAAATGAGTAAGTAACCAAGAATGGAAAGTAGAGGGCAAAAAGAAAGGGGATGGCAATTTTCGAAAGCGGGAATTGGTTTAAGAAAGCCCCATTGATGGTTTTAACAACAACTATGAAGTGCATTAAACATGTGAATGGGTTCTTCAATCAAGGAATAGATACAACGAGCCATGCTTATAGTTTCCAGGATTTGCTTGTATAAGAGAAGCCTCGAAAAGCTACAAGAAAATTTATGGTAGTCCATGGTTTTAATAATTAATTATACATAATAAATATGTACTTTTATAAAATATGGACATGAGATTTTAGAGATCATATACAGATCCCTCATTCCATACTTAGCCACTTTTTGGATCGCGGGTTCTTGGGCTGATGGGCTCAAAATTGGGCCTCTATTGTTCTGTGTCCTAAAAATAACACCCAAAGTTTTGTGATATACAAATTGACAGACGAACTTGCGGTTTGGCTGGCTCAACGTTGCACTTTTATTGTTCTGTGTCCTCCAAACAAAACTCGGAGTTCAATGATATACAAATTGACAGACAGACTCCAGGGCTGGCGGACTCAATATTGCAATTGTTTATGGATGGTGATCCCTATCAACTATCTAACATTATCTAAAAATATCATTTCCAAATACTAAAATATTAATATTAAATATTGATATTGTACAATTTAATTACATAAAATTACTAAAGGATGTTAAATCTCTTATTTAAAAAAAATGAGGTAAACAAAACAAAGCTTTTTAAAATTCTATCACCGCAAGTATAACAATGACGGATTTGAATTTTAAGGGCCTCTTGTTGATATGATAGCTCCAATGGACTTCGCACAATATATATTCGTTTATTTCAAATTATTCCAGGAGATTAATCTTACCAAGTTCATCGATCAAGGAAAAGTGATCAAACGAGCCACATACTACATTTGCGTCACAGAGGTTATATTAAAGGGTAAAACATGTCCTCTATAGTTCTGTGTCCTACAAACGACACCCAGAGTTATGCGATACACAAATTGACAGGCAGACTTGCGGGCTGGCTGGCTCAAAATTGCACTTCTATTGTTCTGTGTCCTCCAAACAGCACTCGGAGTTCCACAATATACAAATTGATAGACGGACTCCAGGGCTAGTGGGCTCAAGATTGCAATCGTTTACGTATGGTGATCCCTATCAACTAACGTTATCTAAACACTTTATTTCAAAATACTAAAATATTAATATTAAATATGGATATTGTTCAATTTAATTACATAAAATTATTAAAGGATGTTAAATCTCTTATTTAAAAAAAAAAAATGAAGTAAACAAAACAAAGTTTTTTTAAATTCTATCACCGCAAGTATAACAACGACAAATTTGAATTTTAATGGCCTCTTGTTGATATGATAGCTCCATTGGAGTTCGCACAGTATATATTCTTTTATTTCAAATTATTCCAGGAGATTAATTTTACCAAGTTCATCGATCAAGGAAAAGTGTTAAAACGAGCCACATACTATATTTGTGTCACATAGCTTATATTAAAGGGAAAAGCATGTCCTCTATAGTCTTTAAGACCATAGAAAAAACTATGAAGATCCTGAATGTATTATTAATTTTCGAAAACGAAGCATACAACCAAGAACCAAGTAAACTCCAAACAAGCCGCAAACAATATCCCACAAGGTTCCATAGAGCAGCACGCATCAACCTTTGCATCAAACAATTTGATATATAAAGAAAACACGTTGTGGCATTGGTTTTCTCTTACATCTGTTATATGTTCCCACGAGAAAATAACTGGGGCCATGGGATATGAACAAAAGTCTGCTAGAACAGAAGACAACACAAAACCAGTGGAGCTTCGTCGCTGCAAGCTAGCTATAACCAGATCTCAAAATGGGGAACAAGAAAGTTGGCGATTACTATTTTACCATTAAGCAAGATCACTATGGACATTTTCTTTTGATAGCGCCATGGTCTATCACTACCAGTTTTAACAATGCGAAACTTCCAATATTATTGGAGATTTATGATGATTCTATCGAGATGAG
Organism: Picea glauca; assembly: GCA_000966675.3. Classification (NCBI taxonomy): domain Eukaryota; kingdom Viridiplantae; phylum Streptophyta; class Pinopsida; order Pinales; family Pinaceae; genus Picea; species Picea glauca. The sequence goes on from JZKD02S2364668.1 coordinate 292,380, forward strand.
CAAGCTACTTCAACGGTTCAAAGGACGGGCCCGAGTTATTTACAGTTGGATACTTTTTATGGGGTTTGTTGGCATGCTTCCCATTTCTGGACCGAACAATCTTATGCACGTGAAATCTCTATAGCGAGATCTAAAAATCTCAAGCTAATGTTTCAATCCATGCCGAGTCCTTTTTTTTAATTAAGGCATCTAGAAAATGCAGATACCACGTCATAAATGTAAAGTTGGAGACAAATTTTAATTTTATTCAGGCACCCAAAAGAAAATTGCAGAAATCATGTCATGGCTAAATAGTTGAAAAACAATTGTCCAACTTGGGCACCAAAAAAACGTGCAAGCTCCTCCATCAAAGCCACAACCAACCACCATGTTTTTTTATTTTTTATTTGCACATCGAAACAAATATGAAAAATCCTCACTAGGAGACGCAAGAAAACATCAAAATAACAACATCGATTGCATTTTTAATTAGATTCTCAAGTACTCAGTTCCGACGAACATTCATCTGGGTGTTGAAGAAATATTGCAGAGACACATTGCAAAATTCTTACTGGGATATGCAAGAAAACATCAAAATAACAACATCGATTGCATTTGTAATTAGATTCTCAAGTACTCTAGTCCGACGAACATTCATCTAGGTGTTGAAGAAATATTACAGAGACACATGAGATATTTTCGTTTCCTGCCAAAGCTTGATATGATTTATTTATTTATTTTCTTCAACCGATATGCAATATTGCATTGTCCTCATTTAAGATAAATTTGTTGTGTATCCGAAAGTCGCGCAACATGTAGACATTGCTTGCCTTTTTCTGTAGGTATGCTTCATACGACAATTCTGCTAACTCAGGAAGCACATCTTGTAACAGAGGTTGCCTAATTGTACAATGCACGGTTGTGTTGCCCACGGTTCGGATGGTAGCATTGAGGCAATGTCCATATATGTATGGACATTTTTCACTGCATCGCAGAAAATCAATCACAACATCACTTATCAAAGCGGAAGAAAAAGCAGGAGAGTTGCATTTCGCATATACATACTCAAAGGGGGTCGAGTATGCATTTGTTGTAACCAAAACACTTTCAACCTGGAAAAGTGAGCATAGGAATTAATACACTGAACAATATAATATACAACTGCACCACCCCCAAAAAAAATTAAAAAAACGCAGAAATTTGGTGGAGGCTATTTGTATGAGCAAAGTGAGGATGGATTTGTAGATGTATACGCACAACATTTGTAGATCTAGTTAGTTTCTTCAGATCCTGTACTATGTCTGCTCCCAACTCTGTTACAAATGTTGCTTGGGTTGTGCGGAATATCCTTTCTCTAACATCCCTTTTCTTTGTTATATTTTTGAAGAGCATAAGTGGAAATTTCCCTTTCTGCAATTGTTGTTCCATTGACGAAAACAAATTTGAATAGGTATCGAACAATTGCAGTTGCAACATGGAACAATGCAATATTTGTTTAACTTAACCGAGATACATGCACATGCGAAAGTAAAGGACAAAACTGGATATGGAGAATGGTACCATTGCCTTGTCGTTGTCTGACTCTCCATCCTTTATATGGACAATGTGTTGCGAGCTAAGTTTTCTCGCCAGTGTGACAGCTGCACCAATGGTTCCAATTGGGTAAATGTCATTGCTCTATGCAAGTTGGTTGATAGTTGCATCTGGGACGAAACGATATTATGAACAAATAGCGGAACTTTTTTCCACAATACTTGTTTCGTTGAGCGAAATAATCCTATCACAATCACCACGGTCATATACTGTTTTGGGCAATATATTAAAATTTGTAATGGATATCCCACTACTCGGAAATATCTTTTATGCATGTTTCTGGACAAGTTGTGTAGGAATAGTTAGTGTGACTGTCATCATGGCCTCCGTGTTTGTCATGTCAGCATGCATAATGGATCTAGTTTTGTTTGCCTTGTCCAAGTAGGTTCTATAGATGACCATTATGTCCCTGATGAACACCTGTCCAGTTCAGTGGTTGTTCAAGCCCTCTATTGATAGTATTTTGGGTGTTACAAGTTTAGACTTGGTGACAATTTTTGAACAAGAAAAGTAAAGTGAATGGTAGTGTGCATTATTTTTTTGTTTTTTCTTTTTTTCCTGGCATAAATTTACAAGTACACGCACAACTTGGATGAACTATGGAGCCAGAGTTTTTCAACCCCACCTCTTAGTTTGCGGAACCTGCGTTATGGTCGACGTCTCGCCTGTACTTGTTGACACTTCTTGTGAACTGCAAAGTATGTATTGCAGATGACATCAACATATTCACCATGCCATAAATGAATAAATAGATGAGGATATTTGTTTGGTAAACATACTAGGAACTGAATATATGCATATTTACCTTTGGCCTTGTCGGTCTGTTGATGTCTGGGATGACTGACTGCTCATGGCCATGTCACTAGTCCAACTTTTTCTAATGCAAGCATGTGTAGATGAACATCAAAAGGATTAAACAAGCATATGCATTGTATATTGTCCATAATAGTTCTTAATGTCACATGCAGGGTGGAAGGAGATGGAATACGAAATAGGGTGTCAAGGGATACTCAGAAAACATGAGGACCTGAGGGTCAAATTGTATGTCTCAGATTTTCTGACTGAAAAATGTATAACAGTAAATAGGGCCTGATGGTGGAGCACAACGACCAATCTGTATATTGCGGAACCTCGAAAACCATGGGTGCAATCTTGAACCCGCCAGCGTGGTACCCGTAATCGACAAAGTGGGTAAGCATAGAATAAGGTAGAAGCGTGACCATAAATGTGAACCTGTGAGTTCGCCAACCCGTGCACCAAGGCATTTTCGGAAAGACGACTAAGCAAAAGGGATAATAGAAAAGATAAAATGTAGAAATGGGGAGGGAACAAAGGTCCATTGCTACCAAATCATTGTTTTCTAGTCTAATATTATATGCCCCCACCCACTTTGTATGTTTAATTTACTAGAACAGTTGGTATACCTTTCTGAAGACTGTACCACAGAACCCTCTGTTGTTGCGTAGAAGAATTCATCTTCCTATCCAACAAACTTGTTTCTTCCAAGGTAGCAACGTCGAATATACAATGGACATGAAGGCAAGTTAGTATGAATAAATACATGTAAAAGAAAGAAAAACAATTCTATTNAAGTCGCGCAACATGTAGACATTGCTTGCCTTTTTCTGTAGGTATGCTTCATACGACAATTCTGCTAACTCAGGAAGCACATCTTGTAACAGAGGTTGCCTAATTGTACAATGCACGGTTGTGTTGCCCACGGTTCGGATGGTAGCATTGAGGCAATGTCCATATATGTATGGACATTTTTCACTGCATCGCAGAAAATCAATCACAACATCACTTATCAAAGCGGAAGAAAAAGCAGGAGAGTTGCATTTCGCATATACATACTCAAAGGGGGTCGAGTATGCATTTGTTGTAACCAAAACACTTTCAACCTGGAAAAGTGAGCATAGGAATTAATACACTGAACAATATAATATACAACTGCACCACCCCCAAAAAAAATTAAAAAAACGCAGAAATTTGGTGGAGGCTATTTGTATGAGCAAAGTGAGGATGGATTTGTAGATGTATACGCACAACATTTGTAGATCTAGTTAGTTTCTTCAGATCCTGTACTATGTCTGCTCCCAACTCTGTTACAAATGTTGCTTGGGTTGTGCGGAATATCCTTTCTCTAACATCCCTTTTCTTTGTTATATTTTTGAAGAGCATAAGTGGAAATTTCCCTTTCTGCAATTGTTGTTCCATTGACGAAAACAAATTTGAATAGGTATCGAACAATTGCAGTTGCAACATGGAACAATCCAATATTTGTTTAACTTAACCGAGATACATGCACATGCAAAAGTAAAGGACAAAACGGGATATGGAGAACGATACCATTGCCTTGTCGTTGTCTGACTCTCCATCCTTTATATGGACAATGTGTTCTGAGCTAAGTTTTCTCACCAGTGTGACAGCTGCGCCAATGGTTCCAATTGGGTAAATGTCATTGCTCTATGCAAGTTGGCTAATAGTTGCATCTGGGACGAAACGATATCATGAACAAATAGCAGAATTTTTTTCCACAATACTTGTTTCGTTGAGCGAAATAATCCTATCACAATCACCACAGTGATATACTGTTTTGGGCAATATATTAAAATTTGTAATGGATATCCCATTACTCGAAAATATCTTTTATGCATGTTTCTGGACAAGTTGTGTAGGAATAGTCAGTGTGACTGTCATCATGGCCTCCTTGTTTGTCATGTCAGCATGCATAATGGATCTAGTTTTGTTTGCCTTGTCCAAGTAGGTTCTATAGATGACCATTATGTCCCTGATGAACACTTGTCCAGTTCGGTGGTTGTTCAAGCCCTTTATTGATAGTACTTTGGGTGTTACAAGTTTAGACCTGGTGACAATTTTTGAACAAGAAAAGTAAAGTGAATGGTAGTGTGCATTATTTTTTTCTTTTTTCTTTTTTTCCTCGCATAAATTTACAAGTACACACACAGCTTGGATGAACTATGGAGCCAGAGTTTTGCAACCACACCTCTTAGTTTGCGGAACCTGCGTTATGTTCAACGTCTCGCCTGTACTTGTTGACACTTCTTGTGAACTGCAAAGTATGTATTGCAGATGACATCAACATATTCACCATGCCATAAATGAATAAATAGCTGAGGATATTTGTTTGGTAAACATACTAGGAGCTTAATGTATGCATCTTTACCTTTGGCCTTGTCGGTCTGCTAATGTATGGGATGACTGACTGCTCATGGCCATGTCACTAGTCCAACTTTTTCTAATGCAAGCATGTGTAGATGAGCATGAGAAGGACTAAACAAGCATATGCATTGTCTATTGTCCATAATAGTTCTTAATGTCACATGCAGGGTGGAAGGAGATGGAATACGAAATAGGGTGTCAAGGGATACTCAGAAAACATGAGGACCTGAGGGTCAAATTGTATGTCTCAGATTTTCTGACTGAAAAATGTATAACAGTAAATAGGGCCTGATGGTGGAGCACAACGACCAATCTGTATATTGCGGAACCTCGAAAACCATGGGTGCAATCTTGAACCCGCCAGCGTGGTACCCGTAATCGACAAAGTGGGTAAGCATAGAATAAGGTAGAAGCGTGACCATAAATGTGAACCTGTGAGTTCGCCAACCCGTGCACCAAGGCATTTTCGGAAAGACGACTAAGCAAAAGGGATAATAGAAAAGATAAAATGTAGAAATGGGGAGGGAACAAAGGTCCATTGCTACCAAATCATTGTTTTCTAGTCTAATATTATATGCCCCCACCCACTTTGTATGTTTAATTTACTAGAACAGTTGGTATACCTTTCTGAAGACTGTACCACAGAACCCTCTGTTGTTGCGTAGAAGAATTCATCTTCCTATCCAACAAACTTGTTTCTTCCAAGGTAGCAACGTCGAATATACAATGGACATGAAGGCAAGTTAGTATGAATAAATACATGTAAAAGAAAGAAAAACAATTCTATTTATTTCAATGTAACAACAAATAGAATACGATTCACATGAGAATAAGCAGAAAGATACATAGTATATACATACAGGAAAAGAAGAAGAATGTGCAAAGCAGTAGAACAAGCACAACAAATACACAGACAATAAATGAAATACTCAACATTGGAATGTGAAATAAGAGTACAGGTATGCACCCCTGTAACTCCTCGTCTACATTCGCGCTAAAGAGTCCATCGTCATATCCAACCATTCTGTTTGTTTAAATGTAGCAATACAGGAAAAATACAATGGACATGAAGGAAGTTAGTATGCAGGAAAAATACAATGGACATGAAGGAAGTTAGTATGCAGGAAAACATGTAATGAAGATAAGTTATTATGTAGTAAGGTACGCACCATCTACATACAACAAACTAGGTGAACACATATACAAACAATAAATGAAATACAAAACAACGAAATATGAAATAACAGTACAAGCATGTACCTTTGTATCTCCTCTTCCACCACTGCAGTCAAGACTCCGTCGTTTTCTCCAGTTGTTCTGTTTGTTTGAATGTGGGAATGCACAAAATACAATGAACATGAATGGAAGCTGGTATGCACCGTAGAACAAGTAATATGTACATACAGTAAATGAGAATCAATGAATAGAATAAAAGATAGGCAGAAACATGAACCTTTGCTTTTCTCCATCCATGGTTGTAAATATATAAAGTTTTCCCTAGCCAAAATATATTACAAGCCACAAAATATTAAGAAATTGCATAGCCATAGCTAAACGATTTTGGTTTTCCGTGGCAAAGTATCGAGATATGCTTCCAGACATGGAAATAAAATTTTNTATTGTCCATAATAGTTCTTAATGTCACATGCAGGGTGGAAGGAGATGGAATACGAAATAGGGTGTCAAGGGATACTCAGAAAACATGAGGACCTGAGGGTCAAATTGTATGTCTCAGATTTTCTGACTGAAAAATGTATAACAGTAAATAGGGCCTGATGGTGGAGCACAACGACCAATCTGTATATTGCGGAACCTCGAAAACCATGGGTGCAATCTTGAACCCGCCAGCGTGGTACCCGTAATCGACAAAGTGGGTAAGCATAGAATAAGGTAGAAGCGTGACCATAAATGTGAACCTGTGAGTTCGCCAACCCGTGCACCAAGGCATTTTCGGAAAGACGACTAAGCAAAAGGGATAATAGAAAAGATAAAATGTAGAAATGGGGAGGGAACAAAGGTCCATTGCTACCAAATCATTGTTTTCTAGTCTAATATTATATGCCCCCACCCACTTTGTATGTTTAATTTACTAGAACAGTTGGTATACCTTTCTGAAGACTGTACCACAGAACCCTCTGTTGTTGCGTAGAAGAATTCATCTTCCTATCCAACAAACTTGTTTCTTCCAAGGTAGCAACGTCGAATATACAATGGACATGAAGGCAAGTTAGTATGAATAAATACATGTAAAAGAAAGAAAAACAATTCTATTAAAAACAATTCAATGTAACAACAAATAGAATACGATTCACATGAGAATAAGCAGAAAGATACATAGTATATACATACAGGAAAAAAAAAGAAAAGGTGCAAAGCAGTAGAACAAGCACAACAAATACACAGACAATAAATGAAATACTCAACATTGGAATGTGAAATAAGAGTACAGGTATGCACCCCTATAACTCCTCGTCTACATTCGCGCTAAAGAGTCCATCGTCATATCCAACCATTCTATTTGTTTAAATGTAGCAATGCAGGAAAAATAGAATGGACATGAAGGAAGTTAGTATGCAGGAAAACATGTAATGAAGATAAGTTATTATGTAGTAAGGTACGCAACATCTACATACAATAAACTAGGTGAACACATATACAAACAATAAATGAAATACAAAACAACGAAATATGAAATAACAGTACAAGCATGTACCTTTGTATCTCCTCTTCCACCACTGCAGTCAAGACTCCGTCGTTTTCTCCAGCTGTTCTGTTTGTTTGAATGTGGGAACGCACAAAATACAATGAACATGAATGGAAGCTGGTATGCACCGCAGAACAAGTAATATGTACATACAGTAAATGAGAATCAATGAATAGAATAAAAGATAGGCAGAAACATGAACCTTTGCTTTTCTCCATCCATGGTTGTAAATATATAAAGTTTTTCCCTACCCAAAATATATTACAAGCCACAAAATATTAAGAAATTGCATAGCCATAGCTAAACGATTTTGGTTTTCCGTGGCAAAGTATCGAGATATGCTTCCAGACATGGAAATAAAATTTTGCAGTATCTTTGTTGTACATATCATATCTCAAGTACAAGACAAATTGTATCATGGTCACACTAATCTATGTAGAGGATAAAGAACATGTATTGTGATATGGGCACATTCCACCATACATGGTTTATAAGTGCAGCTTGCACATGTTTTATTTAAAAAAAAAACTGTGGATATTGCAATTGCACATGTAGTTGTCCAATTATTTTTTATGCCACCATTTTCTATCATGTCAACACTGAAGTATCATCAAAATTTTACAGCAGAACAGATCCTGACCTCGCCAGACACGACAAATAACACAACCACATGTCCACTCGTGGATGCAGGGTCTAAACACCGTAAAGCACCAAAAAAATAATAATAATTAAAAAAAAAACAGGCCCAATTGCAGCCCCAGGGCCCCAAAATAGAAATTTTGAGCCAAACAAAAACAACCAGCAACCGACGAATCAATGAACAAGCGACAACCACCAAATCGGTAAATAACATATGTATCTCCAACGATTACGAAACTGCAACCGAAGCACAGAAGGAATTGGAAACATATGATGAGCATGCCGGTATAAATAAGAAAACATTCTTACTTGCAAATTGCAAACACTAAACAACAAGAAGGAATAGAAAATGAAATTATGGCATGGAAGCTTACCCCGAAACGATGAAAGGCAGAAGCGCATGTCAAATTGTGAACCAAACAACAACAACAAGCAGCAATCGACGAACCAATGAAGAAGAAGCACCCACCGAACCAGTAAACAATGTATGTAGCTTCAACGATGACAAAATTGCATTCTAAGCCTAGAAGAAGTATGAAACATACAATGCCTATTCAATTGGTGGTGGACAACAATATTGTCCAAATACAGTGCAACATTGTATGGAAAATTTTAAGGAAAAATGTACTCTGAGAAGCCTATTTAGATAAACATTTAAGGCTGTCAGACTGTCTAAGGGCCTCGCGGTATGCAAACATTTAAGTTGTCAGGCTTGTTTGAAGACCTCGCGTCATGTAAACATTTAAGTTGTTAGGCCTATTCAAGCACCTCAAAAAAAGTGTCAAAGATATAAACCTTTGGCATGCAAACATTTCAATACAAATACAAAGGAGTAATAATAATAATAATAATAGTACAAACAAAACAAAAAAAAATAATGTTTTTAGTTCTGTACATCGAACAATAAAAGGTTATAAACTTTGGAATTATTGATCACTATAAACTTTGGATATCTAAACATTTCAATATGATTAGTACACATAAAAAAAAGTATCATACATGAGAAAACTTTGGATATGGCAACATATAATTCACTGGGAATAGCGAAGCTGACAATAAGAACTCAAATCTATCATCCAATTAGATCATCACATATATAGGTTTTTTATTATATAAAAAATAATGCTTTTAGTTTTGTATGTCGAACATTAGAAAGTATGCAAAAATTTGTAGTCAAACGACAAACTAATATAAAGTCAATGAATTATCGATCGCTATAGTCCCTCTACGCCTTTAGCATAGACTAATAAAGGGGTATTATATAATATACATAGTTTTAGTTAAGAAATAAAGGGGTATTGTATAATATACATAGTTTTAGTTAAGTGATAAAGAAATAAAGGGGTATTATACACCTCCCCCGATAGTTATTTTTTACATAATTGTAATCATCCAACATCAAATAAAAACAAAACTCATCATAAGGTCGAGGACCACCCTTTACAATCCAAAAAGACATTCAAATTGTACAAACAGACTTCATAAATTACATAGAACTAACCAAGGTTATAATAGTGTATGTCCCTGTACTAACTAAAACCAACATAAATTTTAAAAATAGACTTCAAGGACTCTAAGAATAACACTTTGTCTTTGAATTTCTACTACAAGAGAGTTCCTTACTATAGAGAAAGTGCCTCTTTTGACAACATATCAGCCTGGGAATTTAATTCTCTAAAGGTAAGTTATGAAAACTGATTTCTTACCTTTATGATTTTTCTCATATTAAGAGATAACACTATGTTTTGGATTATGCATTTTCCATTGCCCCATCAACGAGCATCTTAGAATCTCCCCGAACTTGGAGTTTATCCAAACCTCTTTCCGTTGCAACTTTTCAAATAATCCAAAGAGTGAATAATTTATCCCTATTGTTTGATCCAATGCTCACCAAATTTTAAATGAAATAAATCATCTAGATTAAGGAAATGAAGAGCCCCTACACCACAAACAGTCGAGGATCTTTGGTTGGCACCGTTAAAGTAACTCCATGCAATCTCTTAATTTATAACTTCTTCTTTAATGACCCTTGGAGCTTTTTTTAGGGTGGCTTCCAACTCCCTTAAAAAGAGACCTTAATTGTTTGTGTTACTTGACAAGCAAGAATACATTTTCTATAAAGATCATTGTTTATGGATAACCAAAGACCCCAAATCACATAGCAAGGAAAAGATCTAACGTTGTACACTAATCTATCTTCAAACCATCTAGAGAAGCAATCCACAGAGGTGTATTTATTATGTTTGTCTCTAGCATCTTCTTCATTCAACTATCCTTCAATGCCACTTAGAGGTTTCCATTCCATTTGTTAGTTATAACTTCCTTTTTACTAATTGGTTCCCTTTTTGGTTGTTCATTCTCTTTCTTATGTCCTTGTAGTAGCTTAGCAATTTTGATTTCCTTTGTCGGTTCAAACTTCCTTTTCTTTAACTATACGAGTCTATTTCTTGGTCATTTGATTCCCTTTGCAATCATTGTAAGTTGCATGCATGTGAGTGTACACAACATGGGACACAATAAATCTATCAAATAAAACCCCCTTTAACAATTTTAGGTTATAATGACTTTGGCCATTTTTATATAATCAAGGGCAAGGCTTAAAAACACACATTAGCTAGGATTCAAGCATCGCGATTTGATGATCATAATCGATATCAAAACTGGGATTAGGTCATGTTATCTCCTACCCTAGGGACAACTAAGGAGATCACGTCTCGAGGCCCACATGTCCTAGACATGGAGTACCGAGAGCCAGACAAATTGAGCATGGCCCCAGAGGGCCCCTCTTTTCTTCAGTGCAGTTCACATATCACCAGCAATAGTATCCATCACACCAGCCTAGTCTTGAAGTAGCGGTGAGTCTTGCTTCATGAGGTAATGAGTATGGGTATCATGGTATGTATCACTCTGATTTATGAAGCACTTGAACATGTTGCATTGAATCCTTGTTCATTTCATGATGTTTGTTTGGAAATTATGTTCTTTTCCTCGTTCATACCTGGAAGGGTGACATGGTGCCCTAGTAAGTTGATTTCCCTTTAGGATGGGTTGCTACTAGGTGGATTTGTGAAAAGTAATTGTTGCTACTAGGTGGATTTGTGAAAAGTAATTGTTGCTACTAGGTGGATTTGTGAAAAGTAATTGTCCATTCCCTCCATACTTATTTCTTCCATCTCCCCTATCCTTGTTTGGGCATTGGGATTGGATACACTAGGAAGGGTTCTACCTTACCTCGTGGGAAGAAGGGGCTAAAGGCCCAGAGGGTAAAAGTAGCTAGCATGAGTTAAAAGCCAATTTTGAAACTTTCGATATCCTTCGCCCATGGATCCCCGAGAAAGCAGTGAAAAGCTTCTCAGTAAGAAAAGGGGACCCACAAGATAACATAAACACTCAAGGTACTAGTTGATGGATAGGAGGTCTCATCAATAGTCGATCTATTATGCCCATGGGCTTGTAGTGGTATGACATTACCACCTACCTGGTCACCAAGCCAGGGTAGTGGCTCTTGGTGGCATAGTCAAGAGAAAGGGGGTCTTATCACGAGCCAACCTTCTCATTTTAGTGAAATGTTTGCGGATAACGTTGTCACCTCTAGTCATCAAGCCAGGACAATGGCCCTCAACTATTTCCTTGAAGCACAAGAGCAAAAGATCAAAATAAATAAAGCTAAGAGTAAAAGGCAATGAATGGGCTAGGAAACAATTGCATTCATGACAAAGTGCATCTCACCCTCTACAAAGGCACCCACAAGGAAGACTTTACATTTCACTGTTATCACATGCACCCCATGCCACCTCTTACACTTACATGACTTGGACTAGATCCTACCTGGGAAACACCCCAAACTTAAGAGAGGTTAGCCCAATAGGACACCCTGAGACCTTCTCCAAACATAACTTGTTAAATTGCATAACGTCTTTGAGAATTTGTTTGGGTTAAGGGGGGTTTGATGCACATGTTTGGGTAATTTAATTATTGGATGTGATTTACATGCTATGATCCCTATGACTTATGAACCCTTGGAGGGTGTACTTGTTGTTGTTGCATGAACTTGCCCGGTGAACAAGTACATGTGAGGGAATGATTAGATCGAACCTTCATAGGGCTCAAAGCCCACCGATGGATGTTGAGACCCCAGTCAAGGGGCATGACAGAGATTGAAAACTTGCACCAGGAGAAAGAAGGACATTGCTTTTGGAGGCACCTTGGCAGACCTAGATCCAGGGGATCTTGCTCCTCCCACATAGACGTTAGCCCTTGAGGTCTTTGGACATCATCATGGATACCCTAGATGTCATCCATAATTGGTCTTGTCATCTTGGATGACATTTATGATGCATTGGCACATGTGGGCATGGTTTCAAGCCTTTGGAGGCCCAACATTTTACCTTCCCTGCCCAGTGTTCCATACTTGGGGTTCAATATCACCCTAGAGGGGTATGACGTCACCCCTAGAATGATTCTTAGGTGCAAATTAATTTTATTTTGTCCAGATTGAATTTGTGTAAAAACTTGGCCAGGTCAGTCGAGTAATTATGAACTGAAATTAATTTTAGGTTAAATTTTGTATAAATAAGCAGAAAGTGACATTCATTTTCATCACAACTTGTCATTGGAGACAAGAGATCTGAAATTTGCGCCCTATTAGGGTTATTGGCTGAAATTGTGAGGCTCCACTCTTGTTTAAGGCTGATTTTTGCAAATTGGATCAATTTTGGAAGTTTTATGGTGATATTGCATAGTATTCTTGTGATTTATTCTTGGTGAAAGTAAGTGAAATCTACATATTTTCATCTATTGAATGGTTTATTGTATGGTTTTATTTGATTATACAAGATTATGAAATTGCATGGTGTATTTAATGCTTGAAGTAAAAAACTTAAGTTGATAATTTCTTACTTTTTTGACTTGCCAAGCTTTCCATTAAATTGATCTAGTAACTAGTGAAACCCTAGAGCCCTAAATTGCTAGCACTATAAGGGTTTTGTACTGGTTATTGTTGCATAAATTTTACTCCATAAAAAGGCTAAGGAGGGCAAGGTGCTAGGGCCTAGAATTGCCTACACCCTAGCATTTTGTCTCTTGAGGTCAAAGTCTAGGAGGACTTAAGTTACTACTTCTCCTACACTTTTTCTCTCTTAGACTTTTGTGCATCGTCATTAATTTGTAGCCTTAGAAGAAGTCATCCTCCTTGACTCCATTACCCTTGAAGGAACTAGTCCTCTTCTCTTATTTCATGACAAGACTCAACTCAAACTCTTTCACTTAATACTTTACTAATTTGCTAACCTAGTCATTGGTGGGATAATCTTGGTCATTGGTTTAATGTTTATGGTTCTAAAAGTTTCTTATGCGTTTTAGTTTTATTTCCTTAGTTGTTTTAGTTTATTTAGTTGTTTATTTCATGTGTTTGGTTTGTTTAACCCATGTACTAACCTATGTCTTGTCTAGCAGGCCCAACTAGGCATGCAAGTTCCCTTGTTTTGCTCACCCAAGTGTCGAAATGGACACAACAGATTGGCGACCATACTGGGGAAAGGTATCAATTTCCACCCTATTTGGGCTTTGAGAGCACTTCTTTTTTACCCATTTGTCTTGCAGGTACCAAAATCGGCCTAGCATTACCTTTCAAGAGCCAAGTTTCGAGCTGGAGGACGAGAATTTCAGTCAAAATCCCCCCCTCGACGTGTATCATAACATTCTCGGGTATTTCATCCCACAGACAAGCACTCAATGCACTGTGTGCCTAAAAGGCTTCTATTCTTTGCGCACTGTGCACCCAAATGACTTTTGTTCTCTGCGCACTGTGCACCCACTACGCCTCTGTCTAAACTATAGCCTGCGCACATTTCTAGAGTTTGAAAATTGAAAGGATTTTTGTGATAATATGAAGACCCCTAGCCTTCAAATTCTTGCTTTCATGCAAATTGTAAATGCACTCCACTTAGACTCCTTTCCCATATGAAAGGTTAGATAAACATAGCCACTTAAAGGGTAAAAAGAACCATATATTCTCTTCTTTTTCCTTTGGTTTCCACATGGATGGCTTGTTTGTTTTGTAAAAGTTAAATTGAGATTATTTGCAATCACATATAAAAACACATCTTTGATAATTGAGTGTGCTCTTCTCTCGCACCATAGAGAGATCTTGAGAATCAGAAAGGTGGTTAAGGGGACATTTCATCTCCCTTAACAAAAAATATTTAGGAGAGGACAAAGCCCCCCTAGGGCCCCT
>JZKD02S2364668.1:317359-331402 GCA_000966675.3 Picea glauca
AACTATGGATTTCTAACTCCATTCATTAACTCTCCATTACTCTCCTCCTTACTCTCCCCCCTTACAAAGGGCTCACATAAGGCATTATATAGTTTTTCCTCACTTCCTCTTAAGAAAGAGCATTAACTCCTAGATCCACAATAAGAGGATCTAATTACAAAATAGGAAAAACAAGATCCATGAATGTAGGATCTCAAACCATCTTCAAGTACATAAAGGGGAGAGTCTATAAACCACCCAAAGACTCCTCATCCATGTCCTTGATTCTCTCAACCTAATAGTGAGAATAATGGCAAATTGGTGTGAGGTGGTTTCTCACATAAAAACCATTTTCCAAATCAGAATTTAATGAAAAATATGCGAGTCTAATTTCCCTCACAATAATTAATCATTTTACATCAATAATGAATAATATTGTATGAGTTTTTCAAAATCTCATAAGGCATAAGTAATATGCATGAGCATCTCATAAAGCATAAGAATGCATAAGACCCCTTCCTCACAAAGCATTAATAAAATGCATGAGAAATATAAAATTCAAAACATATAACTTCACCACTCTGCAAATCAACTTGGTGAACACAGTAAAGTCCTTCCATGTGTGGAAAAACGTCCGGATCACGCCTCCCCACAAAGAACCTTTTGGTCTCCAAAAGCATCAACTCTATCTGTATGCAAATATCCTCAAAAGGCGCATTCTTTCAAGACTCTTTCACATGCATACTTCGGAATCAGAATGCAAAGCCAACACTCGCAACCGCTGCAAAGCAAATGTTTGGGAAGGCACATCGCTTGTCTCCTTCACCTCTGTTCTTCGAAGCTAAAATGTCGAAGCCCACCTGCATAATCTTGCAACCTGTAGCAGATGATACATGTACTGCAATCTTTGGCATACCTTACTTGCCAAGAGTTTATAACTACACTCTTGGTCAAGTTTAGAATGAATAGCCAAATGGCGTAGGTAAAACGCCTCAATCAACTGTTTACAATGGTGATTACAAAGAAGCTAATGAAGGCTTAAGGAGCAACAATAATGCCTCTCACTCTCCTCACTCAAGAGTGGCTAAACAACCATTACAATGCTTCATAAACTTTTTACATGATGATTTCATGCTTACATCAAGACCTTTACATGGCCAATACATCAAAATTCAAAGGCAATTCTCATGCCAAATATGATGCCAAAAAAATGCACTATGTCCAAACTATGGCCCTTCCATGGCAATTACATCAATTTTAAAGGCAATTCTTATGTGCCAAAATGATGCACAAAAGGCAAACAATACTATGGCAATATATGCCAACATGTGCACATCAAATGTCGAACTCCTTTAATGGTCATATATCAAACTCTAAGCATAGGCAAAACGCCCCTTGATTGCCTTTGATCCATCATATGACAACTATGGGATGTATAATGAAGGTTTATTTCTTCACTTACTTTGGCATCTCCTTGGACAAAGCAAAGTCGATATATGGCTTATGGCAAAAGTCGATATATTTACTTTGGCATATGGCTTTTCACAAAAAAACGATTTTAGTGCCCAAAAGACCATCCAAAAGTAATAAAATAAAAACCTTATTTTCAATTATCAAACTTTACCAAAATGATGGGAAGTTCTTCGCAACTCCACCAAATCCATACTTTTGGAGTCTTCTAACTCAAGTCGCATCTCAGCTTGGTAACCAACACATGGTCGAGACACATTAGCTCCATGGTCTTATTAGTCGCATAACCAAATATATGAGTTTTCCAAATGATGATATGGATGCAACAACCATAGCTGCACAGGACGACTCATCATAAATAGATATGATCCATACCAACAATATCTCCAACACTGTCACCACATATTACTCGTATTGTGGACCACGTTTTCATAGCAGCACACCACCACCAACAGAGGTAGCTGGCACAAGGAAGGTTCGTCGAGTAATGGAATGAGAGAAGAGCAATATAGGTTGCAAATGGAATGCCAAGGATTTGGCCTGTATCGAATTTGAGTACGAACAAAAACTGAAACCCTTGACACTGCTTGAGAATGAACTCACAAATTGTAGAAAATTGGATTATAATTGGATATACCTCGATCCTTTCAGTGATCGACTGCTAGACCTGCAAATTTGTTTGGGTCACAAGTTAGTACCCCATCCACATCCTTCCATACGTGAATCTCTCTCAGGCCTAAGGCCTTGCCAATAGTTGTTGCAGTTTAATCGTTGGTTTGTCGGTGAGGGCACTGTATAGGTCCAATAGGCAATTATAAAATGTCGTTGCATCTTGCTTGATAAATTGTTGCAACCACATCTGCCAGCGCTCCTACAACACGATAGGTGGATTTTTTTCACAACAATCTGAGCGTGAGGTGCCATGCTACCGATTGTACCATCATTGCTCTTAATTGGCATTAACCCTCCTACCTCATCGCCATTAAGCTAGGGGTGCCATGGAGTCTCAATCAGAAGTTTGATTTTATTGATGGGAAGTCCTGTTGAGGTCATGGGCACTATATAATCCATGTCTTCGCTGAAGATAAGTGTTCGGAACACTAGTTTGCATACATGTATTTCTGAACATTCGACTTATTAAGATATGCAGATATGTAATCATTGATGCAAGGATCATATCGCGAAGTTTTGGCTTCTCCCTTGGCCAATCTAGATGAATTAGTTGAGAATTTGGGAGCATAGATATTGTACCATATCCATCATATCGTGTAAAATATCGCACAAAATCCCATTATGATCACCAACAACAGATTTATCATATTTATGCGTTGAAATTTTAATGTACACATAAATGCCATGAATTTTTCGACACTTCAATGGTAGACATGGATTCCTTTCAACTTGGAATCTCTCCAAATCCGTAATATAAGACACATTATCTATCTCAACACCTCATGCACAGTGATCACAACGAATTGGATGATGGCAATGATGCTTATGAACGGACGCGTGCTCAACAAAATCATCTCTATGCAACACAAATCTTGGAGGAGTGACAACCATCAATCTATTTTTGGAGACCGATTGACTCTGCCAACGAGTCGCAAGATGAATCACTATCAAAAACTTCAACATCCACTTTGAAGCAAATAACTAACGCCCTTCCCCAACGCCTCTTCGACTATTCCATCCGAATATCTCGATCGATCGACACAGGATCACCAATCTATGTCGTTGATGCAAAGGTGGGATTGGCATTCACAGGATAAATCCATTCCAACCAAAATTATAGTACAAATACAGAGGATTAGTATCGACATCCAACACAATGACCCAATCTGGCACCTCCCAATCGAATTGTTGCAAAATATCAATCCTTGTGGTCTTCTGCTCCTTTAACCGCAAGTTGTTGAGCGAGTTAGCTAGTTAGATTGGAAACTCTCCAGTCACCTCCCAGAGCAGCCTCAAACGCCCATCAAAATCAATATCAAACTGGGCACCAATGCACCATTGGAAATCGACTACACTAATTGTGTAATGGGGATGTGATTTGCAGGAAAAATAACAGGTATTCCTGCATCAACACAATATGCCGACAACGCAGTCAAAGTATCACCAATCGAAGCACAACCCACACCAGCAATGGGCTTATTCGAGATAAAGTTCAGAATAGTAGGCAACAATATACTACCAACATATACATCTACATAACAAACTCAGAGCTAAAGACTCGATGGCTTTGGAAAACATCTATTTGGCACCTACAATATTTCATTAATTGGCCTTTATTTCAACGGTCTCCCACCTTGTTTGGTAGATGCCTTGAATACATCAATAAGATCATCAATATCTTTAATAGAGACATGGTTATCCAACTGCTAGAAGAGTTGATCATGAATAATTTAAAAAAAATCAATGAAGGTAGCATCAACGTCCCCCATAAAAAAAAAACTCATAGAAAGTTTTCAATTTTGCAGAAATGATAACCATTGTTTACCAAACCATTCAAACGGATGCTCCTTGATTTGTTGATATTTTTGAAGAACTGCTTCTGGGATTATTGTCGTTGGAATAACTCCTTCATCTACTGCCTTCTTCTTTGCAAGAGTTCTTACGACTCTTTTGTCACGTTTTGGACGAAGCCGAGGATGAATTTTCCAGCATTTTCAAATCCAATGGTCACTAATCTCGCAATGAGTGCAATAGGTCCTTTACTTCTCCTTTAACAACATCTCCTTGTCATGAAGAAGTGAAAGAGGTTCTTTCTGTCTTGCCTCAGTTCCGATGGACATGCTCATCTTTTCTACCCAAACTTTCTTCTTGCGATCCTTGGATACATCATGGTTAGAAGACCTATGACCATAGTCATCTTTCTCATATGTAAGAAAATAATTGAAATGTCCTTTATACCTTCGTGAGTGGTTCTTGGTCTGATGAGGACAAGCTGGCTTGATTCCTTTTGTGGAATCTGATGGTGAAGAGATGGTTTTTGCTTCAACAACCTTTGAGCATTCTCCATTCTCCTCCTTGACATAACCCAAACATTTGAGTCATGGTATTTGTACCACCTCTAATAGTTGAGTGATTCCTTGGCCATGAATGCCAAGTCCACATCCTTTGTATCCCATCTTCGTGAGGAGCTTCATGCCCATGTTAGTTTCATACTGAGAAAACATTGAGCTTGACAAAGCATCATATACTTCAGTTTGAGTTTGTGCAGACGTGATGGAAGGCTCTTTGTCTTCCATTCATTCACCATGATTCAACTTGGCCAAGAGATCATCCTTGGTTTGCAATTCGAGTTGCAATTCTTCAATAATTTCGTTGAGGAATTCTTGATGAAGCTGAGACCTCTCTTGAAGCTCTTGCTTCTCTTCTTCTGCAACCTACAAAAGTCTCCTCAACTCTGCATTTTCAACTTCAATGTTGTGATTGATCTCTTGAAATTCTTGAAGTATTTATGTTCTCTTCGCTCCTTTTCCCATCCTGCAAAGTAGTCAACCTAGCTCTGATACCACATGATCTGAAAATGGGCGAGTACTTTACGCAAGTTTTCAATTAAGAATCATTTTCTGACGAAGTATTTTCATAAGGATGGAAGGGCCTATGAATCCAAGAGTAACCATGCTTATTAAACAAGAATACATAACATACATGAACTCAAATGGAATAAGCACATGAAAAGGACAAGAAAGAGAGACAACCAATGTTGGTAACGGAGTTCACCCCTCCTGGGCTACGTCTTCGGACCCGCTTCAATTGGAATACAGATCGCTTTCATTCCTTCTTCAAAAAATGTTGGGACCTTTTCATAAGTGATTACATAAGACATGCCTTCTCCTTCAGTGAGGATTCAAGAAGACTGCTCACACACATAACTCTCCATACATCAAGAAGGATAATACCTTACATGAATGAGTCTCTCAAATCTTTAGGAGTAGTAGCACTATGGATTTATAACTCCACTCATTAACTATCCATTACTCTCCTCCTTACTCTCTCCACTTACAAAGGGATCAAATAAGGCATTATATAGTTTTTCCTCACTCCCTCTTAAGAAAGAGAATTAACTGCTAGATCCACAATAATAGGATCTAATGACAAAAGAGGAAAAACAAGATCCATGAATATAGGATCTCAAACCATCATCAAGTACATAAAGGGAAAGGTCTAAAAACCACCCAAAGACTCCTCATCCATGTCCTTGACTCTCTAAACCTAATAGTGAGAATAATGACAAATTGGTGTGAGGTGGTTTCTCACATAAAAACCAATTTCCAAAATATAATTTAATGCAAAATACGTGAGTCTAATTTCCCTCACAAGTATTAATAATTTTACATCAATAATGAATAATAATGTATGGGTTTCTCAAAAGCTCATAAAGCATAAATAATATGCTGAGCATCTCATAAAGCATAAGAATGCCTTAGACCCCTTCCTTGTGAAGCATTAATAAAATGCATGAGAAATATAACACTCAAAACATATAACTTCACCACTCTGCAAATCAACTTGGTGAACACAGTAAATTCCTTCCATGTGTGGAAAATCCGTCTGAATCACCACCAATATCCACCTGGATGTTGTGTAGGGCTTCAAGACAACCCCGGAAGTGTAGAACCCACAATTACAAAGAGATCTCACCATTACAGAGAAACATGCCGAACTAAAAACTATCAAGATGAGCCAAGTGGAATTTTGAACAAGTGGGTGGCCACCAATATCCACCTGGATCAGTCCTCCTCCCTTAGGAAGCAATGGTCTCCATTGTGTTGAGTTCCCTAGGAAGAGGGTAAAGCAATCTTGGTGAGTTCCTTGCCTTGCTGGAGAAGTTGTGCTACTTGGTGTGTGGAAGGTTGTCACGAACCTGTTGCTGGCGGGGTTGATTCTGTTCCACCAACATATTGTATCTTGGCTTGATGCAACATTGTGTAGGCACCATTGTAGGTGAAGAAGCAATATCTTCTTTCCCTTTTGCAATCTGCTTCTGCTGGAAAGAAGGTGTCGAGGCTGCAGTAGTTGTAGTGGCCTTCTGTTCATCCTTTGAACAAATTGTGAAGTGGCTGAAATTAGCAGTATGAGAGATTACCTTGCGACACTATTTTGGTGGAATATTGGTCGAAACTACCTCTGGTATCCTGTAGAGATGACCCCCCAGAGTAATAATGACACTACGGGACCGAGACTCATAAAGAACATGACGTTTCCACATATATGGTTGGCCCAAAACAACATCATAAACATAAAAAGGGGAGACATCACACACTACCTCATCATTGAAGGGATGGATGCCATAGGACATGCGACACTGTTGGCTGACACAAAGATCTCATCCTTGGTTAACCCACTCGATGTTGTAAGGTTGTGGGTGTAATGTTGTCGACAACCCCAACTGTTTGATGACCTTAGCTGAGATGAGTTTCTTCTTGCTTACACTATCAATAATGAAATGCAACAGGGTCCCTTTCACCCACATCTGTGAACGAAAGAGGAGCTCCCCGTCTTCCGGATCTGTTGGTTCTTCTAGTTGAATTTTTGTAGTCGCGATGGTAGCAGTGGGGTCTACATCAATGATCTACCCTTTTCCATTATTTTCTAGATCAGATTCTAAATCCGGGTTCAACTCCTTGTCTTTGATCTCAACCACCAATGATTGTTTTGAGCGAGATTCATCAATGTTGTGCCACAGGCTTTGTGCAAGTGGCACCACTTCCCAATGTCATTCTCCGTCTTTACCTTACCCTTATTTTCCTATGTATTGGATTGGTTGTCAGGAAGCTGTTGGTCTCGGACATCTTTATTATGATTTGGTTGTTGTGGATTTGTAGACCCAAACTCCCATTTGTTCTGGTGACTAAATTTCTGCTCAATTTTGAGAGCATATCGATGGGAATCTCCCAGTGATGAGATGTTTAGGAAATCCATTTCGATTTGGATGTACCTATGCAGAGCCCCACGGTATTTCAGAACCAGATTCCACTCAGATTCTTTTATACCTAGCTATGTGCGCAAGGTATAAGCGTTTGTGAACTTCGGCATCGTTTGGCCCCTCTCTTGCTGCGGTGTGGTCCATCTCGTGTACCGGTCTTGATAGTCATCAACAGGGTAATATTTTTCCTTGAACGCATCCACAAAAAATATCCCAAGTGGGCTCGACCCCATATATTCCAGATTCCTATATGAAACTTTGCTCCAAATAAGTTCCCACCAATATTTGACATGGGGTAGAGCCTTGAGGAGTGTGAGGTGATCTTTTCCCTGTTGGAAAAAATGTGAACAGAGAAATAACCTTCTAGCATATTTGACTGTTTTTCTAGGGTATCCGCATCTATCTGACCTTCAAATACGAGAATATCAAAATTAACTTGTACCTTGAAGGGAGAGGTTCCTCCAAAGTGGTCACTTGATGAATAAGCGCTTACTGTTATCGACGGGCGTTGAAGGATGTGGGAAAAATTCTCCATCATTTCATCCCTCTGTTGAGCGAGAGCTTGCTCAAGCAACATAAGAATAGAATCTTCTGCTCCACCATTTTTCTTTTCTCCCGCCATGGAGGGTTTCTTGGGCGTGTGAGAGCGATTGTCCTCAAGAGAGACAAGCTTGAGACCCAACTTACTATACTTGAACTGTAAAAAATAATAAAAAAGTACCTAGGTAAGTGTTTCTCCTCACCTAGGCGCCCAAGGAGTGGCAAAATGCCTAATGTGGACCCTAGTCATTTGATTTATGAGATGTAAATTAAAAGGTGTCTTTTTGAACTTAGGGAAAGTGGGTGAGTTAAGTGATTTAATCTCCACCACTCATATCGTCTAATATCAACCATTGGATTAGATGACCTTTCACCTTCCATTCATTGAGTTGATTAGTTTAAGGAGGGCACACCCACTTTGGGTAGATGAATGAATTTTTGAGAGAGCAAGAGGAAGAGGAGAAATCGAAAAAGAGAAGAGAGGAAGTTGTTGAGCATTGACACACATTCCAAGACAAGGTATAAGATGGAAATCGAGGCAAAAGGTACAACCAAAAGACATGCCATACAGTACAGATTTCAAGAGGTAGTGCAACTGAGAAAGGTATAGTCCGTACAACATAAAGGGTGCATGCATTTCGAGGCAGTTTGGCACAGATTTGAGGCACATTTAATGCTGGAAATTCCATACAACATACCCAAAAATTGTGGCACAATTTTCTAGATAGTACGTTCATCATTTATTGTTGGGACAAACATACGGCGGTACATATCTCTTACACATAAATCGAGGAGCTGATTTGAAGGTTGTTCTGAAGGAGATTTGGCTAATTTTTTTCTGAGATAAGTTTGTGAGGTTTTTGTTGATAATATTTCTGTTGTAAAAGACATTTTCTCTGAGCTCTCAAATAATAAAAATTCCCTCTCTTACTGGTTTTCCCCTTGTGGGTTTTTCCAGGGTCACCGTTAGACCAAAAATCTCTGTGCATTTAATTTTTTGAATATGGTGTTGCTGATATAAATTTATTTATGCATTAAATGTTGTTCAAAATCCTCATGTTCCAGTTCTGAATTTTTTTTTATATGCTAAGTATTTATGGTTGTCATAAAATTGGGTTTTGGGCATTAAACATTGAGAAAAATTAACCAGACTTGAAACTGGGTGGGGCCTGAAAATTTTACATGGTATTAGAGCTGAGTTGAAGAGAAGTGCATATTTAAATCAATAAGACAGAGAGTGGGACAAAAGTTACTTCACTAGACATATTTCTGAATTTTTATTTTCAGCAAAGAAGGGTCAATGGCTACTAGTTTAAGGGTTGAGGACATACTTGATGGGGTAGTAAATTTTGGTGCTTGGAAGAAGAGAACGATTTTGATTCTGCAGGAGAATGATTTATGGCACATTATTGAGAACTCCACAACAAACCCAGTAAATATACCTACAGACGCTACTCTTCTAGTAGCCTATAACAAGAAGAGTATCAAGGCTAAAATAATCATCCTTAATGCCATCAAGGACCATTTGATTCCTCATGTGACCGGGAAGACATTTAGCCTATGAGATGTGGGAGTCCTTGACAAAGTTGTATCAAAGTACAAATAAGAACCGAAAGATGGTTTTGAGAGAAAAACTGAAAAGCATTAGAATGACCAAGGCTAAAAATGCGGTCACATATCTTACCACATTGACACAGGTGAGAGATGAACTTGAAGTTGTTGGGGAAGCCATTATTCATAGTGAATTTGTGAGGACAACATTGAATGGGGTGACCAAACAATGTACTATTTTTGTTGAGGGCATTGTGGCTAGGGAGAATCTTTCCAAGTGGGAACGTCTTTGGGATGACTTTGTTTAGGAGGAAACACAGAGAGGTTATCTGCATGGCAGTTCATCTACTGGTAATGATGAGGAGAATGTGGCTCTTGCTGCTAACAACAAAATGAAGTTCAAAAAGGGTCATAAGGGAGGAAAAAAACCGAAGAATGAAGGCAAGAAGCACATGAGAAAATTCAAGTGCTTTGCATGTCACAATTTTGGGCACTAGGCATAATAATGTCCTAATAAACAGAAGAAGCAGGCAACAACTTCAACAAAGGTGGAGGAGTTTTCCACCAGGTTCGATAAGGAGTTTTCCTTAGTGGTGTGTCTTTCCACTAAAGCCACACATTCCAGTGTTTGGTATATTGATGGCGATGCCTTCCTCCATATGATGGGTGTTTGTGAGTGTTATCGCACAGTTTGTAGTTTAGGTCAAAGGCTAAAGGATAGTGATCAAACTGGCGTAACAGGAACCTTCCCCACCCAATGTCACCTCAATGGGGAGGTTCTTTCTGTTTAGGGAGGTTAGCCCCGGGGAGACGTCCCAGACAACCTGGGGTTTTGAAGAGGCTAAGGTATAAAGCAAGGTTAAAGTTTCCTCCTCACAGGTTACCACCTAGATCAGATAGTCCGAGTAAACAACCAATAACGAAGTGTATGCCCTATTGAAAACACATGCCCGGAACAAGACAACAACAATACAATATATATGCAGGCTATAACTCAAAGGGTTACTACTTCAATAACTATCTGATATCATTTCATAAACAATGTAAAGTGATAGAGACAAAATGAAGTCAACGTTTTTTCAATTAACCATGAAAGAGAATCAATTCATCAATATCTATCAAGATGATTAAGCTAACAGTGTATCCAATCAACAATTTGCTCAATAAATGCTTCAAATCATCATTTAATTGCTTATATTCAACTTTTGGTTTGTCAAGATGAGATAACCAACTATGACGTCAACCCTAATTAGGTTAGTTTGTTAGTTAGGGTTTCAAAATTATAGTTTTGAAAGTGGTTTTGTACACTAAGACTTCAACGTTGGAGGTTAGAAATTAGTGCCTTAGTGTATATGGAGTCAAACAAGGCAAGGGAACAAGGTTTTGAAAGGATGAAGACTTAAAGACTGGAGGGAAGGGTTCTAGAGTGCTGGAAAGGCAGGGCCCTAGAATCAAAACCCTAGGGGAAAGAGGCTCACTCCGGTGTTGCTTAAGCAAGGCCTCGTGCTCTTTCCTCCTTTAGGTCATCTTGGCAAAACGGCTAGCATAAATAATAGGTCTAAAGGAGAAAGTGTTGTAAGGACAAGGCTTTCAAACGCTAGAAGATGATGGCCCTAGGTGTAGATAACCTAGGCCTAGGATGTCACCCTCTTTCAACCTATAAACTTCAACACTAGCTTGAGGGAAGAAGCAAGATGAGTGTAGCAAAGGCTAGGCTCAATCCTTCTTCTACAATTGCTGAAAAATCTCTCTCTAAGGGGACATGTAACAATGACCTACATGTGTGCTTGTTACCTAGGGTTTTAAATCAACAATTTAATAAGCAAATGCAAGAAATTACACCTACAACCATTCAATTAAGAAGTTTTGCAAAAAATTCACTTACATAGAAGCATAAGCAAATCCTAGTTGTAAACCTTCCTTGAGAGAAATGCTATAAGATGCCAAAAATATCCTTCCAATAACAAGTGCGCCTCACTTAGCAAGAAAATATACCCAAGAAGGGCGAAAAAATCAGACCTCACAAGTGTGAGTGAATTGTGTTAAGTAAAAATGAGGGAAAACATCCTCAATATATATCATCCAATGACCTTTAATTAAAATTAGGTCATTAAATTAGCCGACAAGGCTAATAACTAAAAATCATACTATTTTACATCAAACTGCTAAAAGAAAACCCTAAATGAGCTATGAGCAAGATGTCTAGCCCTTTTGAGGTAGACGTTGGCCCTTTTTAGGGAAAATCATAGCACTAGATGACAAACGTTGGCCCTCTTTGGGCCTCCAAACTCTGCCACACGTGCCAAACTGCCCTGTCAAACTGCCATGCACTGGAGGTGACGTCAAGGGCCTTTAGAGGACGTCCTGGGTCAACAGAGGGACACGTTCCACCTGCAGTGGGTCAACCCCTTAAGGCTAGGCTCAACCAAGGCGTCCTGGATGAAAATGTCCTTCTTCTTCTCTCGTGCAAAGGCTCGACCAATCAATGTCTTGTCTCTGCCCCTAATGAGGTCCCAACAACTATCTGATGGGCTCTTCAGCCCCATGGAGGTCTGAACTAATCATCTCCCCATGTGTACCGGTCCACTTGGTACCTGTCCATCGGGCATGGTCCTGCACATCAAAAACTTCGCCCTCCGTGGGCTCATTAGTCCCTGGGATCATAGCAATGTCAATCATATTTCATAATTAATTTTATCAAATGCATGCATAAAACCCCTAGCATATCATCTAATAGCTCAAAGACATTACAATGACCTACTATACAAAGCTGAAGAAAAAGACAAAGTGCCCTATTGGGCCAGCATCCATAAGAAAAGGAAAGTTTCCAAAGGATATCATCCTAGCCATGTAATATGAGGTGGTGTGGTCTAAGGATGTCCAGACATAATGAAAGACAGGGGTGAATATTATCCGTGGGTACCTTTGTAGGAGGCGAGTAGTACCTGTCATGGATGCAATTCTTTCCAAGCCCTTTATTGCCTTTATTCTTTCCTTTCTTTATTACTTTTTCTTTCTCTTTATTTCAAGGTCTAACTAGAGGACACTGCCTTGGCGTGGTGACCAGAGTTGATAGTGTTACCCATAAGTACTTTCACATAGATGATAAGGCTGGCTCGTGATGAGACCCCCTTTCCCTTGGCCTTGCAACCAAAGGTCACTGCCTTGGCGTGGTAACCAGATAATG
This sequence comes from Picea glauca, assembly GCA_000966675.3. NCBI lineage: Eukaryota > Viridiplantae > Streptophyta > Pinopsida > Pinales > Pinaceae > Picea > Picea glauca. Next base: position 330,019 of record JZKD02S2364668.1, read on the forward strand.
GCAATGTCATACTGCTAGGTACCTATGAACACAATGGGCTGGCTCGTGATGAGACCCCCCATCCTCTTGGCTAGGTCTTGTTTTGTTATTTTTCTTCGGGTCCCTCTTGTTTCTTATTGAGAGGCTTTTTATTGCCTCCTCGGGGATCCGTGGGCGAGGCATCTCTAGGTTTTATTTTTTATGGCTTTTATCTCTTACCAGCTGCTTTTACCCCCTGGGCCTTTAGCCCCTTCTTCCCACAGGATAAGGTGTAACCCCACAAATAGGTCATCCTAATGTCCGGACTAGGGGAATGGGAGATAAGATGTAAAAACGATAATATGATGGGAGCGGACGATGGCTCTTCAAAATCCCCCCTGGTAGCTAATCAAAACCTATGGGTACAAGCTTGCTAGGGTACCCTCTCAATCCCCCCAACCATGGTCAAGTGGGTTAGTGTAAGATCCAAGCAGTCGTCAGAAATGAAAGGAATCTGATGCATATATCTTAAAGTTATAATGATAAAACATGACACATACCATGATACCTGGACCAATTACCTCATGGAGCAAGAGTCTTCTCCGATACAAGTCCAAGCCGAAGGTGATGGATGTTGCTGCTGCTGATAGGACAATTCTGATGAAGAGAAAGAAAGATGGGCCCTCCAAGGCCATGCTCAGGTCAATCCTACTCTCGGTACTCCATGTCTAGGACCTGTGGGCCTCGAGACATGATCTCCTAGTTATCCCTAGAAATCGGGGATAACAGTGAGCATTTGACAGATATTACGCATATTGGTGATCTTGAGGTATTGCTTGGAGATGACTAGGTGGTCAAGCCAGTTGGTAGTGGGACAATATCATTTCAGAGGGAGTCTCAACCTCCCATGTTGTTGAGATATTTCCTATATGTTCCTGGCTTGAAGAAGAATTTGATTTCATATTCTACTATTGAGGAGAGGGGATATGAGGTGTTGTTCCATGATGGAAAGATGCTTCTATTTCCAAAGGGGTCCAATATCACTTCGGCCAAAGTGATTGGGACTTGTGATAAGAAGTTGTACAAGCTCATGTTTCATCCAACTAGTGCATTGTATCATACTACCAACAACAATGATATTTGTGAGCTATCGCATCAGAGGATGGCCCATTTGCATCATGGGTCTCTGAGGATACTGAGAGAGTGTTTTGTTGACCTATTTTTAATTAAAGGTCATAAGAATCATATAAATAGAGGATGTTTTCTCCTCATTTTATCATAACATAACTTGCTCTCTTGTGAGAGTGATACTTTAGCTTTTGTTCTTGGTTTATCTTCTCTTGGAGTGAGGCGCAACCTCTTGGAAGGACTATTTTTTGGCAAGTGGTGCTTTTATTCATTGGAAGGTTTACAACTAGGATTTGGA
>JZKD02S2364668.1:331412-345237 GCA_000966675.3 Picea glauca
CATCCTAATGTCCGGACTAGGGGAATGGGATAGATGAGTGGGAGATAAGATGTAAGAGTGATGATATGATGGGAGCGGACGATGGCCCTTCAAAATCCCCCCTGGTGGCTAACCACAACCTATGGGTACAAGCTTGCTAGGGTACCCCGTCAATCCCCCGAACCATGGTCAAGTGGGTCAGTGTAAGATCCAAGCAGTCGTCAGAAATAAAAGGAATTTGATGCGTATATCTGAAGGTTATAATGATCAAATATGACACATACCATGATACCTGGACCAACTACCTCATGGAGCAAGAGTCTTCTCTAATACAAGTCCAAGCCGAAGGTGATGGATGTTGTTGCTGCTGACAGGACAAGTCTGATGAAGAAAAAGAAACATCAGCCCTCCAGGACCATGCTCAGGTCAATCCTGCTCTCGGTACTCCATGTCTAGGACTTGTGGGCGGACCTATGGGCCTTGAGACATGATCTCCTAGTTATCCCTAGAAAACGGGGATAACAGAGATGCCAGTTATATCTAGTAAATAATTACAATAAGCATTTATCTCAATATTTCTCACATGCTACCAAGTATTCAATAATAAAACTTTTCAAAGATTGCTATCACAATTAGAGTGTTTAGCAGTTATCAAACTTCATATGTGCAAATTTGAATCTTATTAATTTAATCAATCAAACCTGCAACTTGGAGTCTTGTCCTCATGAATGAGTGTTGTTGTTTTTCTTACAAGTCTCCTTCACTCAAGATGACAAGTATTTTCTTCAACCTGTCCTCTATACTAAGACAATATGCTATCTTGACAGAAATCTGAGTTAGGGAATAAACTCTATAATCTCAACTTTAATCAATCTACTACTTTGACTTTAATTTTGAGCAATGGTTAGTATGATAACTTCAACAGATCAAAATGCAACCTAGATATTCATAAGATCACAATAATGCCATAACAAGTAGAGGCATATCAAAGTAATCAAACCGGGGGTGCATAGTTCCTCTGAACGTGTTGGATCTGAGATCCTTCTGGGTCTATGATTGTTGCTTAGAAAAAACATCCTTTCTCCTGCAAGTACCCTTTAAAATAATGATACAGCTTAAACATATGTAAGTACATACCTCTGACAGCATCGATCGGTAGTGGCACCATCCAGCAGCAGCGGCAAGCAATGACAAGCCTTTAAAATTTCAAAGGTGCTTCATTAGAGTTGGAGGTTTGCTAGGGTAAGGCTCACTAGAACAATCAGTNCTTTTACTCCAACAATAGTTACTATGACCTATACATCCTTGTCAACACTTTCTACAAGTTGCAGTATTTAACAGTGAACTTATTGTGTTACCTGCAACATTTTCTCATTAAACAAAACACTTGTGTGACTGAATTACTTCCATCAGTTCATCAAAGTCCAGTTTCTGCAGACAATACTAACAATAACTAGCATAAACAAATAAATTGATCTTACATCCTTCTGAATTGAAGCATTGCTATGGCCCTTGCTGAATTACGATACATGACAATCGAACTCAAAGTATTTTGACATCATCGACAGAAATGGAAGTGAGACCAAAGCTTCATATCTAAAACAGAAAAGCATCGTGCTATAATTTGGAAGAATAGAGTGCACTTTCAAACACATTCCTTGAGACTAAAAGTGATATTTTCCAAAAACAAGCATATTCTATCATTTTCAAAGTCTAAAGCTCAATGCATGACATGGTAATACCAATATTCCTGGTTACAATCAGTAGAGAAGATTGGAACATATTGGATTTCGGAATGCAATCCCTATAGTTTGCAAATATGTTTATTCTCTAACAAGCAATAACAAAGCCATGTGTGATTAAGAAACAAATGTTGTAAGAAAATGTGAATAGAAATGAATAATAGGTCTCTAATTGCCAGTAATGCATATTCTTAAGGCCTCTGCCATACTCCATCATTTCTTAGAAGAATGATTTGGTAAAATTCAAACAGACTTACTCTCAATGCATAGTCTGAAGATTTTTCTGACACAGGGCATACAATTGCCTGCCGAGGACTGAGCCAGAAAGGCCATTTCCCTGCATAATGCTCCAGGAGTATTGCAAGCATGCGCTCGACAGAACCAAGTATGGCCCGGTGTATCATGACAGGTCTTTCCCTCTTTGCTTCATCCTCAGTAGAGTAAGATAAATCAAATCGAATGGGAAGCTGAAAATCAAGCTGTTACAAACAAGTCACATGCATCTAAACATTAGCTAAATCTTTGATTAAATATGATAACTAAATAGTGCAAATGAAACAAACTTCAAAATGAATACCTGAATTGTCGCACACTGAAATTTTCTTTTCAAAGCATCAAAAACAGTGATATCTATCTTGGGCCCATAAAAAGCACCATCGCCTTCATTAATCTGCACCATACTTATTATAATCACTGACAAAGTATAATACACTGAAAATCTACAGAAAGAACTACATTCTTATAGCATGCTTGTAACAGAACGAATAATGGTAGAGCCCAATACTCTGTCAAAACAACCAGTATCCTTTTCTCAATTCATTTGCCTGAATTTTCTTTCCAAGTGTTACATTCACCAGAGGTATAGGAAGGTTTAACATACTGGTTCTTCAAATGATATATTAACTGTTTTCCAAATTCCCGATGATTGTGAAGCCTGCATAAGAGACATATGGAGGATGACGTATGTTTTCATCCTTAATTTTTCTATGGGTGTTAGTCCCTTCTCTCGACAATGAATTTTTATATTAATAAATTATACTCTTATTTTTGTTTCTCTATAGGAAGGTTCAACTGTTAACATATTGGTTCTTCCAATGATATATTAACTGTTTTCCAAATTCCCAATGATTGTGAAGCCTGCATAAGAGACATACGGAGGATGACATATGTTTTCATCCTTAATTTTTCTATGGGTGTTAGTCCCTTCTCTCGACAATGAATTTTTATATTAATAAATCATACTCTTATTTTGTTTCTCTATTCAAAATTTGTACATGTGTTCCTACCTAGCTATATGTGTATCTTTCACCTACTCTCTTTTTGTTCTCTTAGTGTTTGTTAATGTGCAGCTTAGAGGGTTACTCATTAAGAAAAATTATGCAATTAATGTTGGACTTAGTGGGTGCCTAATATCTTCGAAGTTAGCCCTATGTTTGAGTCATATTTTATTCTTATGTTTGAGTCAACCATTTGCTGAAATCCCAAAGACTGCAATCGCAGCATATTAAACATACGGAGAATGAAGTGTTTCATCCTTAAATCTTACCATCAGTACAGTACCTTCTGTGGACATACCTTCACCAAAATCTATGCCACTATTCTTTCACATATGGTTATCTGACCATTTAGAGAAGTGAAAACTTAAGGATAATGGACAGGCAGGTTTTCACAGAGAATATCAGACTGTTGATCATATACTCGCTCGTCAGGCTATCATTGTGGAGGCAAGGCAAAGCTCTTCGTTGGACTTATATTGCTTTGTTGACTTTAGGAAGGCTTCTGACTTAGTTCCAAGGGTGATTCTTTTTCAAAGGTTGCAGGACACCGCCATATCCAAGTGTTAGATTTTCTTAAATTTACAGAGAAATAGATTTAAATCTTCTTTTATATTTAACAAAAATATATCATATTCTGAAAATATGAGCAGCATAAACAAGCACAAGAAGACACAAAGATTTATCCTTGGAAAACCCCAAACCCGGGGAAAAAACCAGCCAACCTTTTTTAGATAGATTCTCTCTGATAATACAATCAAACCATGAACAAGTTCTTCCAAGAGCAAACTGATAATGAAGAAACCCTGATCCAAGACTAGCGCACTAGTCAAAGGTAGTGCACCAAACGGGCTGCAGCAGTAGCACCATACAGAGCTAGCACACCTCTTCCCAGAGATAGCGCACAAGAGATACCAACAAGAAATACCAAGAACCCCAGTTGCTGCAGTAGCTGCGTCTTCTCCTTCCCTCAGACTTGCGCTTTCTTCTTGACTGATATAGTTGTGTGTGTGACTGAACAAATGAGCAAGGCGTCACCTTATTTATAGACATCAAGTCACTTTATTTGGGGCCAACTTCTCTTCTGGGAAATTCTATTAACCCTTTATCTTTTCCTATGGGCCGACTTCTCTTCCTTGAAGTTCCATTTCCGCTTTATTATTTTCCTGTGGGCCGACTTCTCTTCCAACGTGTTCTTCAACTGTTCAATGGTCTTCCTTTGACTTATGTAATCTTCTTCTCTTATAAGAAAGGTTGTCCAGGAGGGAATATCTCCCGCTGCTACCAAAACATCAACACTCCCTCTTAGCTAGGGAGGTATTCTTTCAAGATGTTTTCTTCTAATAGTCCCAAGACTACCACCATAGTCTCACAACTATGCTGCAAGCACCTAGTAGCCCCAAGGCTACGACCATAGTCTCACGACTATGCTATCCAGTAGTACAAGACTACCGTCATAGTTTCAGGACTACGAATCTAGTAGCAAGGCTACCATTATAGTCTCCATGACTATGAATATAGTAGCACAAAGCTACCACCATAGTCTCCACAACTACGAATCTAGTAGCGCAAAGATACCACCATAGTCTCCATGACTACGAATCTAGTAGCACAAGGCTACCACCATAGTCTCGACTCTCCATCACTACGAATCTAGTAGCACAAGGCTACCACCATAGTCTCCACAATTACGAATCTAGTAGCACAAAGTTAACACCATAGTCTCCACGACTATGAATCTAGTAGCACAAAACTACCACCATAGTCTCCGTGACTTCACTATGAGCATCCAGCAGTACAAGACTACCGCCATAGTCTCTATGACTACACTATAATGTTTCTCCTCTCCTAGTAGTCCCGTTCACACCCATCAACTGCACAAGACTACTACCATAGCCCCAAGGCTACGCCATGTTCCTAAGGCCATGCTGCAAGTCCCATTCACACCTAGCCAATTCACATGGCGTAGGCAAGATTTGTACCAGGCTACATTTTACTCCCTCAGTCACTTCACATGACTGATCTGGGAAAAACCCTTGGCCAGAGGGAGAGCCCACTCGAGTAGAAACATCACACCTCCCTCTTAATGAGGGTGGACATTCTGCATCATGCCAAGTTTGTCTCTAAAGTGCTCATACTTCACTCTAGACAGAGGCTTAGTGAGAATGGTTGTTATCTCCTCATCTATGGATATGTATCGGAGCTTCACTGCTCCTCTCTGCACCATGTCTCGGATGTAATGGTATTTGATCTCTATATGCTTTGACTTGTCATGAAAGATTGGATTCTCTGAAAGCTTCATACAACTTTGATTATCACAATATATCAAAGTTGGCTCCAACTCTAGATCAAATAACCATGCAAGCAACTTCCGAAGCCGCACTGCTTCACAGCTTGCAACACTGGCTGCTATATACTCTACCTCTGTTGTACTGAGTGCCACTGACGTTTGTTTTCTGCTTAACCATGAGATCATACCTGATCCCAAACTGAAGCAACATCCTGATGTGTCTTTCCGGTCCACTGCACTCCCCACCTAGTCAGACTCTGTATAGCCTTGCATCTTTACTGCACCGTCCGAGACATATCTGAGTCCATATCCAACCGTACCATGCAGGTACCTCACCACATGCTTTGCTACTATCCAATGCACAAGTCTAGGCTCAACCATGTACTGATTCAATGTGTTCACTACAGAGCATATATCCAGCCTGGTGTTAACCAGGTACATCAAGAATCCGATCAATTGTTTGTACATCATGGGATCAACCAATCTAAAGATGAATCACTCAAGAGCTTCAGATTACTAACCATAGGTGTGGCCATGGACTTCCAGTCCATCATCCCAAATCTCTGCAGTATCTCAACTGTATATTTTCCTTGGCTAAGGAAAATCTCATCTATAGAAAATTAGTGACATAGGCAAAATAACTCATAGAGCAATGTCACACACTTAAGCAAAAATTGATTTTTGTCTTAAACGAAAATAATTCACATCACAACTATACTTCAAAAGCTGAAACACACATTACTAAGTACATTTGCAACGGAAAATAACAATGAACAACAGTCACAAATCCATGTGCACACCCAAAAATTTTGGCAATTAGCCAGGGAAAACCCCAATGTGGGGAAACCCAATGAGAGAGATTTTATTCAGCTTCAGGAAAGTACATATCAGCAGCAGAAATACATTTTCCAGCAAGATAAATTCACTTACAGCACCCAATAGACCCCACAATATTATGCCTTGGAAAATGTGCCAAATCTGTACTATTGTATGACCCACCCACAAAACAGCACTTTGAAAAACGTGCTCACAGGTTATTGTACAAACAGAAAAGCGAAGGCCATACTGTACGGATCCGTATAGTCCATGCAACAGGGAAGAAGGGCATGTAAATCAAGGTAGTTGTTGGCAATTTTGGCAATTAGCCAGGGAAAACCCCAATGTGGGGAAACCCAATGAGAGAGATTTTATTCAGCTTCAGGAAAGTACATATCAGCAGCAGAAATACATTTTCCAGCAAGATAAATTCACTTACAGCACCCAATAGTCCCCACAATATTATGCCTTGGAAAATGTGCCAAATCTGTACTATTGTATGACCCACCCACAAAACAGCACTTTGAAAAACGTGCTCACAGGTTATTGTACGAACAGAAAAGTGCGGCCCTCCTGCAGCATGGAATACTCCAAAACCAGCCTCGAAAAACGTGCCAACAACTACCTTGATTTACGTGCCCTTCTTCCCTGTTGCATGGACTATATGGATCCGTACAGTATGGCCTTCAGCGACAACACCTCACACAGAAAACTAACTTGGGAAAAGTGCCCAATATCTCTTGGGAAAATGCCCAGTTTGTTGCCCTCACTCTCCTACAAGCTCTCTCAGAAATCTCTCTCAAAAAGTATGTCTTGGAAACTGCCCTAGGTTCACTCTTATGGCTGAAAATGACTTTTCAAATCTAAATGTCTTTTCACCTTCCCCATCCCTAAATCTAATGGGCAAGATTTAATCTTACATTTACAAGATCAAGGGGCATGATTCATTCCCTCCAAAATAAATCACTTAAATATATTGAAGTACAATTTCACTTTATAACATAAGTGCACTTTATGAAATAAAGTTAGTTTAATATTAGAAGGTTAATTTACAAAAAGTCACTTTAATAAAAGAGCCACTTTATTACAACTTTATACAACACCTTTTACAAAGTTAAGTGCCCAGCAATGTAAATGTAAGGTCACTTCAGCATACAAGACAAAACATGTGGAGTAACTCTTGAGCTACCAAAAGTTAACACGCCCTCTTAGTGAGGGATGTACTCGCTGCCATCACCATCATCCGGTACCGTCCTCACATCCATTACATTGTTCATCGTAAGAGCTCCCTCTTAACCTGGAGCCAACCTCAACACCTGTACTGAACTCGAATCTGAAGACATCCTCCTGACAGTTACCCTAAACCCTGAGCTCCTCGGAGAGTCCATCCTCCCACTTTGAGATTTTCTTTGCTCACACCAACTAAGCCTCCTGTCAATGCTCTGAAGAGACTCCCTCTCTTCCCTTGGAATGTGAAACTGAACCCTTGGTACCACCGCAGTCTCAGGAACCTCCAGCTCCTCATCTGACTCTGAATCATTACCTGTAGGTTGTCCTCGCACCATACAACCTATCCATCCGATCACCAATCAACCGTGGTTCAACCGGATCCACTCCCTCCCTGTAGATAAGTACATGTCCCCTCTTGAACAATGTAGAATATACGACATCTTCCAAGGTTGAGACCGAGAGCAGCTTAACCCTCAACCCTGAAATAAACAAAACTCCATCAACCTCCAAGAGTCCTCTATACTCGAGTCAGAATCTAATCCTTTGAACTTCACGTACAGCTCATGCCATACCTCCTTCACTCTCCACCAATCGGCCAGGACCTGCCTCTATGATACTGAGGAATATACGCAATATTCTTGTCATGTGACAAGAGGCTCCACTGCCAACAATCCATCTACTCTCACGAACAAATCCAATACTACCGACACTTGATACTAGAGTGACCAAAGAGAATTCCCTATCAAACTTATACAAAAAGTCCTCTATAGTTGTTGTTGTTGTATCAAGCCCCTCTTGTTCCTTCCTCTTCTTCTTCTTCTCAGGACACTGAGAAGCAAGGTGGCCCAATTGGTTGCAACAGTAACATTTGACTTTACTCAAGTCCTTCCAGGAACTCCCTTTCTTCTTCCCTTTTCCCTTTGCTGCAAGAGCAACATCCTCATCAACTCTGTCTTCCTTTTGTCCACTACTTTGAGATCCCATCCGGATCTCCTTCTGAGTGAAGTCGTCCCACAGTCTACTCCAATCAGGAAAATTATCCCAACCCACAACGCACTTCACGAAGACATCTCACTCCTTTGTGAAGACTTTCAAGGCTATCCTTCCCAACTCAAATTCTAGGATGACCTCCCCTACTGCAGCTAACTTGTCCTTAACCTGGGCTATTCGGGTAAGATAGGATGCAACACCCTCACCCTTAGCCATCTTCATGTCATGCAGTTTATCCTTCAAGGCCATCTTCTGGTTTGCGTTCTTAGCCTCATATAAATTTTTCAATGCCTTCCACATATCATATGTTGTCTTCTTCTCAGCCAAATGTAGGATGAGTGTGTCCTTCACTCCATCCAGAATGATCCTCTGTGTTTTGGCCTCCTTTAACTTATGCAAATTAAAAGGCAATAGGATCTATTGTGGGAACTAAAACAATAGTGTTGAAATAACTCCAAATCTTGTTCTCCTTCAGAACAGATGACATCTTAACCTTCCACTGCAAGTAGTTGGAAATGCCTTCGAACTAATCCTTAAATCTAATGCATGCATCCATCTCCCTGTCAATTGTTCAAAGAAAACAACCAACAAATTTCCCCCTTTAAATCCAGCCAAAAATAAGACTGCTCACTGTAACTCAAAGCCCAAGCTATGATACCATGTAGAAAATCAGTGACATAGGCACACTAACACATAGAGCAATGTCACACACTTAGCAAAAATTGATTTATGACTTTAATGAAAATAACCCACATCACAACTATACTTCAAAAGCAGAAACACACATTACTAAGTACATTTGCAGCGGAAAATAACAATGAACTGCAGTCACAAATCCATGTGCACACCCAAAAAATTTGGCAATCAGTCAGGGAAAACCCCAATGCGGGGAAACCCAATCCTTCTTGTGGTCTGGAACTGATCTTCTAGTTTTCTTCAAACTGGTATTTCTCCTTTCTTTCCTTTTCTTCACATGAGCAGCAAAAGCTTGGTTCTCTTCATCATTGGTGTTTTGCGATTTAGATATCAATCTAGATTCCTCTTGAATACAGTCTATCCATAGCTTGTCAAATTTGGGCAATTTACTTCTTGCACAGATTCCTTGAACAAATGGGTCCCAAGAAGAAGGAAAGCCATTAAGAGTAGCAGTCACAAGCTCTGCATCATCCACTGAAACTCCAATAGTTTCTAGTTGATCCTTGTTCTGCAAAATTCTCATGAAGTAGTTGGAAATTGTGTTTGACTTATTCATCATTACGTTTATGAGTTGATGCCTTCGGGTTAGCTTCCTGCTTGTGTTCTTGCTTTGATATAATCTTGTTAAGGCATCAAGCACCTCCTTTGGTGTCTTCTATTATGATACATTGGGATCAAGTGGTCCTTGATTGAATCTGTTAAGATCCTCTTAGCCTTGATCTCATTCTTCTTGTACTTTTCCTTGGCGTCTTCTTCTTCTGGTTCTGGGAGAACTTCCTTGACATGATCCAACAACTCATTCTCTTCTAGAATGAGGAGTATTATATGCTTCCATGATATGAAGTTGTCTGCTCCCTCCAGCCTATCCTCAACTCTCATATTCGTAAGCATTTTTGCTGGTAGAAACCCTAGATCTGAAAAAATCCCAAAATTTCAAACTTCGCCAAACTGCAATCTGAGAGGTGTAGTGAGGGCATCAGGCTTAGGCGAGTTGCTCTGAGGTGGGGATAGTCCCAACGTCTTTGGAATAAGCACTCAACAATCTTGACAGAAGAAAACTATGCAACTACAAATCTCAAGATCTTCCTTCCAATGGTTGGACTTGAAGGTAACCAACTCTGATACCATGTTAGATTTTCTTAAATTTGCAGAGCAATAGATTTAAATCTTCTTTTATATTTAACAACCATATACCATATACTGAAAATATGAGCAGCATAAACAAGCACAAGAAGAAACAAAGATTTATCTTGGGAAAACCCCAAACCCGGAGAAAAACCCAACCAACTTTTCTTAGATAGATTCTTTCTGATAATACAATCAAACCATGAACAAGCTCTTCTTCACAAGAGCAAACTGATAATGAAGAAACCTTGATCCAAGACTAATGCACTAGTCAAAGGTAGTGCACCAAACAACTACAGCAACAACAACAACACCATATAGAGCTAGTGCACCTCTTCCCAGAGATAGTGCACAAGAGATACCACAAGAAATACCAAGAACCCTAGTTGTTGCAGTAGCTGCGTCTTCTCCTTGCCTCAGACTTGCGCCTTGTTGACCGCCTGTTCAACTAGGGGGTCAACTCCATGTACCATGAAGATATGCATCATCATATGCAAACAAGTCAGAGACTATTTGGTTCTACAAGGCATTTTTTTCTCCCAGCACACATTTTTGTAAACGGAATTTCCACACCCCTGCGTGGGTTCATAATGTAATAGGTCTGCATGGATCATAGTTAGGTCAGTTACCTTAGGATTTCTTCATTAGGAGAGTTCCTTTCACTGAGTGTTTTTTATCCTCAGGTTATTAATCTGGCCTAACCAGCCTTATTAATTTCCCTTGAGTTTTTCACTCCCACTATTAATAAATCCTCCTAAGTGGTGAAAGGCGTTCTAATGAAGTCATCCTCTGGTAGCTAGTGTTTAGGAATGATGTGAATGACCATGTAAGACAGCTCAAAAAGTTTCGCGGAATTCCATCGAGTCTGGATAGGTTTTTTTAATTAATTAAAATTTCCTAAGGCTGGAAATTTAATTAATTAATTAATTAATTATTTTTTTATAATTATGTAAAAACTAGATCCTTGGGTATTTTATAGGGGTTTTGTGCTCAAAAGAAATGGAATGAGACCCCCTACACCCTTGGACCAAGTTTCAACTCAGTCGGACAAATTTTGCTAGGGTTTTGTCCACATAGGAGTCTTAGTCAGATAAAAGCAATTTTAATTGCTAACCCAAGCCATGGGAAAAATGTCAGTTTTGTATTTAATGAGCAAATTAAGTGAGGTAAAGGTGATTAATGATGAGAGAGATGTATCCTAGCCTACCCACCCCTTTCCTAACCATTTAATTCACCCCTAACTCACCCCCTCATTTAAAATACTCATTTCCCCCTTGGGATTTGTGCCCCCTTTCCATTTTAAAGTAGCAACTTGACTTCAGTCAAGTCGTGGGCCCCTCCCTCATGAGGTGCGCCCCTCCTACACCTTCCACATCCCACTTTAGAGTGTGGCCAACACACTCCTCCACACTCATCCCAAGAAAGTTCACGCTTTCCTTGGGACTTGCGCCCTCTCTTTGAATAAAGTGGAAACATCTTTTGAGAGATGGGAAACTCGCTTTAAAGGCAAGGCATGCGCTTTTCCTTTTGCCAATGCGCCTCCCTTGGCTTGCCTCATCACCCTCCACCTCACTCCACCTTCCATTCTCACTTCAACCCTAAAAGACTTGCGCCCTCTTCACTTGAGTTCCTCTTGAGTTGGATTTTTGACATTTGTCAAAGATACAAGAGGGGTCTCCTTGGCCTCTCATGCCATAAAAGAGACCCTTCCCTCACTCATTCAACACCATTCTCTTGAGTATTGTTATACCAATTTCTTTCCATCTCTCTCTCTCTCATTGTCACTTTGCTTCACCCATTTGTTCTTGAAGAGCTTGAAGCAACTTTGTTGTTACAACCTCTTCCATTGGTAATAAAAGAAAAGCTTTGGAGGAACACTGGAGTTCAAGACTTTGTCTGGATGTTCCATGCTACTATAAGGTGATATTGTCATTGTTTTGATTATTTTGTGGAGATTGAATATATGCTTGGGTAAATTTTGTTTACTTGGCTAGGCTAGGTTAAGCAACAGTAATTGTGGTTGGCCTATATGTTATGCATGTGCCTATAATATAAACTTTGTTGTGTTGTTGATGCATGCCTGACATTATTTATTCTATTTCTCACATTTTATTCAAGATTTGCAGGTCATCTCAAGAGGGTTGTTGGGATAGATTCGAGTAAGGATCTACCCTCATCACTTACTAAAACTTCATAAGTTGTTCATCTTACCTTTCTGTTCTTACATCATATTCAGATTTTGGTTGCTAACTCATTAGATAGGTCATTTAAATACATTTAAAATTCTGGTTTTTATATGTGGGAAGTTTCTGTTGCAAAACAGAAATTTTCTTAACTTTTGTTAAGTGTGTTGCAGAAAAATCAGCGAACAATAGCTTGCTGATTTTTTCAGGTTCTCGTCGGGTCAAGGGTACATGTTGTCCGTTTTCAGTCACAACACACCTCCAAGGACCTCCTTTCAAAGTGGTAACTCTTTCCTCTCTTTCTTTTCTATCTAAATCATTGTAAGCAAGCCCAAAGGAGGGTACCCAAATGGCTTGCCTTCTCTTTCATTTCAGTTTTTGTTTTCCAGCTTTAGTTTAGTTTCTTTTATGTTTGTCTTTCATAATCTAGCTAGTTTAGTTGTGATATCTCAATGCATGTTAAAGGCTAAAATTATCTAGAGTAGATCTCACACAACCTATGCTAGCTTAGAGCCCGTGGAAGCATAGATTAAATCCTTTGTTTTTTCGTTATTTCTTTGCATGCAAGCGTTTATTTCTCAAGTATTTACTTTTCACACATGCATGCAAACATGGGTATCTTAATGGTTTAAATAATCGCTTTCAAGTTATTTCCAGTTCTTTACGTTTCACAAGCAATAACTTCACATTTAAGAGCTTCAATCTTCATAACTTTTAATTTTGGTTTTGGGCCCATTTGGCATCATTTTTTAGCAAGCTCTAAGCACTCAAACACTTCAATACTTAGCTCATAGGTATAATAATTCATTAGACTTAATAGGGCACCTTTACCAACCATCTTCGCCATTTAAAACAGGGTTGGAGGAAGCAACAGAAAGGTGTTAGGCCGGGGATGGTCTCATGGCGCTCGACGTCCTTTTCCGGGAGTACTCTTATCTTAGGTCTGACCTGTGGAGCTAGGGTGGGCCTCGTTGCCTTACTTCTTGAGCACCCAGCAGTTACTTAGTAATTGGGGGAGGAAAGTATTGGGTTGACACTTAGATAGGATTGAAACATCTCACTTAATCACTTAAATCAATCCTTGGTCTACAACTTTCGGGCAATCTACATTTACACTTGCAAGCACTACATCTTATTGTTAGTTTTACATGCAAGTCATTTTCATAAGTTGTGGAATAATTATCTAAGTGGTTACATCTGTGATCTGGAACACTTTACATTTTCAAGCACTTTTCATTTATATTGTTGTTCCTATATTTGTGGTGTGATCCCTCAAGAAGTTGCGCATCATCCTGGAGGCACTCTCTTGACCAGTGTTACAAAAATCGTTTCGGGGAAAAAATCGTCAGGGTCCAGAAAACAACGTTTCGTAAAAATCGGCAAAGCATCGGCAAACTTAAAAAAATACAAAAATATTCATTTTTTTTTAATTTTTGAAACATTTAAAGCAACAATAGCATCAAATAGACAGATTGCCACATGAATATGGAAAGAAAACTG
>JZKD02S2364668.1:347989-365175 GCA_000966675.3 Picea glauca
CTCTCTGCAAATGTGTGTATCATTGTTTAGCTAGATCTATTCTGTGCAGGTCAACACATTTACATGGTATCAGAGCCAACGGACTGCTAAGCAAAAGCTACACCAAAATTTTTTGCAGGTACAAAAGATTAAAGACAGCGAAAAGATGGAATTCCAAAATGAATTCATTCTTACACCTTACAACTATTTTGCATGGAACGAGAAAATAGCCATACATCTCCGATCTAGAGGATTGTATAGATTAACCATGAATACAGATACAGAGCCGACATCAGCCATAGAAAAATTCAAGTACTTAAATCGCATGGATGAGGCACTCGGAACAATTTGCAGTCTTATTTCTCCCAATCTCCTTTTTCATATATCTTCCTGTAAGACTCCCAATGAAGCCTGGACCATCTTGGAAGGGCTCTTTGGCAAACAGGATGAGATGTGGGGACACATGTTGGAGGTGGAGCTGCTCACATTGGATCCAAAAGGCTTTGAGAATATCCAAGATTTCTTTACAAAATTCAAGGATTTACTATCGCAACTCAAATCTTGCGAGGTTGATAAATCGGAGGAGAAACAAATGGTTCTCACCATTCTCTCTAAGCTTGGTCCTGAATTCTCAGTACTCGTATCCACATTCCATACTGTCATATTCGCCTCTAAAGTTACCTGGAAGATGCCTTCTCTTGAGGACTTTATCGAATCCCGGACACAAGGTCAAACCAAGCTCATCAACATGGGCGCAATCAAAGGCCCAAGGGCGCATGCACTCACTGTGCATGATGGCAACCACAAATATCATAAATCTAAAGATAAAGATAAGTGAAAATCTCATGCACATATGAAGAAGGAAGGGTACTCAAAACCCTTCACCGATGCCTCTGGATCCAAAGGAGAAAAGGGAAGAAAAGGAGAGAAATGCACATACTGTCACAAAGGATTCCATTCGGAATCTGCATGCATGCAAAAACAAATAGATCTGATGTCTCAAATACTTCAGCAAAACAACCTTGGAGATCGCATCCCCGAGGGTGCAAAGAAGAAGAAGCCAGAAGATCTGAATTCCAAGAAAGGCAATTGTAGCCATGCCTTGATTGCCATCAACTCCTCTCCCGATGCTTGGATCGTAGATTTAGGAACATCACATCACATGGCTGCCTCAAAAGCAGTCTATTCTTCTTTGGATGCATGCAATGGTCCTCCTATTCTGATGGGGGACAACTCTTCTGTTGAAGTCACCAGCAAAGGAAGGATTGAACTCACCAACGGAAGCTTCGAGAACGTGTTGCATGTTCCCAAGCTTTCTGTCAACCTTCTCTCTATGTATCAAATGACAAATTTCGGCACCGGAAAGAAAGTCATATTCACACCAAATGTTGTGGACATCTACGACATGCAAACCAACTCCAGGGTTGCTACCGGTGAGGTAAATCATCAGTCTAGATTGTACACATTTTCTGAATTCATTGAACCTGATTCTGCTTTACTGCTTACTCATGCTGATGAAAGTAGTAGGATATGGCACGAAAGGTTTGGACATTTGAATTTCAAATACATGCAACAGCTTAGCAAGCACATATTAGTTGATGGTCTACCAGACATCCTCTTCTTCAAGGGAGTATGTGAGGGATGTGTTCTCGGAAAACACCCTCAAGAGAAATTCGACAAGGGAAAGTCTCGGCGAGCTTCCGCACCTTTAGATCTGATCCACAGTGACCTCATGGGTCCTTTTCTGCATCCATCGATCAGCAAAGCGAGGTTTGTTCTCATTTTTGTTGATGATTTCTCACGTTTTACTTGGATCTACTTTCTCAGGAAAAAATCCGAGGTCTTTCAACACCTCAAAGATTTCAAAGCTTTAGTTGAGACACAGTCCGAAAAGAAGATCAAAGCCCTCCGAACTGATAACGGGGGAGAGTATGTGAATCATGAGATTCATAATCTTTGCCATGAGCCACAGATTCAATTGCAGCATAAAGTTCCCTACACTCCGTAGCAAAACGGAGTTGCTGAGCGAAAAAACAAATCTCTAAAGGAGATGGCATCTTGCATGTTGCATGCAAAGTCACTACCACAAAGACTATGGGTCGAAGCACTTAACTGTGCAACATACATCCAAAACAGATCTCCTCATAGATCTGTCAAGGATAAGACCCCCTACGAGGCTTGGAGCGGCCTCAAACCGGAAGTGGCCCACTTTCGCATTTTTGGTTCACGTGCATGGACCCGAATTCCCTCTGAAAAGAGGAAGGCACTTGATCAACAGAGCACTAAGTGCATTTTTGTTGGATACCCCAACGGTGTGAAGGGATATCGGCTTATTGATCTTTCCTCGGACCGACTCATCATTGAGCGTAGTGTCCAATTCGAGGAAAGTGTCTTGCATGTACCTCAGCTATCGCATGCAGACACCTTCAGTCTTCCACCTGTCCGAGATGATGAGCTTGCACATGCTGACTCTTCTTCAGACGAGAGTTCTAATTCAGAGGACTCAGATGATTCAGATTCAGAGTTAGTACAGTCAGATGCAGAGTCAGAGCATCTAGATGCAGTTGCAGAGCCAGAGCAGAGGCCAAAGTGGGCACAGACTACTCTTCATGATGCAGGGGATTTCGTTGGTGATCCAACAGATACTAGGAGGACTCAATCTGATTTCGAGGAGCCTCCTATTGCACTCACTGCCACTGAACCATTGCCTTCCAGGCATCTTTTCCTGGTTCAGTCTTCAGATCCACAGTCTTATGGCGATGCTACTGGAAATCCCTTTTGGGAATCCGCCATGCAGGAGGAGTACAACTCCCTCCTCGAGAACCAGACTTGAGATCTGGTTCCCCTTCCTTCCGGGAGGAAACTTGTCAGATGCAAATGGGTCTACAGGACCAAGAGCGTAGAAGATGGACAGATCAGCAGATACAAAGCTAGGCTTGTCGCCAAAGGCTTTCAGCAGGTTCATGGTATTGACTATGATGAGACCTTCGCTCCAGTAGTGAAGATGAATTCCATACGATTGGCACTTGCCATTGCGGCAGCCAAGGGATGGGAAGTCCATCAGATGGACGTGAAGAATGCATTTCTTCACGGTGATCTCTCTGAGGAGATCTACATGGAGCAGCCCCAAGGATTTATGCAGGACTCATCTTTGGTCTGTCGACTGAAGAAGTCACTTTATGGCCTCAAGCAGGCTCTGAGGGCATGGTATGCCAAGATGGACTCCTACCTGTTGTCACAGAACTTTGTACGTTGTAAATCAAACCCGAATGTATACATGCTTAGGACGACTGATTCACTTCTACTTTTAGTTTTGTATGTCGATGATTTGTTGATCACCAGTTCCTCAACTTCAGCGATTGCTGCAGTCAAGAGAATTCTTCATGACAGGTTTTTGATGACGGACATGGGTCCGCTACACTTCTTCCTTGGACTTGAGATCAGTCAGGATGCATCAGGCATCAAACTGTCTCAAGCCAAGTATGCACGAGATCTCCTTGAGAGATTTCACATGACAGACTGCAAGTCTGCACCGACTCCTTTCCTATCAGGAGTGAAACTTGAGGATGGCGAGGAGACTCCATTGGTTGACAGCACACTATACAGACAGCTAGTGGGGAGCTTGTTGTATCTCACACACTCCAGACCAGACCTCTCATATGTAGTTGGCGCAGTTTCCAGGTTCATGCAGGAGCCGCATGAGCTACATTGGAAAGTTGCAAAGCGTATCCTTCGATATGTACAGGGCACCATCACCTTTGGGATTCATTATGCAGTAGAATCTACATTAGATCTCATTGGTTTTATTGATTTCGAGTGGGCTGGCGATAGCATTGATCGCAAGTCCACATCTGGTTACTCACTCAGTCTTGGTTTCGGGCCTATCTGTTAGTCGAGCAAGAAGCAAGTTGCCATTACTCTATCTTCAGCCAAGGCAGAGTACAGAGGGGTAGTTAACATAACCATTCAGGCTATGTGGCTACAACATTTTCTCACTGAGTTGGGCATTCAATTTCATCGGTCGATCGTCTTCTGGTGTGACAACCAGAGTACTCTAAAGTTCTGCAGAGATCCAGTTCAAAGACAGCGGACGAAGCACATCGAGATCCACATGCACTATATCCAGGACTTAATACACGAGGGGATCATCGACTTACAGTTCTGTCCTTCAGCAGAACAGACGGCAAATATTTTCACCAAGACCTTCACTGAGCAAAAATTCCATTCTCTACGAGGTCGTCTTGGAGTGAAGGACACAATTGCCTAGCAACTATAGTTCTTTTTTCTTTTTACATACATTGTACCTTGAGAGGGGGGTTTTCCCATGAGTTTTTCCCTCTTTCCTCACTTTATTTTCAGTGTATCTTTTGTACTTAGGTACCTAACATGGCCTCGTTGCCAAGACCCAATCTTTATTTTCACCATAGTGATGTTCAAGGGGGTGTTGGAGTTACTTCACACACACCTAGGATTCCTTTTTCCTAAGGTTTTTATTTGTTTATTAGTCATAATTAGTCATTATCCAGTCTCCTATATTTTAGGAGAGAATATTCCACCTGGAGAATGTTCTTTCAATTCACACTTCAGTTTGACTAGTTGAGTTGAGTTGCCTTGGTATCATCACCAAAGTGGCGCATTAGCCTTGATTCCTTGAGTTAACTCCTCACTACTTTATGTTCAGTCAATTAACTGAAGACTAGTTGACTAATTAACTCAACTCGGAGGCAGTTCACTCCCGTAACTGCCTGAGAGACTAGAATAGGTGGCAGTTCACTCTCGTAACTACTGGTGTGTGTCCAGATCACTCTAGACCACCACTATGGCGACTTGGTTCACCTCAAGTCGAACTCATTGAGTTATACAGAGTATATCATGTGTAAATTATTCATTATTCACAATGGTTAATGAGAATTCTTTCCATTCTTTCTCTCCTTCTTCTTTTTCCAATTCTCTCTGCAAATGTGTGTATCATTGTTTAGCTAGATCTATTCTATGTAGGTAAACACATTTACAGAGATCAAACCCTAGTGTCAACAAGAAAATTCACCATAAGCATCAAGAGAACAATCATCCAAGAGGTGTGCATCACTCCTCATCCATTTACCAAAAGGTAGCACCATAACACATTTGCACAAGAGAGAAACACCATAATGCCCAACAATAGCGAAAATTTCAGCCAAGTATTTCTCAAAATGGGAGAGTTATGTTATGAAAAGAGATTCACATGATCTCTATTTATACAAAACGTCTAAAACATAGTTTGTCCACTTAGAAAGGGTAAAACATAAGATAAGGGGTCAACAACCCTTATCTTACCCCTTGAACCAATTATTAATATTTAATTTTCACTTTAACACATTAGAAACCCTAAGAAAAGATGATGTCACCCCTTTAAGGGTCGTTTTGACACTTTTCCAAGTTGTTGGAGAAGAAGAAAGAGGTCGTTGGGGCTCCTTAAGCCTCCTCTTCATCTGCTAGGGTCAATCCATGTCTCCTTCGGTCAAATCATGCCAAGTGTCAATGTGCAATAACTCCATCACCACCAAACCCCCTCAAGCATGACGTCAAGCCTCAAAAAATGATGTTTTGCCTCTCCTAGGCAAGTTGTTTCAGTAATAGGGGCTGGGTAAGATCCTCCATGATTCCATGTAAGCCTCCAAAGGCTCGTCTCTGTGATCCGATGTGCAAGCCTATCGCATCCAACCTGTGGGCTTCTTTCCCCATGGAAACCGAAACTAGGCTTGTTCTCTCAAAACTAGCCACCAAGAAAGGTCCTGCAAAACAAAACGGTACGCCCTCCAAAGATCTCAAGTCAAAGATATCATGACAAGTGTAAACCACATCTAATAAGCAAGGCACCTAAACATGTGCATCAAAACTACCTCATCAAATTAAACAAATGCTCCAAGACCCTATACAATTGACCAAGTTTAGGTATGGGAGGGGTGTCATAAAAGTCCTATTGGGTAGACCAAAACCCTCAAGTAGGGGATGCTCCCAAGGATGGTTTTTCAAGGTTATATAGTGGATGATGAGGTGGAAGAGGTTTAAACTTCATAGGTCAATGAATTTCATGACATACAAGGGCTCGTATTGTCTCATTTATGGGTGCCTTTGTAGGGGGTGTGTTGCACCTTCGTTTTCAATGCAACCTTTTTCCAAGCCCATCTATTGCATTTTATTCTTTTAGGATGTTTCCAGGTTGAATCCAAGGTGGGGCTTCTACCTAAGCATCAAAAACAGTTCCCACCTTGACTCTACCCTGGTCACATCATGCTTCCCCAAGTTGAACACATGTGTGGGGCTTCTACCTAAGCATTAAAAACAGTGCCCACACATGCTCCACCTTGGTTAGCATTTTGTATTAATTATTTTTCATGCCTCCCACCAGTTTCTTATGGAAGACATTTCATTGTCCTCGAGATCCTTGGGCGAACATCTAGAAGGTTAATGATTGGCTTTTATCTCGTGCCAGCAACCATCCACCTGGGCCTTCAGCCCCTTCTTCCCATGAAATGAGGTACATGCCCTTCTTGGGTCACTAAAGTCAAAGGGCCTAGATGAGGACAATATCAGGGGAATGTAATGAGCAGAAAGTGGTAAGTATGGTTGGGAATGGTACGATAACCCCTCAAGGGATACCCAGTTCAAGCCTTCCCCAAAGGTTGGCCACTTACTAGGAAGTCTATGACACTCATCAAGGTAAAACAGGGTCTAAAGCATAATGTCCAAGTGGGAGTTCTATAATCAAAAGCAACTTAAATACAACATGTTTAAATGCCTCAAATATTAGGGTGATTACCTGCCACAATCCCTGACTTGTGCCGCATGGAGCAAGACCCAATTGCCTTCCAGAAGCTAGTTGATGTGGTGGATGTGCTGATAATGGATTAGAATGTGGTGATAGAGCAGGCTTCCATATGTGCAAGTGGATATTGTTAGTCATGTGGTCTCTCGGCACTCCATATCTACAACCCGAGGGCCTCGAGACATCATCTCCTTAGTCATCCCACAAAATGGGGATAACAGATCTCCTTTCTTCACAAGATACGATCTTTAGGGAATCTGCTTCTTGGCACTTTGTTCCTCATTTTGCTTCAACAAACCTCCCCCCGGACAACAACAATATTAGTTCATTAAGGCTTCTCTACTCCTCCAATTTGTTGGCATTTCTATATATTGCCTCCCACGTTTCATATACTCTCTTGATGCTCTTAGTCACCTCTTTCCTCTACAAGCAGGTGCTAGGATTTGAACAAGGAAAATCATAGTGTTGGGCATTCCCCTTGGAGGAAGTAACCCCTGACCTATGAATTCCTCAAATAATTTAACCTTCTAGAATAAGAGTCTTTTTTGTGCAATGGAGTGCAAATATTTGTCCACCTTTAAAAATAAAAATCTTATTTGCCACAAAATTGTCGGAGACTATTTATTACAAAGGAATATTCAAGTAATATGAAAAAGTAGAAATTTGAGTTGCAAATTAAGAAATTAGAGAACGAACTAACAAAACATCAACACAATGATAAAGTTTCACAACAAAAAAATACAAGATCTCGAGAAGAAATTTGATAACGAATTATGAGAAAAAGATAAAAGAAGATTATTGGTTAAAGAACCATAATCACCGCTTCGTTGCACAAGTCAAGGAGTTGAAGAATGAGAAGAAGTCACAACAAGAAAAGCTAGAACAAGTTACCAACAAGAAATCATTAATCAATTTATTGAGAATTCATCAGATGTAAAAATCTAGACCGGAACCAATAAAGATCCAATTGACATCAAAAATCAGAAAACATAACAATATTGGAATGTTATCAAAAGATAAATCACTTAAGTGACAAACCACGAATGTCCTAGCACTGAATTCAAGATACAAAATAGAAGGATCTCGTATCGTTAAACAAATCACAAGAGTCATTGTGATCAACAAAAAAACAACATGAATATAAACAATATTCTTCATACATTCAGTATAGAAAATACAAATTGAAAATTTTACAAATCAGAAATCAGAAAGTTAGTTTTTGGGGTAGCTCAGACAGGTACTTATGCATTGGCAGGGCCTAGCATGTGGAAGTGTCCAAGCGACACTCTCTAGATATCAACTTTATTGTTAAAGTGGCCTTTATTTAATGACTAAAGTGAATTTTTATAAAGTTGAGTGACTTAAGTGATTTAAGTCATCTCAACGAGAGATTAAGTCACAGTCGTTGATCTCAAGAGATCAAGATCAGATCTTGATTGTTGATCACTTTGGAGATAGGGTTTTAGACATTAAGAGATTATAAAAGTAGATCTAAGGAGAGTGAGAAGCACACAATGAGTACATAGAAGCAAGAGGGAGTCTTGCTCATGTACTTGTGTCTGAGTGGGCAGGGTTGAGGAAGTTTGTAAAGGGGCAGCAAGGAGATAGCAGCCAAGTGGGCTAGGCTATTGCTGCTTTGTAATCCTCTGAAGGGTCATTATCCCACGAAGGGAGCCCAATAATAAAATCAACCTCGGAACTAGTTTTCGAGGAAGGGTTTTTCCAGGGGTGTTTACCTGAAATCTCATGTGCAATGTGATTGGTTTCTATTGTTTATGCTTCCGCTTATGTTTTGGTTAAAACCTAGTTGTGCAATTAATGAATAAAGTGGTTTTATTGCTGAGTTAATTGTCGTGGTGCTAGGTTAGAGAAATTAACACAGAAAAAAATCAAAATAGCAATTCTCTCCCCCTTTAGGATTCATACAATAGTTTAGCTTTGTTGAAAATTGATCTCAAACACTTAGCCAACACAAGATTTCAACCTCCTATAGTTATTCACCAATAAATCAATGGAACAATATGCACTTACTGGAACTATGAGCAGAAATACAAGTGACTAAGCAATCTGAAAATATAGCAGCAGAAATAACAATGAACAGTAGACAAAATCACCATATTTGAATTTTGACACAAGGAATTTCTGGGCAATGCCCCTGGAAAAATCCACAAGAGAAAAACCAATCTAGGAGATATTCTTCTTATTGAGCTCTTAGGAAAATTCTGAGTTTACAGCAGCAATAAACTCAACATTAATTACAGCAGCAATATTACCTCGAAAAGCATGCCAAAGACCACAAAATCTATGCTCATATTTCTGTTGTACGGCCTGAACAGTACGGCCAACTTGACAGAAAAGCCTTCTCAAAAAATTTGCACTATTGTTGCACCTTTCTGTACAGATTCTTCCTCAGCTAGGCACCTAGAAAATCGTGACAAAACTATGTTGAAATGGCTGCCTCAATTTTTTTGCTTGGAGCAGTTGTACGGCCTCCTCAATCCATTATGTACAGACTGTCTTTTAATGCTGAAGATATCATGGGATGTGTGCCTCCACTCCTTGAAATTCGTGCCAATCCCACTTTGCTACTACTCTTTCCTCTAGCTCAAACTCTCTTGGTCTCTCTCGAAATATGAGTGACTCTTCACATTCCTCTCCAAGCTCTCCTCAAAGGTGTGCCCCATCTCTCCTCAATGGTTGTTTTTAATGATTCATTTAGGGTGACCATTCATCTTCTGTTACCCTTGATCTTCTAAGATGGATGTGACTTTTTTCTTCATTGAGATAACTTAAGTCACTTAAGTCACTCAAATATCATAAAGTCACATTGCCCCCTAAAATAATAAAAGCCCCAACTTAACTTTATAAAGTCACTTTATAAATACATTTTATAAGGTTACCTAAGAGAGACATTTGCTCGGACTTCTGCCTAGGCACAAAAATGCAGAAGTACCTCCGAGTTATCAAAATCTAACACTCCCTCTTAGCAAGGGAGGTACTTTTGGAGCCTCCACTTGGATTTGTCTCTAATTCCATCATGTCATGTGTTGCTATAGTCGCTCCCACTGCACTGGAAGCCTATGCACCCTCTGAACTCGAACCATCTCCTGCTACCTGCACTGAACTCTGATCAAGAGACCTACTCATCCAAGCTCCTCTCTTTGAAGCCACACCACTGTCAGACTCAAGCTCCAACCATCCACTAGATCCAACTACAGGCTGACCAAGCACTCTATACAATCT
The DNA here is from genome assembly GCA_000966675.3 of Picea glauca. Lineage (NCBI taxonomy): Eukaryota > Viridiplantae > Streptophyta > Pinopsida > Pinales > Pinaceae > Picea > Picea glauca. Next base: position 358,020 of record JZKD02S2364668.1, read on the forward strand.
CTTTGATCGGACACCAAGCAACACAAATGGGTCAAAAGAGATTCCCTCTAGATATAGGCACACCAGTCTTTGAGAGAACACAATCCCACATCCATCTATCTCAAAAGAAGACACAGAGAGCAAGTTCACCAGTAGTTAAGGGACATATAAAACCTCGGCCAACTCCATATATCCTCCTGACTCCAGTTGGAATCTAACACTTCCAACATCCTCCATAGCTAGAATATGTTTGGTGCTCACCCCACACCCCACATAGTTGCCTGAGCCGATCTCTGAAAAACTGAGGAATACAGACCTCATCCCTATCATGTGTCGAGAGGCCCCACTGTCCAAGAACCATACAAGAGTGTTTGCACACCCTAAGCACCCTATACCTACAAGACAAGCCATCAAGGAAAACTCCTTCTCAAACTTTTCCGTGAACTCGGCAACCTCAGTTGATGTTGATACCTCTAGCTCCTGCCTCTTCTTCTTGTTGTTTGGATATTGGCCTGCATAATGTCCCAACTCACGACATTCATAGCATCTCACCTTACTCATGTCCTTCTTCTCGCCATGAGAAGACTTCTTGTCATTCTTCTTTGCTGCTACGAGGGAAACATTCTCCTCATTCTCCTCACCCATTGACTGTTTGCTACAAAGAACCTCCTCACGAGTCTCTTCCTGTATGAAGTCATCCCACAGTCTCTTCCTATAGGAATAGTTACGGGATTCGATTGTGTGTTGTTCACAATGTCCCATAACTCAGCTTCCTCTAGCAACAAAACAATCCTCTCCTTCCAAGGACTAAAGTTCGTTGCCCCATCCAACCTATCTTCGAACCTCAAGCCAGAAGCCATGACCTTCTCAACTGAAACTCAACTCTTCCCTTCCTTCTTCCAGGCAAAACCCCTTTGCAGTCACTACAAATCAAGTGTCTAATCTCTTGTCTACTGAACCTCAGAGCTCCTGCTCTGATACCATGTTGAAGATTGATCTCAAACACTTAGCCAACACAAGATTTCAACCTCCTATAGTTATTCACCAATAAAGCAATGGAACCACATGTATTTACTATAACTATGAGCAGAAATACAAGTGACTAAGCAATCTCAAAATATAGCAGCGGAAATAACAATGAGCAGTAGACAAAATCACCACATTTGACACAAGGAACTTCTGGGCAAAGCCCCTGGAAAACCCACAAGGGGAAAACTAGTCTGGGAGATATTCTTCTTATTGAGCTCTTAGGAAAATTTTGAGTTTACAACAGCAAAAAATTCAAACACAATGCTGACCTAGAGGGACTCTGAAGCTGTGAAAAATATAAAATCTAGTGTTCATTGTTAACTAGGAGTAAAGATGACACCATCCTTTAAATGAATATAAGAATGAAAGTATTGATGAAGCTTTAGAGCCAAGGGTTATTTTGGGTCCATATAGGGGGCTCTTAAGTAGGCTTTATAAGTCTAAAACCCATGACTCGTGTCGATATCCCTCATTGTCAAGAAAGGGGCATAAGTGGAGAATATCAGATGTGGATTTTTTATGTTCATATTAACTTGTTGAAGGAGAGAAGAGGTTCTAGCAAACCAATTCTTTTCAACCCTTTGGCTAGTAGGCTACATGGAGAATTGAAGATCTCTAAAAGAATATCTAGAATGACAAAAATGTGTCAACCATGCCTTGAATCTTGTGTAACATGGTAACAACATAGAAAATCACTAAAGTGAGAAGGGGACAAGCACCAAACTTAGTTAATATGATAAAGTGTTGAGTCACTTTCCTGGCATAAATGGGTTTCGAGAGCATTGAAATAAGAACCCTCTCAATATGGTTCCAACTTATTTGCTTCATATTTGGGCTCCAGACATCATAACCATAAAGAAGAGATAGCACACAGAAAGTTTGGAATAGGCAAATCTTGATCCAAAATATCATAACAACTGCATTTGGAAGCATTTCCATTCGATATGCCTTATTCATCCCTAGTTCTACAGTTGGAAACAGGGTTAAGAACTATCTAGATGATACCACACATAGGTAGGTGCACGATATCACTACCTCCACCACTTATTCTTTGTAAGTGTGAACAATATTTAATGCCTCGTTTTAAAATTATTAAATATGATAGTCTAAATCTTGACAAGGTTGACCTATAATCCATAATCATCACATAATCAATTCAGAGTATCCAACTATTTTTGGATTTATGCAACTGTGTGGGATAGAAGAACAATGTCATCTGCAAACAATAAAATAGCAATCAGATCCCAAAGAGAAGAAGACATTTCCCATGTATTTTGAAGTAAGAACTTCAAATTCATCAATATACTCTGAAAACTCGTTTGTCAACCTACCATTCTTCTTCCCATTTTTTTTGGATTGACTATTATAGTTTGATGTTTTTTTAATCTCAACCAAAGAAGATAGCCTAGACTCTCACAATCAAGCCAACATCCTAATTTTCCTTCCCTTTTCCACCTATTACACCACAAATTCTATGCAGTGTACCCAATTTTTTTTCACCCGAAGTGTAATGATTTCTTTGTATGTGGCCATGATGGGATGATTGATGTATAAGTGTTGGTGAGTGGTTTCCCAAATCCCCTTAGGTGGACAGTCATGGCATGTCCTTTAGTCCCCATTCTCAAGGTGTTTGGTTTTATTGCTTCGACCAACCATACCTTGGAGGTGGTAACTCCCTCCAAGTGAGGCATTTCCCTCCAAGTGAGGCATTTATGTCCTGGGTAGATATACGAGCATTCTGAGGTGGATCTACTAGGATAGATGATTTATGAGACCCTAACTATTCGTTTATTCTTTTTCTATGTAAAGGTGATTGCACTTTGTAAGGGTTGTAACATCCATGGTTTAGCACACTTATTTTACCCCACATGGACCCTTTTTTTCTTTATGTATGTACCACACATTGGTCATGTGCCCTTGAAGATGATTCTACACATGATTGTCCAATTTCACATTTCCCAAGGCAATCTCACAGCTTTCGAGGCATATCATGTTTCTCGAGGCATTGGTCACACTCTATGAGGCCCAGATGGGTTATTTACACCACGTGGACACCCTCTACACATGCCATATGAAAGATGATAGAATGCTCCCCTATTTTGGCACAATTTAGAGGTGTTTTGCAAGAGGATTGACCCTCACTTGGGACATTTCATGGTAGTCGTGGGGTCTTATTTAAACCAACTTGATGATGTGGAGGTCATTTGGGTGACTTTTGAAAATTTTTAAAGACAAAATCATAAATATTTCATTCACACATTTCGTCAAACACTTGACTAACCTGAGATTTTAGTCTTTTAATAAATGCCTTTAAAACAGAAAGCAACCGAAAGCTAAAACACTTAAGTCAAGTAAATCACTGACCCATACTCTGGAGTCTGATAAGGCAACAAATAGACAAGTGATCTTTGGTCCAATGACCAGGGCAAAAACCCCACTGTGCGGAAAACCTTTGAGAGATTATTTCTCTTATTCAAGAGCAAATCTTAAATTTCTTACAACCCAAAAATTTATTAATTCCAACTCTAAATCAGAAATGCAAATCAACTTATCTCAACAATCTGATTTCTTTCTATAAATTTGTGCCAACAAGCTTCAACAGCCCACAAGTGCCAATCAAACAGTAGACCGATTTTTGGGAAATCGTGTCATTGTACAGATAACAACCAGCAGCAATAAATGCACAAAATCTGCCTCGAGAATCCTACCAACAAGTACAATACGAACTGTACTGAATTCTTCCTTGGAAATCGTGCCTCCCTCTTGCTGTACGGACTGTCTTCTCACTGTACGGATTGTCCTTCCTTCTGTTGTACGGACTATTATAATTGCACTGCCTTGGGAACCGTGCACTCTAATTTGCTTTAAAAACTATCCTCAAGAAATCTCTCTTAGAAATCTAATCTCTCTCCTTTGACTTTTCTGTGTGTTCCTCTCACATTCCTAAGCATGTATATGTACTCTTTCTTTTCCCAAGAAACCCTAACTTACATAACCAACTCAATCTAATGGCTATCATAAGTCTAATCTGAGGGCTCACATTTAATGTTCCTCATTAATTACAAAATAAGTAATAAATGCACATTAAATACTTTTGGGTCCCACAACTTAAAATCACTTTAAGTTATAAAGTACATTCACTTTAAGTTATAAAGTACATTCACTTTATAATAGCACTTTATTTAAAAAGTCACTTTACAAATAAAACATGTCTAGGAAATATGACTTTATGTCCCCCCCATGACAAAATACAAAAACATGAATGAGGACATCCCTTGTTACATTTCAACACTCCCTCTTAACGAGGGAGGTCCTCCTAACATTTCCACTTCCAGGACCATTCTCGAACTCCAAGCTATCTGCAGTTGTTGCTCCCTCTGAACCTGAATGTTGCCTCTGAACTGGTTTGGTGGAACTGTGTCTTCTACTGATGCTTCGAGAAATCCCGTCTCATCTCTGAGCATTTTCTGACTGGCTTAACTCATACCAGTTTATCTTTCCGCTAGTACTAGATCCTTGAACTGAGGACTGACATTCAAGGGCACCTTCAATCCTTTGAGCTTCTTGCTCTCCCTCTGAGTCAGATATCCAACCTACCTGACATCTCACATGCTAGCCAAGCACTGTGTATACTCTGCCTCTCCGTTCTCCAATCAGAATTGTCCTGATGGGAACCTCATCTACTACATGAATATGAGCATAACCACATTCGAAAGTGATTACATATCCAGCATCCTTCAGAACCGAGACTGAGAGGAGATTAACTCTCAACCCTGGTACAAACTGTTAGCTTTTTAGCTCGGGAGGTACTCTGCATGTTTTGTCTTGTATGCGGATGTTACCTTAATATTTACACTACCAAGCACTTAACTTTGTAATAGTTTTAATAAAGTTGTTTAAGTGGTTCTTTTATTAAAGTGACATTTTAATAAAGTGTACCTTCTATTTTTTAAAGTGACTTTATTATCATAAAGCACTTATGTAATAAAGTGAAATTCACTTTAATTTTAAATGCGACATTTTGGAGGGAATGAATCATGACCCTTGATCTTGGAAAAGGCAAGATCTAATCTTGGCCTTTGGATCTGGGGTTGGGGAAGGTGAAAAGACACTTTTGGGGGGAAAATGTCATTTTCAGCTTATAAAAGAATGCATTGGGTAGTGTGCAAGACATGTCAAATGTCGAGAGAGGACACCGGGAGGAGCGTTAGAGAGATTTTCTAAGTATTCTTGAGAGAGGAAAGTGAGCAGCAAAGAAGACACATTTTTCGAGGAAAGTGGGCACGATTCCCGAGAAAAAAATTCTGTAAATTTTTGGCCGAAATATTTTTCTGTTGTGGGAGGCCATACTGTATGGATATGTACAGTATGTACAATTCCGTACAGTCTGTAGAGTCCGTACAACCGTACGGATTTGGCACAAAAATCGAGGTGCTTTTGGGCACGGTTTTCGAGGCGATTTTCTGTGGTTGTTTTTGGGCCATACGGAACAGTCCATATAGCAAACTGTGGGCACGAAAAATGAGGTACAGAAGAGGCTGGACAGCCGTACGATTTTGGCACAAAAATCGAGGCAGATTTCTATGGGACAGATTTGGTGCTGTGAGGTATTTTCCTTGGCTGGAAATGTTGTTTTGCTGCTGATATGTACTTTCCTGAAGCTGAATAATAAATCTCTCTCTCTCTCATTGGGTTTCCCCACATTAGGGTTTTCCCTAGCATTTGCCTAAATTTCTGTGAGTTATGGGTTGTTGTCCACTGTGTATTTCCGCTGCATATTTTGCTTATCAATGTGTATTTCTGTTTATGGAAATTTTTGAATGTGGGTTTTATGCATTTCTGAAATTTATGAAGACAGTTATCTCTAGGTTGCTAAGTGTTTGACAGAATATTAGTTTGCTGATTTTTTTGTCATTAAAAATCTACATGGTATCGAAGCTTGAGCTCTGAGAGACAGTGGGCAGTGTGATATTTGGGCAAAACGGTGTGATTGTTTTCCTTGAGTTGTGACAGGGAATATGGCTGCAAGCATTAGATATGAGGATCGGTTGGATGGCACCAACTACTTGCAGTGGAAGGTTCGTTTGTCAGCTGTTCTCAAGGAGAACAAGATCTATGGCTATGTCAACTCTATTGTAGCAGCTCCCGCAGCAGATCCTGTTGCTTTGGACTTGCATGAGACCAAGGAAGCCAAAGCTCAGAGGATTATTCTGGATGGGGTGAAGGTGTTGAATTTTTAATGACAAAATCAGAAATATTTCATTCACACATTTCGTCAAACACTTAGCAACCTAGAGATAACTGTCTTCTTAAATTTCAGAAATGTATACCCACATTCAGAAATTTCTATAAGCAGAAATACACATTGTTAAGCAAAATATGCAGCGGAAATGCACAATGGACAGCAACCCATAACTCACAGAAATTTAGGCAACTGCCAGGGAAAACCCCAATGTGGGGAAACCCAACGAGAAAGAGAAATCTTATTATTTTGCTTCAGGAAAGTTCAGAACAGCATCATTAACACTTTTTCAGCCAAGAGAAATACCTCTAACAGCACAAAACTGTCCCCCACAAATCTGTCTTGAAAACCGTGCCACGGTCCGTACAGCTGTATGGATTTGCTGAAATTCGACACCTTGAAATTCGTGCCACAACAGGCAGTTGTACCTTCTCTTCTGTACGATCGTCCTCCTTCAGAAAATTCTTCAAGGATGCCTCGAAAACCATGCCCAAGCTTGCCTCGATTTTCATGCCTCAAGAATGCTACTGTACGGCCTACACGGATCCGTATAGTACGGCTTGTCCCAACAAATAACACTGCTGCAAATCAAAACAGAAAATGCCTCCTTGGGATTTGCGCCCTAGCTCTCTTGGGAATCGTGCCCCCTTCTTGATGCTCACTTTCCTCTCTCAAGCAATCTCTCAACTCCTCTCGTCTTCTCCAGTGTGTCTTTCTCACATCCCTAAGCATGTATATGTACTTTTCTCTTTTCCTAAAAAACCCTAACTTACATAACCAACTCAATCGAATGGCTATCATAAGTCTAATATGAGGGATCATATTTAATGCTCCTCATTAATTACAAAATAAGTAATAAATGCTCATTAAATACTTTTTGGGTCCCACAACTTAAAAACACTTTAA
>JZKD02S2364668.1:379384-396340 GCA_000966675.3 Picea glauca
TATATATGCATCAAAATATATATTTTTTATGTATTATATAAAAAACGCTCCCGAAAACGCTTCGCTCCCGGCGATTTTTGAAAATATGCGCTTCCCGCTCCCGCTCCCGCTCCGCACTCCCAACAGCCTTGGTTTAAATATTGTAACTTCGAAGAATATTCTACCTAAAAAGGAATGTTGAACAATATTATTATATTATGTTTATTAATGTTGTATTGAGTTCAACCAGTTGTTATTTATGTTGTCAATAGAATACCCTTCTTGTTAAGGGGGAGTGTTTAAATATTGTAACTTCGAAGAATATTCTACCTAAGAAGGAATGTTGAATAATATTATTATATTATGTTTATTAATTAGGCCCTATTGTGCCTTTGTAAAAGTCAACCCTTTTGTGCCTTGACAGTTAAAATGTAAATTAAGGGGGTAAAGTGACAGGTTGGCCCAGACCTAAATATACGCTAGCCAGACCACTATTTATAAGAGAGGCCAGCGCCTCATTTACATACACAACATCCAGCTGTGCAGTGCGCAAGTCTTGGAGGAGAAACTGTTGCAACTGGGGGTGACCTCAAGGAGGGTTTTGGTCTATCTCTCGTTATTTCTTGGTTAAGTGGTGCGCTACTCTTCCTAGTGAAGGAGTAGAGGAGGATCTTATGTTCGGTCTTTGGTCTATCTATATTGAGGAAGTTTATGCTGGGTTTTATTCCCCGTGAGGGTTTCCCAGGATAATTTGTGCGTCTCTATTGTTTCTATGATCGCCTCTCTTTCAGTGATCTTATTTATGTAACTAATGTGCTAAAGGATTATAATAATAAAGAACCGTAACTGCTAGTTGTATAAGTAAAACTTTAACAATGTATTGCAGATCTCAACACTTAATTAATTAGCTCCTAACCTCTTTATATTGTGGTAGTTATTGCCATAATTCTTAGTTGAATATTCTCAATGCATTTGACTACTCCATTGGCACTGGTCATCTAATCATATATTCAGGTGTGTGTTTTGGAAGTGACTTGTATCGTAAGCTACCACGAGGTTTTGTAGAGTTTTGTGGACAGCAGCAAGCTGGTACAATTTACAATATATAATCACGAGGTAACTCAAGTATATCATTTGTTCTTGGTTTATGTGATTAGATTTTTCTTGTGCAGTAAAAGGTACTTGTTTCCTCATCCAAAGAGTGACATCATAGTGTTGATTTATATGTCTGTTGTAGTATATTTATTTCAGATCTCAACACTCAATTTATATTTGCAAGTTTGAGCTAATTGCATAGTTATTATTCATTTATACTTGCAATCATTCATTGCTGGGATTTTTTTACATAGATTATTCATTTCCCTAACCAAAGTACCCAAGGTTTATCATTACAAGTGCTTTTAGGCACTCTTGAGGTACTTTTCCTCACCCAAAATCTGTGTTTTCTACGTTACTTATCATATGTCAGATTCTGGAATTTGTGGACAGCAGTGAACTAGTCCAATTTACAGCATATAATCAGAAGGTAACTCAAGTATATCATTTGTTCTTGGTTTATGTGATTAGATCTCACTCTTGTGCGGTAAAAGGTACTTGTTTCTTCATCCAAAGAGTGACATCATAGTGTTGAGTTATATTTCTGTTGTAGCATATTTATTTCAGATCTCAACACTTAATTAATTAGCTCCTAACCCTCTTTATATTGTATCAGTTATTGCCATAGTTCTTAGTTGAATAGTCTCGAGGCATTTGGCTACTCCATTGGCACTCGTCTATCTAATCATATATATTGAGGTGTGTGTTATGAAGTGACTTGTATAGTAAGCTACCCTGAGGTACTATACAGCTTCGTTTCTGTGGATTGGGATAACTCCTGTGGCTTCAAGGAACTGGCCTAAAGTGAAGGGGAAATGATGATAAGGTGATAGTGGTGTGTTTCCCTTGTTGTGCTTATCACCATTATCACCTCTACAAAGGCTCCTAGTTTGGGCAGTAACATTTTTTGGCATCGTTGCCACGGACCAAATTTGTGAATGTATTTTCCGAATACACCTTTGTTGGTTTGTTTCCTGGCTCTTGACAACATTATCCCGCCAGGTTGTTGGGTAAGCCCTTTGTATTTGTATCTTGATGAGATTATTGTTATTGCTCACCCGATTGTCTCATCTAGCGACTCCACCAAATCCAAATACAACAAAGAGGTACTCTACAAGAAGGAATGGCCAAGGTATACTTCGTCTTGTTTCTGAACCTGAACTTGTTTATTATAGAAGAAGCATAGGCTCCAAGCAAGGGAAGTTAAAAATCGTTTAGGTTTTGAATCTTTATATGATATACGAACACTATTTGTTGATTCAAGTCCTCTAACGCAAAATCAAACGGTTGCTTCATGGTTGACAGATACTTTCAAACCATTTGATTTCTCTACCATTGCAGGTCATCCTCATGGTTTGCTATATTCTTTGGAGCAATCACGTACATTCCATGGTGATAATGCTATTGGTGCAAAAGAACATTGGGATGTGTTCATTGAGCATATCACTACTTTGGGAGTTTGTCATCTAGATGTCTTATATAAATGTTTTTCTTAGTCATTAAAAAAGGATGATAGGAAGTGGTTTTTATCATTACCTAATCATAGCATTAACTCTTTTCAAAGATGCCAAAATGTTTTCATTGATAGATGGTCAGAAAAGAAAGATAATCGGTTTCTTTTGAATGCTTTGACTAATGTTAAGAGAAATGAGAATGAAACCATTGATGTGTTTAACTACAGATTGACAAGATTGTGCAAGGTATTCCTCAAACTCATCAACTGACTTTGGACATTATCTTGATACCATCTCCACTCTCATCGAGCAGGTAAAAAAGATGCAAATAACATTCACGCAAACAACTAGTGCAATACAGAACAAGATTGTACAGATGGAAAGAAATCAACATCGGAACAGGTATCAACCAAGAAGTGGATACAAGGGCTCATTGTTGAATCAAAGACCTCCTACATCGTTGGAACCTACCAACATGATAGGGAATGGACATCCTTATTACTGTAGGGCTTGCAAGAGTTTCCATGATGAAAAGACAAATCAGGTAATCAGAATAACAAAGCGCCTTCAAATAAATGTAATAATTTGTTAGATGGAAAGGATTATCAGTATTGGATACAGATGGATAATGAAGAAGAGATAGCAGTCAGATTATTTTGGGAAATCCCTTCTCTAGAAGAGATAAATCAGATGTATGAGAATGAAACGAGAGTTATGGCCTATAAAAGAAAGAGAAGTAACACTCCACAAGATCAATTGACACCTTCCAATACTCCAGAAAAGGATAATCAAGTTCCAATGCCAACCAAACCCAGTGCAGAGGCACCATGAAGAGATTCTTCAACAAGCAACTCTCTTGAGATGAAGTTGTATGTGACACGGTGGTTTAGCAATGCCAAAATTCTCGTTCCTATTATTGAGTTAGCAAGGATTCCTTTTGTGAGGAATCAAATTAAGGAAGTTTTGGGGATTGAACCAACCAATCAAGCAACTCATCTTGTGAATGAGTGAAGATGTCCCTATTATCCTCCAAACTATGCACAAAGGAAGCAACAATCCGAAGCACCATCCCTTTTTCATATCATTGATAGTGAAATACTTGCTCTTACATAACTATATGATGGAATCCAAAGCCTCGACCAATGTCGTGTCTCTCAAGGTGATGGAACGTTTGGGTTTGAAAACTTCAAGGCCATACAGAAATATTTGTGCCATGGACTCCAGCGAAGTCAAGTTTGCTTGGTCATTCATTAAGATATTTGCTTGGTAATGGACGCAAAGGTCCTTGATGTTCTCGATGCCTGGGGAATGCTTCTACCTAGAAAGTGGGCCATTGACCTTGGAGGTAGCATTCAGATGGATTTATCATACACCCCTATTCCAAATTTTTGGGAATGCCAATTATCTTAACACCGAAAGCCGATGAGGAAATATCTTGTGGAGGATCCACGAGATCCCGAGAATGAATTGGTTTTCTTTGAAGAACTTGGATCCTACACCATGCTTACAACAAAATTAAGCTCCTCAGAAAGAACTTGACAACATTTGGAAGATGAATTTCGATGGGGTCAAGTGCCAAGCAGGGATGGGTGCAGGTATTGTTTTCCAATGTTCCACAAAGACTCCGGGACGGGGGGACGCGGGTGAGGGGAGACGCACAAGGGGGACGTGTGGAAGTACCCCCAAATTTTAGGGATTTTTGGGAAATGGGGGACGGGGAGATGTCACATATATAATATAAAAAATATTAAAAATAAAATTTAAAAAACAAAAATAATAATGATAATATGATAAATCTCAACAATAACATAAATTAATTTTGCATATATTTGTTTTTTAAATTTTTTTTTTCTTTTTTAAGTCTTACTGGGCAAAAAAAAATTGGGGGGGACTTCCAGGAGTCCCCCTTTTGGGGGGGGGACGTCCAGAAGTCCCCCTTTTCAAGGGGGGACGTCAAGGAGTCCCCCTTTTGGGGAGTCTCGTCCCCCACCTTGGGGAGTCGCGTCCCCCCAAGTCCACCTGCGTCTCCCCAAAAAGGGGACGTGGGGAAACGTCCCCCTTGGAGTCCCCCCGTCCCAATCTTCGAAGCTCCTGCACAGGAAGAAGTGTATACGGTGAGTTGTTTCCCTTTCCAAGATTTTGATGATGCCTTATTTTGTGATTTGGAAAGCAAAGAAGTGTTAGAGGAGCCTTTGGATGCGTTAATCCCTTCATGTTATGATGAAGGAAATGACATGGTTAATAATATTGAGGAGTTCATACATGTTGGGAAACGTAAATCTGATGTAATTGGTTATGATGGGGATCCTATTTACGACATTGAGGATCATTTCCAAATGTTTCCTTTACAGCTATCACATCAGGTCACTACTAATTCTGACATTTGGCAACAAGGAAATGATATAGTTATAGACATCTCCAAGGGTGACCTAGTTCTATGCTCCCCTGATGATTTTCAATCATACCTTGAGGATTTTGATGAGTATTCCTTTGAGCACTTGGACTTATTCTATGAAGAAGATTATCAACCACCATTGCGCTCATATCTTGATAAAGGCGAGGACATTGCTCGCCCAAAGCAAGGTACTTATGACAAGGTTTTCCAACTCCCTTCGATTACTTTACCTCGCTATGTCACTAAGGGTGTAGATTGGAAACATGTCCCTTATCTTGAGTTTTCTCTGGGGCAAATCCTTCTTCTAGAATTCAAGGGTAGGTTGAATACCTTAAGAAGAAGTTTATTATCTCAGTCTTTCAGCCTTCCCTTAGAAATTTGCCAATCATCCTCTAGGTTCTTACTAGTCTTTTCCCAGACCTCAGGATGTAATGACGTCCAAGGTAGCCAACCTTCAGACTCTTTGAGTCAGTCTTTTGAGCCTTTGATTTTTCACGATCCTTTTCTTAGATGGATTGAGTACCTTCCTAGAAGTGTGACTTGGCATAATTTTGTCCCTCCCTCCCGCCTCCATGAGCTAGACTTTACAATTTCCAATGATGTGATACATGCTCTGACTCATGTTATTTTTGTGTTTGACTTGTCATTGCTTTGGTTTATGATGAAGCACAGAGGTCGGTATTATGAGATATTGCTAGGATGGTTTCACTGGTTATTCGACTACACCTAGCATTCAACCAATAGGTAAGTAGAGGTAGGTAGGCATTTGCATCCATTGTATATACCATCTGCATATCATGTTAGCAAAGTTGTAGTTGCATTTTCATATTTGTATTGTTTCATTATGTATATATGTATCCTCATGATCACATGCCAGATTAAAGATGCTTTTTATTTTATTATATCATATATGAACAAGGGGTGATATCACCACCCTAAGGATTACTAATACATTTTGTTGAGATTTAGCAGGCACAGGCCATACCAGATATGTTGAGGTTCTCATGTGCTCTACAGCAAACACATGTCCCCGAGTTGGAGCCAGATGTTATCCCCTACACTAGGGATAACTAAGGAGATCACGTCTCGAGGCCCACAGGTCCTAGACATGGAGTACCGAGAGTCGGATGACTTGAGCATGGCCCTGGAGGGCCTCTCTTTTCTTCACTGCAGTCCATTTATCAGCAGCAACAGTGTCCATCCCACCAATTTGTTCCTGGAGTGGCAATAAGTCTTGCTCCATGAGGTAATGAGTCCAGGTATCATGGTATGTGTCACTATGATTCTTGAAGCACTTGAATATGTTGCATTAAATTCTCCTTCATTTCATAATGTTTGCTTGGAAATTATGCTCTTTGACTTTTTCATACCTGGAAGGGTGACATGGTGCCCTAGTAAGTTGATCTTCCTTTAGGATGGGTTGCCACTGGTTGGGTCTGTGAAAGGTCATCATACGTTCCCTCCATACTTACCACTTTCCATCTTTATTCCTCTAATCTACCCTCACCTTCGTTCGGGCATTAGGATTGGCCACACTAGGAAGGGTTGTACCTTGCCTTGTGGGAAGAAGGGGCTAAAGGCCTAGAGGGTAAAAGTAGCTCGCCAGAGTTGAAAGCCAATGCCCAGGGATTCCTGAGAAAGTAGTAAAAATCTTCTCAGTAAGAAAAGGGAACCCATAAGATAAATAAACACTGAAGATACTAGTTGATGGATAGGAGATTTCATCACAAGCCAACCTATAATGACCATGGGCATGTAGGAGTATGACACTACCACCTATCAAGTCACCAAACTAGGGTAGTGACTCTTGGTGGCATAGCCAAGAGAAAGGGGGTCTCATCACGAGCCAGCCTTCTCATCTCCGTGAAATGTTTGTGGATAACGATGTCACCTCTAGTCACCAAGCTAGGACAATGGCCCTCAACTCTTCCCTTGAAGCACAAAAGCAAAAGATCAAAAGATAATACTGCTAAGAGTAAAACGCAGTAAGTGGACTAGGAAAAAATGGCATCTATGACAAGGTGTAGCTCGCCCTCTACAAAGGCACCTACAAGTAAGACTTACATTTCCATGTTATCACTACACCCTTGCCTAAACATTTACCCCATGCCACCTCATACACTTACATGACTCGGATTGGCTCACACCTAGGAAACACCCCAAACTTAAGGAGGATTAGCCCAATAGGACACCCTGAGACCTTCTCCAAACCTGGCTTGTCAAATTGCATAATGTCTTTAAGGATTTATCTGGGTGAAGGGGGGTTTAATGCACATGTTTGGGTAATTTTATTATTGGATGTGATTTCCATGTTATGATCCTTGTGACTTATGAACCCCTGGAGGGTGTACTTCTTGTTGTTGCAGGACCTCGCCCAGTGGACAGGTACACATGAGGGAATGATTAGCTCGGACCTTCATGGGGCTGAAAGCTCACAGATGGATGTTGTAACCCCAACCAAGGGAACGAAGACATCAAAGATTTGCACCAGGAAGAAATAAGGAAGTCACCTTTGGAGGCACCCTAGCAGACCTAGACCCAGGGGGATCTTGCTCTTCCACATAGACATTGGCCCTAGAAGGCCCATGACGTCATCATCATGACCATGAACGTTATCTAGAGCTAGGGTTTCAGTTTTGGAAGCATTTATGAGCCTAGTGGCACGAGTGGGATTCATCTGAGGCCTTTGGAGGCGAAGCTCCCTACCTTTTAGGCCCAATGTTCCACCTAAGGGCCTCAACGTCACCCTAGAAGAGCATGATGTCACTCTTGGAGGTGTCTTTAGATGCTAATTAATTTTATTTATGTCAAATTTGAATTTATTTGTAAATTAGCTAGGTCGGCATTATTTTCACCTGAAAATTAATATAAGGCTGATTTTTTGCAAGTTGGATCAATCTTGGAAGCTTTTATGCTGATCTTGCATGGTATTTCATGATTATTCTTGGTGCAAGTAGGTAAAATCTGCATTTTTTGTCATGTATTGAATGGTTTATGTATGGTTTTATTTGTTCATATAAATTATGAAATTGCATGATATACTTAATGCTTGAAGTAAGGAACTTAAAGTGTTACTTTCTTACTTTCTATTTGCCAAGCTTTTCATTGAATTGATCTAGTAACTAGTGAAAGCCTAGTGCCCTAGTTTCCTAGCACTCTAAGGTTTTGACCTAGTTATCTTTGGCTAAGTTCTTATCCCATAAGAAGCCTAAGGAGAGCAAGGTGTTAGGACCTAGAATTGCCTACACCCTAGTATCTTATTTCTTGAGTAAAATGCATAGGGGGACTAAAGTTACTACTTCTCATATGCATTCTCCCTCTTAGACTTTTGTGCACTATCAAAATTGATTTGCAACCTTAGAAGAAGCCGTCCACTTGACTCCATAAGCCCTAAAAGGCACTATTTCTAGCCTCTCTCTTATTGAAGTATTGATTAAACACTCAAACACTCTTCCCTTACGCTTTTACTAACTATCTCTAACCCTAGTTTAGCCTAGATCACTAACCTATTTGTTGTTGTTACAAAAAATTGCTACAGCCATCTAACTGTAGCAAATTTTCTGCAAAACTAACCTTTAATGCTAGCTAGACACTTTAGAAATTGCTTGTGACAATTAATTATCATTTTGCCTAGTAAAAGCTACATTTTCATTGTCTTTTCAAGCAATTCCGACCACTAATTATTGTTGTTGTTATAAACATTTGTGTTGAATTTAATGCAGCTGCAAGAGCTATTCTCCTGGATGATGGCATAAGACCCTAGTTGTGGACTAGGGCCCCCAGCACACTCCTGGGGTTTCTTGGTATGAGACCAAGCAGTGAGTGTCATGGCAAAAGACCCTTGTGAGGGCCCCCAGTAGATGATTGGGGTTCTTGGTCTAGGACCAAGCAGTAAAGACCCTAGATGTATTCTAGGGTCCCTGGATGTGTTCCAGGGAATCATTTCTATGTGCTTGGATTGATCCTTGGATGTGTTCCTTGGTGGTTGATATAAGTCCCTGGATGTGTCTAGAATCTAGAGCCCCTGGATGTGTTCCAGTGAACCCATGCTTAAAGCATGGGTTGATCCTTGGTCTTGTACCTTGGTTGATAAAACCCCAGATGTGTTCTGGGGCAAGCTGGTCTTTGACCAGATACATCTTGGTGTAATACCAATATGTGTTGATGTGTGATCCTCTTCCTCTCTCCCAGGATAGTCCATGAGACCTAGGAGAGACTATGAAGATGGGCATGACCACATTGTGTGATGTACCCCCTTATGCAGTGATGATAAAGTTTGGTCACCTTGAGATTCATATGGACATGTTTTTCCACTAAGAAAACCCCTTGTCTTTCCTAACCCCGTGATTGATCTTCGGCCTTGGTTTTTGAGTTTGGGTATGAGTGGGGTTTTTAATTTTGTGTTTTGGGGTTTGTTAAATTAGAAATATTAATTAGTATTTAATTTGACATATTAATTTAATATTTATATTAAATAATATGTCAATATATTAATTAATATTTTATTAACCTAAACCCTATCCTAAAACTATAAATTAGAACCTTACCCTCACTATTCCTACATACACTTACTCTCCCTCCTCATCAAATCTGCGGCTACCTCTGTGACAGTCCTTCTCATATTTTGTGGCCTCCTTTAACTGTTGTCTTTCTCAGTTTTGCAGCCTCTGTTCATGACTCGGTTCTATGGTTCTTTCGTTGGGTGGTCCTTAGTTGATATTGCTAGCTGGATGGTAACTTGTTGAGGTTCCATAACTTGCAGATTTGTTTTGCTCCAGCAGCCGGCCCCTCCTTTTGTGTGAGATCTGCCTCTCCTAAGCTGCCATCTTTGATGTAGGCTGTCGTCCACCTTTTGTATACAGATCTGGATCTAGTAGGTGTCGCGGCTGTCTTTCTGGGCTCATTTCCATAGTTGTCTTACCTTCTCTAGCTGCCAGGTAAGAGATTCTTGTGGCCTGCTGTCCCTTTACTGAGAAGGGGACTTGTGGACTGTGTGATCTTCTCTCTCATACATCAGATCCATCCGTGTGTTGTTGGATATAAAGGGTTGTTGTTTAAGTAAGCTACTTGGGGTTTTTGTCACCTATTCCTTGGGGTTTCTCTTTTGGCAAAACAGTCTTATGTTCTCTTTGACAAAGATCAAACCCTAAGTGGTTGATCCATGAGCCTAAACTAGATATGAGCATAATACATATTACAGAGGTTTACATTCACTTGTGTGCCAAGCTCTTCTCTTATTGTTCAAGAGGTAAATCTCACAGGTAAGTTTCAGTTGCATTTGCTTCAGTTTTGATTTACTTGTTTAAAGTTTAGATCTACTAGTTTTACACGCTCAGAAATGTTTGTCGTTTCAGATCTATAATTGATTGTTTCAGATCTACTGTATTTCTTATTTGCCTCTGATCAGAAATCTTTATTTAGATCTGTTGTGTGCTTGCTGATCTAGTAAACAGAAAAATTTGAAAAGTATTATTTTTGTTCTTTTCCCTTTTCCTAACAGTTTGCTACAGCCATCTTGATGCAGCAAATTTTCTGGAAAATCCATATTAAATGCTAGCTAAATACTTCTAAACTTGCTTGAGACATTTGATTATCAAACTGCCTAATAAATGCTATCATTTCACTGTCTTTTCAAGCAATTTAGAGAAATATTTTTTGTAGTTGTTACAAAATACTTCTTGCTGTTGTAAACTGTCATTTAACTGCAATTTTATATCAGCTAGCATACATTTCAAAGGTTTATTGTTTTATTGAAGCACTAACATCATTTTGTACTTTAAACTTCCATATTTTGTCTTGTTGACTTGCTCTAGGCAGGTACAGTTCATCCTTTTACATTTGCTTCATCTCTTAAGACATAAAAACCTTTTGACTTGAGTGATCAGTGAGAGGGGGGTATTCTTGCATCCTGGCTTTAGCTTCATCATCCCTTTACGGCACTAGGGACGTCTCCCTTGGAGTAATCTTAACATACTCCTAAACAGAAAGGGGTTTCCTATTAAGGTGACAGTGATAGGTCACCCCCTTGTTATGCGAATCTTGCTTCACTTGCCTTGGGCTTTGGGCAAGTACAGATTGTTCAATAACAGGACACACTCTCCGAGGCTCAAATAGACTATTTGCATCCACGTGGACACCCTCTACACATGCCATGTAAAAGATGCTAGAACACTCCCCTCTTTTAACACATTTTGGAGGTGTTTTGCTCACTAAAGAGGGCCAAGCCTCACTTGGGACATTTCATGACTTTCATGAGGTTTTATTTGAGCCAACTTGATGATGTGGAGGTCACTTAAGTGACTTTCACCTTGAGGACATGACATGGCACTCATTCATGATGATGTGGATGAACTTTTGATCATCTTTTGAAAACTTAATGGCCCAAATGGAGGAGCCATCCACTTTTCGAGGGTTTATTTAGACTTTGGGAGAGGTCATTCCCCACTTTAAGGGTGAACGTTGGAGCTAGGGTGGCCAAAGATTATTCTTTGCCACTTTTTGAGGCCTCCCAAGTCAAATTTAGATGGAACGTTGCACTCTAAGGGAAGAGTGCCCCTCATAGAAGGTTGACATCACCTCTTCATGAGAGTTTTATGCAGGTAAAGTATCATTTCATTGTATTTTGACTTAGTCTACAAGTTATGTGGATGACAAGTCACTTTTATTTTATTTTATTGACCTCGATTTAGGGAATAAAGAATGGCAGGAAGTTATCAGCCTCATCTATAAATAAAGGCACTCCTCTCATTCAAATGGTTGTGAATTGTTGTGA
Source organism: Picea glauca (assembly GCA_000966675.3). NCBI lineage: Eukaryota > Viridiplantae > Streptophyta > Pinopsida > Pinales > Pinaceae > Picea > Picea glauca. The sequence goes on from JZKD02S2364668.1 coordinate 391,080, forward strand.
ATCATTTCAAGCCATTAATAGAAGATCTTTTACTTGGTGTTTCTTGGTGTCAATTCTTGGAGCTCTTTCTTTCTTGGTTATTCTTCTTACTTCAAAGATTATTGTGAATACACAAGACTACTACTAAATCTAGCAAGATAGATCCGTTGAGGAGTTGCACAACTACTTGGAAGGAGGACGTCTAGGGTTTGTATCTCTTCCATCTTCTTTAAAACGATTTGATAAGTGCTTATCTCTTGTCTTGATTAGTTTTATACTCCTTGGCAAGTGTTTTAAGTATTATTGTCAGGCTTTTGTTGATCTTGTTGGTGAAGGCTATTCCCTTGAGGAAACCCTTCTTGTAGGGCCTTGGTTTTCATGGTTTGTCTTGATTAGACATGGGACTACTAGCCTTGAGGCACTAGTCTCCCACTCTAATCAATAAACATTGAATAGCCAATTCTTGAAGGAGCATACTACTTGACCCCATACACCCTAAGTGGAGAAAAGGCACTAAGATTAACTCCGAACAACCAATCACAAAAACCCTAAAAACTCAAATCTTTTCTTTTGTCATGTAAAATACAAAAAAATAGAAAAGATATACCTTCAAAAAAATATCTATTTATTGTCTGGTGCAACGTTAACGTTTATTTTTTATTTTCTGGACAATTTTATCAAAGGGTTTACAACAAATTGTTGATCTTTAACCCTAATAGGGAAAAATAGCCCCACACATTTATGCTTAAAGGTTTTATCTAACATTTTGTGGACTGATTTAAGAGGTTTATCAATTATGGAAATTAAATTGCAGCAAAGAGACTCGGAATTAGTCAAACCCTAAAAGTGGATTCTACCCCTACCATAGCTTATATTTCATTTGCAGATTGTTTATAAAGGATATCTAACACTTTCTAACAGTGAAATTTGTCTCTTAAGTGCTCCATAGCTTTTATTTTACATTTTGGAGATTTTTGGTGAAACCCTAGGAGGATTCACCACCTCTCTTTGCAAGTTTGATCTAATTGCATAGTTATTATTCATTTATACTTGCAATCATTCATTGCTGGGATTTTTTTACATAGCTTATTCATTTCCCTAACCAAAGTACCCAAGGTTTATCATTACAAGTGCTTTTAGGCACTCTTGAGGTACCTTTCCTCACCCAAAATCTGTGTTTCCTACGTTACTTATCACATGCTGGATTCTGGAATTTGTGGACAGCAGTGAACTAGTCCAATTTACAGCATATAATCAGAAGGTAACTCAAGTATATCATTTGTTCTTGGTTTATGTGATTAGATCTCACTCGTGTGCGGTAAAAGGTACTTATTTCTTCATCCAAAGAGTGACATCATATTGTTGAGTATATTTCTGTTGTAGCGTATTTATTTCAGATCTCAACACTTAATTAATTAGCTCCTAACCCTCTTTATATTGTGGTAGTTATTGCCATAGTTCTTAGTTGAATATTATCAAGGCATTTTGCTACTCCATTGGCACTAGTCTATCTAACCATATATTGAGGTGTGTGTTTTGGAAGTGACTTGTATAGTAAGCTACCCCGAGGTTCTGTACAGTTTCGTTTCCATGGATTGGGATATACCATGTGGCTTCAAGGAGCTGGCCTAAAGTTAAGGGGAAACGGTGCTAAGGTGACAATGGTGTGTTTCCCCTGTCGTGTTGATCCCCATTAGCACCTCTACAAAGGATGCTAGTTTGGCCGGTATCACCACCCTTCCTATCTTTTTCCTAAAATAGCTCAGAAAATACCCTGCAAATAACCCAATGACAACCTATTTTTCTAGTAACCAATAAGCAACCTAAACAGATAAAAGCAATGAAACAACATTAATATTTATGAGAAAGAAAGAAAAATAACTATTAGGATACGTCAAAACGTTAAAAGTCGAAAGCCAGAATTTTTAGAAGAGCCTTTTGTGAAGGTAAACATATCTTCTAAACTATTTTGATGAACTCCACAGACTTAATAAAGATATCAACATATTTGGATGAAGGAAATTTTGAAACTATGTATTACAAATGAAATGATAAATGACATTGCTTCAAAGTATAATTTATCACACAAACAAACTGAATACCTGCCATGGCTTTCCAAATGCATTCAAGGCTTCAGATAATGCTGCCTCAGCTCTTTGCCATGTTTCTAGATCTCCCAAGTGTTTTTCAGGCATCTGAATTATTTAAATATGAAAAATGTCATCACCTAGTCAAAGAAAATGGTGTACAATAATATGATGACATGCCTTTGTTTCAAACATATATAGACAAAAAGCAATCCCTCACATAAATAGTCATATATAATCTGCAAACAAGCAATATATGTTTCAACATGTTAAATGACAAGCAAATTTCAGCATATGCAGAAAAAGCCAAAATGAGATATCTGATAAATATCAAACATTTAGTTATTTTGATCTCTTTGCCCCAAAAACATCAAATAATACAGATCTCCCAACTATGGTATGTCAACTAGATTATTTCCCAATATAAACAAAAAAATTAATTAGACATGTGTTTATACATTCTACAAATATGCAATATAGGATCGAAGGATATATGACTATTTAATTTTAGTTCATCCAAAAACACATTTTTATGAAAGGGATATCAAATAGTTCTAATTTTTCAAAGTTTACAGTATATCGATACCCACTAGGATCTTGAATAATTTATCTCCTTCAATGGTGTAAAGTGGGATGTAAACTTTTATTAGTAATTTATACACAAACATACTGTTGATGTAATTAATGTCCTGTTGATGTAATTAATGTCCTGTTGATTACTAAATGCACCACCTTGTGTAATTTATTGTAATCTTGAGTTATTCATGGTTCACCTCTGATGGGTAGTTTATAGCCCACGTTTGTTAGGTATGAGGTGGCCTTAGTGGTCCCACATTTTACGGGTTCGAGGTAGCTAATCATTAATCTAAACCCTGTTCTTGTATATTTGAAAGCTTGCATCACTTGTATCACATAATGTGAAATTTGAACTACCCTTTATGCTATTCATTGATTTATTTGGGTATCAAGGATAGCTGCCATATCGATGTGTTCTAAGTTGTTCAGGTTTTCAATCTCTAGACAGTCCACTTGATAGTCACTGTTTTGTTTTAACTTCAACAAGGTACCTGTGCATCCGACATCACTTTGTTGTAATAATCAGGATACAATTCAGATTGCTTGCAATCCAAATTATCACTCAAAGACCAATCATATTTAGGTCCATCAGCACTATATCCACAAGTTGATCGATGATCAGATTATTCAGATGGAGTATTGTTGCACCGAGGACCAGATTGCTGACGTTTTTATCAAACCTATGACAAAGGCCAAATTTTTCAAGTTTTGCACTCTGCTTGGTATGAAGGAAGTTGTCAGTAATGGGGGATAACTTGTAATGTCAATTCTTGTCTCCCAAGTAAAGATTAGAGGGGTATGTTGGTGTAAATAATCTCATGTTAGTGTACTTAATGCGCCACCCAGAGTATTGGCTTGTGTTCCTAGTGGCCATTTAAGTCACTTGTAATTCACCTTTCGTTGGTAGTTAATGGTCCACATTGACAGTTATTGGGTGGCCCTGCATTTTATGGGATGGGAATAATCTAAACCCTACACCTAAATATTCAAGGCATTGCCTCTTTTGTAACACATCATGTCATCTACTATTCATGCCATTCTTAACTGGGTATCAAGGATACCTGCCATATTGTTGTATTCTAGATTGTTCATGTGTTCATTGTGTGGAGACTCTATTTTAGATATATTAAACACACATTTACAGATACTCCGAACAAGCAACAGTAGTTCCAATAGGCTAAGCAACCATTAAATCTCAATTTAATTAGCAAAATGCAAGAAGGAATGAATACCACAACTTTAGATGCTTTGCACTATTTGAAAGACAAGGAATCAAACCAGCACCTTGTTGAATTCATGTCCTCAATCTATGCAATCCTCTCTTAGGCAAACATGTATCAAGTTGTAAATAATTTATTAAAAGATGTAAAATAAGACTTGAAAAGGAACAATTAGAAACCACCAAAAAGTACATGGAGAGAAATATACAATATGCGTACTACATAATACAGACTGTAAAATGGGCAGGAATTGGTAAAAAACAAAGGAAACCAATCACAAACAATGTTTCAGAATGTAACTTCAAAAGTAGAACTACTTGTGGCATACCCCAAAACTACATTAAATGATCTATCCCCTGGTGCACATCAGGATCTACAAATCAACTTGATACCAAAGCCAACTTCAACTTAATTTGGTGATACAACGTCCTGCCCCAGTGAGTTGATTCCACAAGTCGTCTCAATTAACGACGTCTTTAATAGGAAAAAAGCTCAAAGTTATGACAATTATGGTCATCAGATTCAAAGGTTGTTATGGTCACCAGCTCAATCTATATGTTTTAATTGATTAACAACCTCATTATATAAATAGTAAACACCACAACCTAAGTCATTAGATTTTTTTATAACTAGACCTTTACCTGTCTTCGTCATTTTATGCATTTGTCAGATAAAAAAAAAGGATAAAGATGAGAGATGCAGTGGAAGAGAATACGCTCCCTTTCTATTCATTATATTGTAAAGGTTAATCATGTGAATAGAGAACTTACAGTTGACAACTCCAGTTCAAATGTAAATCCGAATATGTCATATGCGTATTGTAAGAAATCCAGCACACCTCTAACCTCATCTTTGATCTGCACAGCAAAACATAAGCAAACAACACGTAACCTCAATTGTAGGTGTAACATATGTCGTTTATTTCTAGTTCTTAGTCAGTCGTACAGAAGAATACATAGCAAGTACAAAATTATGCAAACCAATCAAACAGATCATTTAAATGGCAGATTAAAATTGCGAAGGCCATTTGATGATACAGCAATCTGTTACCTCATACTGTCCAACTCAATCTCCAAGAGTTTTCAGTCACATAGCATACAATTTACAAACAAATCAATAATCCACTACAAGGCACCTAACTCATACGGTATACCATTTCCCTCATACACAACCTATCGAGCTCAATTGATAGGACAGGCATTCTCCATTCCTTTTCTGCAATAGGCATCATGCTGTAACAAACATAATAATATATAATTATATTATGAAAAGATGTAAGAATGTGTCTTATCAAAGAGACACGACTCTTCATGTGAAAGAGCACCTTGCCTACTATATAAGCAAGGCCCTCATTGTAACATGGGACACTAAATTCATTCTATCAATATATATATATATA
>JZKD02S2364669.1:0-11940 GCA_000966675.3 Picea glauca
TATATACCACTGCATTGAATATTATGTTATTATTATTATTATTTATAAAATATATATTTCAAAAAAAATTATTAGATGTTTTTTCTTACTTTAAAAATGGTATCCAAAATAAATTAAATTATTTTAAACTTTATTAGTCCCTGTCGTAGGCATAGAGGGACTATAGCGATCGATAATGCATTGACTACATATTAGTTTGTCCTTTGACCCAAAAGTTTTGTACAATACCTATTGTTGGAGCTATGGAATTAAAAGCATGTAACATATATGTACTGCTCTGATTGGATAAGAGATTGGAGGTCTTATTGCCGGCTTTGCTATTCCCAATGTACTATATGACAACATATCCAAAGTTTTTCTCGTAGACAGTATTTTTTTATCATATATATTTCCTATATATTGGTTGAAGGTCGATTAATGGTATCATTAATTTGAATGTTTGTATTAGTATTTTCTGCTAGCCGAATATATCCATAGGTTTTGATGTGTACTGAGCATATTGAAATGTTTTGATATCCAAGTTTTGTAGTGATTGAGAATTCCAAAGTGTATAGCGTCTTTGGCGGATGTATATTTGTTGAAATGTATTGACACTTATTCTGAGATGCCTCAATAGGCATGATAGCGTAAATGTTTACATGACGCGACGTCCTCCAACACCCTTGAAAGCTTAAATCTTTGCATATTGCGAGGTCCTTAGACAGCCTGACAGTCTTAAATGTTTATGTAAATACGCTTCTCGTAATACATTTTTCCTCGAAATTTTCTATACAGTTACAATGAATTTGCATAGTCTTGTTTGTCCACCGCCAGTTCAATAGCCATTGTATGTTTCATCCTTGTTCTACCATTGAATTTAGATACATTGTTTACTAGTTCGGTGAGTGCTTCTTCTTCGTTGGTTTCTCGGTTGTTGCTTGTTGTTTTTTCGCTCGCGATTCGACCTGCGCTTCTGCATTTCATTGTTTCGGAGAAAGTTTGGATGCCATAGTTTCATTTTGTATTCCTTGTTTGTTGTTCAGTGTTTGCAGTTTGCAAGTAGAATGTTTTCTTATTTGTAGTTGCATGTTCCTTATATGTTTTCGGTTCCTTCTGTGCTTGGGGTGCAGTTTCATAATCGTTGGAGATACATATATATTGTTCAATTGCTCGGTGGTTCTTGCTGGTTCGTTGGTTAGTGGGTTGTTGGTTCTATTTGTTTTCCTGGGGTTTGCACTTTGGGGCCCTGGAGGTGCAGTTTAGCTTGTTGGTTCTTTCTCGCTGGTTTGGTCCTTGTTGTTTTCGTTTGTTTGATTCGGCCTTGCAAGGTTGGAGTGCAATGACGGTTGTTGGAGCTTTTCTTTTTTCTTTTTTTTGGATTGTTATTGTTTATTTGGGGCGCTTTACGGTGTTTAGCCCTTGCACCCACGAGTCGACATGCAGTTGTGTTATTTTCCATGTTTGTCGAGGCCGATATCTGTTATTCTGTGAGATTTTGCTGCTACTCTAGTCCTGCCATGAAAGAAAATAGTTGGATGCAAAATTGTGCGAGGATTGCATTTGAAGTTACAATATCCGTTATTTTTTTGTTGGAATAAATCATATGTATGCAAGCTACATTTATAAACCATGTATGGTCAGATGTGTGGATATGACATTGCATGTTCTTTCTCCTCTACATAGACTGGTGTGCACACAATACAAATTGTGTTGTGCTTGAGATATGATATGTGCAACAAAGATTCTGCAAGATTATATTTTCATGTCTGGGTAGTTTGCCACGGAAAACTGAGAACTTGTATCGTGGGCACAACATTCTGTGTAGAGGATAAAGAACATGGTTAAAGGGCATATCTGGATAAATTTCCAGGGAAAACCAGAAATCATTTCGTTGTGTCCATGCAATTGCGTGATATTTTGTGCCTTGTAATATATTTTGGGCAGGGAAAAAAAATCTACACGTTTACAGCCATGGACAGAGAAGCGCAAAGGTTCATGTTTCTTCTTTTCTAGACTGTTCGTTGAGTCATTTTTTATGTATGTACATATTGCTTGTTCTCCAGTGAATACCAGCTTCCATTGATGTTCATTGAATTTTGTGCGTTCCCACATTGAAACAAATAGAGTAGCTAGCAAAAAGGAGGGAGTCTTGACTGCAGCGGCTGAAGAGGAAGAAGAAAGGTGCATGCTTATACTGTTGGTTCATATTGTGATGTTTTGTATTTCATTTATGGTCAATATATATGTTAAACTAGTTGTGTTCCTTCCTATAAGGTAAGTTATCTTGGTTACATGTGTCATACTAAGCTAGTTCATGTTTGTTGTGTTTGTGTTGCATTAATGCATTTAAACAAACAGAATGGTTGGACAGGACGAAGGACTCTTTGGCGGGTAAATAGACCTGTTTCTTTTTATTTTAGATGTCTGTCTTCATTCTAACTTGTCTTCATGTCCATTGCATCTTCAGCATTGTTGCCTTGGAAAAAACAGCTTGCTTGGACAGGGAGATGACTTCTTCTATGCAACAACAGAGGACTTTGTGGTACAATATTCTAAAGGGTATACCAAGTGTGCTGGTAAATTAAATATACAAACCGGGTGGGGGTATAAAATATTAGACTTGAAAACGATCACTTCGCAGTAATGGGCCTTTCTGCGCTCCCTATTTCTACTTTTCCCATTATCTATTATCCCTTTTGTTTTCTAATTCATATGCTTAGTATGCTTTCCAAAAATTCCTTCATGCATCGGTTGGCGGACTAACAGTTTGACATATGTGGTCCTTCTCCTACCTTATTCCATAGTTACCCACTTTCTTGATTGTGGGTTCCAGGCTAGCAGGTTGAAGATTTCTCCCCTGGCTTCCAAGGGTCCGCGATATACAGATTGGCCATGGTGCCCTGCGCTCACGCCATGTTTACTGTTAAACATTACTCTATTTAAAAAATTCAGATGCACACAATTTTTTGGTTATTTTGTCGTTTCGATGGATAATATACCATTTATATGTTTGTTTAGTCCTGATGTTCATCTGCACATGCTTGCATCAGAAAAAGTTGGACTAGTGACACGGCCATGAGTAGTCAGTCATCCCAGAGATCGGCAGACCGACAAGGCCAAAGGTAAAGATGCATACGCTATGCTCTTACTATGTTTACTAAAAATATTTCTTGGGTTGTATATTCATCTATGGCATGGCATATATGTTGATTCCATCTACAATACATGGTTTGCAGCTCACAAGAGGTATCAAAAAGTACAAGTGAGACGTCGAATGCACTGCATGTTCCTCATAGTTCATCAAAAACTAAGTGTGTACTTGTAGCACACTACCATTTAATTTATTTTTCCTGTTCATGTCATCAGGTCTAGAGTTGTAACATCCAAAGTACTGTCAATAGAGGCCTTGAAAAGCCACCAAAGTGGAAAAGTGTTTGTCGAGGACATAATGGTTGTCTATAGCACCTACTTGGACAAGGAAAACCAAAGTAGATCCATTATGCATGTTGACATAATGGACAAGGACGCCATGATGACAGTGACACTAACTGTTCCTCCACAACTTGTCCAGAAACATGCAGAAAATATATTTCTACGTAATGGGATATCCATTACAAATTTTAATATATTGCCCAAAACAGTATATGACCGTGGTGATTGCGATCGAATTATTTCACTGAACGAAACAAGCATTGTGGAAAAAATTCTCACTGTTTGTTCAGAATATCACTTCGTCCCGGACTCGACTATCAACCAGCTTGCACAAAGCAATGATATTTACCCAATCAGAACAATTGGGGTTGTTGTCACACTGGCGAGAAAATTTGGCTCGCAACACATTCTCCATATAAAGGATGGCGAGTCAGACATCGACAAGGCAATGGTACCTCTTTTCATATTTAGTTTTGTTCTTTAATTTCACATCTGCATGTATGTCAGATAAGTTACACAAATATTGCATTGTTCCATGTTGCAGCTACAATTGTTCGATACGTATTCAGATTTGTTTTCATCAATAGAACAACAATTGCATAGAGGGAAGATTCCACTTATGTTGTTCAAAAATATAACAAAGAAGAGGGATGCTAGAGAAAGGATCTTTTGGATAACCCAGGAAACATTTGTAACATAGTTGCGAGCAGATATAGTAGAGGATCTGAAGAAACTAGCTAGCTCTACAACTGTTATGTGTATACATCCACAAAATCATCCTCACTTTGCTTATAGAAATAGCCTTCAACAAATTTCTGCGCCTGTTTAATTTTTTATTTTTTTTAAAGGGGAGGGGGGGGGTGCAGTTGTGTATTATATTCTTCAATGTATTAATCCCTTTTCTCGCTTTCCCAATTTGAAGGTCTTTTAGTTGCAGCCAATGTGTACTCGACCCCCTTTGAGCCTGTATGTGCAAACTGCAATTCTGCTACTTCTGCCTCCACTTTAATAAGTGACGATACATTTGATTGTCTGCAATGTGGTGAAAAATGTCCATATATATATGGACATTGTGTCAATGTTGTTATCCAAACCATGGGCAACACAACCGTGGGGATTGTACGATTAGGCAGCCCCTGTTACAAAATGTGCTTCCTGAGTTAGCAGAGTTGTTGTATGAAATGTATCTACAGAAAAAGGCAAGCAGTGTGTACATGTTGTGGAAGCTTCGGATACAGAGAAATTTCATCTTAAATGAGGACAATGCATTTTTTTATATCAGCTGAAGAAGTGGAAAAAATAAAATGTATGAAACTTTGGCAGGAAACGAAAATACCTCATGTGTCTCTGTGATATTTGTTCAACATCCAAATGAATATTCATTGGACTTGGTCCATATCTCTGTAATCCCCATATATCGCACAGCCCCAGTTATTTCCTACTGGGAACATATATCAGATGTAAGAGAAAACAAATGCAACGACGTCTTTTCTTTGTATATCAAATTGTTTGGTGTAAAGTTCGATGGGTTTTGCTCTATGGAACCTTCTGGAAACTTGCTTGCGGCCTGTTTAAAGTATGGTTGGTTCTTGATTATCTGCTTTGTCTGTCAATCTGCATACCATGGAAATCCAACTGTTCTTCATAGGACACAGAACAATATAATTGAATTTTTTAGCCAGCTGGCACACAGATCCGTCTAATAATTTCTATGGCGTTGTGACGCAAATGTACTATGTGTCTTGCTTTAGCATATTTCCTTGATCGATGAACTTGGTCAAATTATTGTTCTGAAATAATTTGAAATCAACAAATATATAGTGTGCGAAGTGCAACTGTCCTATCATACCAACAAGAGGCTCTTAAAATTTAAATTGGTCGTTGTTTTGACATTTTTGCTTATTCGTTGAACTTGGAAAACTTAATATCCTGGAATAATTTGCATGAACGAATAATAGTTAATATTAATAATTTAGTATTTGAAAATAATGTTTTTAGATAAAGTTAGATAGGATGAGCATCCCTAAACAATTGCAGTTTGAACCCACCAAAATTTGGTCCTTGATGTTTTCTTTTGTTTGATTCGGCCTTGCAGGGTTGGGGTGCAACAACGGTTGTTGGAAATTTTCCTTTTTCCTTTTTTTTGGATTATTATTGTTTATTTGGAGCACTTTACGGTGTTCATCCCCTGCACCCATGGGTCCACATGCAGTTGTGTTATTTTCCATGTCTGTCGAGGCCGATATCTGTTATTCTGTGAGATTTTGTTGCTGCTCCAGTCCTGCCATGAAAGAAAATAGTTGCATGTAAAATTGTTAGAGGATTGCATATGAAGTTACAATATTGTTTGTTTCTAAAAGTACATGTTTACTATGTATTGTTCATTTCTCCGAAAACTTTTATATCAGACGCTTGACCAGATTGTACAAACTTCCTCGTCTAATTAAATTCTGCAATATCAAAAATTAATATTAATAATTTAGTATTGAAAATAATGTTTTTAGATATGTTACATAGTTGATAGAGATTAGCATCTGTAAACAATGGAATTTTTAGATAGTTTATCGGGGTCTCTGGGTGCTATTTGTAGGCCACGGAACAATAAAACCTCAATTTTCAGCCCGCCAGGCCGCAAACCCGCCATCCAAAAAGTGCCTAAGTATGAAATAAGGAATCCGCATATGTTGTATAAAATCTCATGTCCATACTTTATAAAAGTACATGTTTACTATGTATTTCTCATTTGTCGAAAAACTTTTATCTCAATCGGTCCATCAAAATGGACAAACTTCGTCATCTACTTAAATTCTGCAATATCAATATGTAATATTAATAATTTAGTATTCAAATTAATGTTTTTAGATATGTTAGGTAGTTGATAGGCATTGTCATCCATAAACAATGGAAAATTTGAACCTGCCATCCCTCGAGTCCATCTGTCAATCTGCATATCACAGAAGTCCGAGTGCTATTTGGAAGATACAGAACAATGAAAGTGCAATGTTCAGCCAGCCAGGCCAAGAGCCCCCGATCAAAAAAAGTGGCTAAATATCAAATGAGGGATCAGCATATGCTCTATAAAATCTATTGTCCATAGTTTCTAAAAGTACATGTTTACTATGCATTGCTCGTTTGTCGGAAAACTTTTATATCAGTCACCCAACCAGATTGCAAAAACTTTCTCGTCTAATTAAATTCTGCAATATCAAAATTTAATATTAATAATATAGTATTGCAAATTCTGTTTTTAGATATGTTATATAGTTGATAGGGATTAGCATCTGTAAACAAAGGAAAACTTGAACCCGCCAGCCCTTAAGTCCAACTGTCAATTTGTATATCGTGGAACTCTGAGTGTTATTTGGAGAACACGCAACAATGAAACTGCAATGTTGAGACTCATGTCCATATAGAGACTCCACATATGCTCTATAAAATCTCATGTCCATACTTTATATAGAGACTCATGTCCACAAGTCCGCCTGTTAATTTGTATATCGTGGAATTCTAGGTGATATTTGTATATCTCCGCAAGTTCGGCTGATACTCAATTTTCAGCCCGCCGGGCCGCGAACCTGTGATCCAAAAAGTGCATGGAGCGACTGTCAAGTTGTATATCGTGGAAGTCTAGATGCTATTTGTAGGACACTGAACAATAGATACTTATTTTTCATCCTGCCAGGCCGCGAACCCACGATCTAAAAAGTGTCCAGGTATGGAATGAGGGATCTGCATATGTTCTAGAACAATACAAATGCAACGTTCAACCAAGAAGCCCATAGGTCCTCCTGTCAATTTGTATATCTCAGAATTCTAGGTGTTATTTGTAGGACACAAAACAATAGAGACTCTATTTTCATCCCACCGGGTCGTGAACCCGCAATCAAAAAATTGGCTAAGTATGGAATGAGAGATCTGCATATGCTCTATAGAATCTCATGTCCATACTTTATATAGAGACTCATCTCCACAAGTCCGGCTTTCAATTTGTAAATCACGGAGCTGTAGGTGCTATTTGTAGGACAGGGAACAATAGATACTCAATTTTAAGCCCGCAACCCAAAAAGGGCCTCGACCACCTGTCAATTTGTATATCGCGGAATTCTAGGTGCTATTTGTAGGACACCGAACAATAGATACTTAATTTTCAGCCCGCCAGGCCGTGAACGCGCGATCCAAAAAGTGCCCAAGTATGGAATGAGGGATCTACATATGTTCTAGAACAATACAAATGCAATGTTCAGCCAACTAGCCCGTAGGTCCTCCTGTCAATTTGTATATCGCAGAAGTATGGGTGTTATTTGTAGGACATGGAACAATAGAGACTCTATTTCCAACCCGCCAGGCTACGAACCCACAATCAAAAAAGTGCCTGATAAAATCTCATGTCCATACTTTATATAGAGACTCATCTCCGCAAGTCCAGTTGTCAATTTGTAAATCGCGGAACTGTAGGTGCTATTTGTAGGACACAGAACAATAGATACTCAATGTTCAGCCCACGGCCCAAAAAGTGCCTAGACCTCCTATCAATTTGTATATCGTGGAAGTATAGGTGCTATTTGTAGGACACCGAACAATAGATACTTAATTTTCATCCCGTCAAGCCGCGAACGCGCGATCCAAAAAGTGCCCAAGTATGGAATGAGGGATCCGCATATGTTCTAGAACAATACAAATGCAATGTTCATCCAACCAGCCCATAGGTCCTCCTGTCAATTTGTATATCATGCAACTTTGGGTGTTATTTGTAGGACATGGAACAATAGAGACTCTATTTTCATCCCGCCAGGCCACGAACCCACGATCAAAAAAATGCCTAAGTATGGAATGAGGGATCTACATCTACTCTATAAAATCTCATGTCCATACTTTATATACAAACTCATCTGCGCAAGTCCGGCTGTCAATTTGTATATCGCGGAAGTGTAGGTGCTATTTGTAGACCACAGAATAATAGATACTCAATTTTCAACCTGCCAGGCCGCGAACCCGCAATCCAAAAAGTGCCTGGACTGCCTGTCAATTTGTATATCACGGAAGTCTAGGTGATATTTGTAGGACACTGAACAATAGATACTTAATTTTCAGCCCGCCAAGTCGCGAACCTGCGATCCAAAAAGTGCCCAAGTATGGAATGAGATATCTGCATATGTTCTAGAACAATACAAATGCAATATTCAGCCAAGCAGCCCGTAGGTCCTTCTATCAATTTGTATACCATGGAAATCTGGGTGTTATTTTTAGGACACAGAACAATAGAGACTCTATTTTCAGCTTGCCATACTGTGAACCCGCGATCAAAAAAGTGGCTATGTATGGAATGAGGAATCCACATATGCTTTATAAAATATCATGTCCATACTTTATATAGAGACTCATCTCTGCAAGTTCGGCTATCAATTTGTATATCGCGGAAGTGTAGGTGCTATTTGTAGGACACGAAACAATAGATACTCAATTTTCATCCCGCCAGGCTGCGAACCCACGATCCAAAAAGTGCCCAAGTATGGAATGAGGGATTCGCATATGTTCTATGAAATCTCATGTCCATACTTTATAAAAGTACATGTTTACCATGTATTTCACGTTTGTCGAAATAGTTTTATATCACTCTGCCAACCATATTGTACAAACTTTCTCGTCTAATTAAATTCTGCAATATGGACCAACCAACTCGCAAGTTTGCCTATCAATTTGTATATCGCAGAAGTGTAGGTGCTATTTGTAGGACACGGAACAATAGAGGCTCAAGTTTTAGCCTGCCAATCCGAGAACCCGCAATCAAAAAAGTGCCTAAGTATGGAATGAGATATCTGCATATGCTCTATAAAATCTCATGTCCATACTTTATAAAAGTGCATGTTTGCTATGTTTATTGATAATATGTTATAAATTATCAATATGTAATATTAATAATTTAGTATTGAAAATAATGTTTTTAGATATGTTAGATAGTTCATAGGGATTGTGATCTGTAAATAATGGAAATCTTGAATGCGCCAACCCTCGATTCCATCTATCAATCTGTCTATCACGAAACTCTGAGTGTTATTTGGAGGACACAGAACAATGAAAGTGAAATGTTGAGCCAGCCAGCCTGCAAGTCCACTTTTCAATTTACAAATTCTGCAACATACAAATCGACGGCTGATATTTGTCACTAAGATACAATATGACCATCGGCCCTTCACGTCTCCTGGGTATATCTTCTGTCGTTTTTTTTTGTAACCCGCCCGACCGCTTTCCATACTTTGGTATTTCTTGGAATTGGTTTCCCCATCACCGTTGCCTTCGTGTTTGTTTCCAGATATGCAATAATTAAGCTTTAATTCTAGTATCCATCCTACAAGAACCGTTAAGATTATCATTAATGTCCAAAAATCCGAAGAAGATCTGTCATTACTACGAATTAAACTAAGATTTGTGCACAACTATGTTATCCTTTCCAAGTGTTCATTTCAAACGCGATGCAATCTTCTTTTTTTGTGTGCCGACGGGTTGGTGCTTTTAATAAATTTCTAATTCTTAATCTCTTTTTGTTGTCACCGCCACCTTCGCACTTTTTTCTAATTGTGTAATTACTGATCTTTGATGGTGACAACTTATTCCACACAAACACTGGAAATTGTCATTGATCAGCGAAAGGCTCGAGGAGATATTCCATTGATATGCATTAAACCATAATTTGCGGAGGGTTATATTATCCCTATCTGGTTTTCATTTCAAACATTGTCTCGAACAAACAGAAATACTTAATAACTTCTTGCAGCAGTTCTCTCCACACACAGAAAACACATTGGGGCATAATGGCCAGACATTCCACTATTCCAAGGCATATTCTTACTATTCATCTCCCTCTGCCCAGGAGAAAAAAAGTAAATGGTCCCTTGGTACACCAAGAGATATATTTCAAGACAAAAAATTCCATCGCAACCCTGGCTGCTCAGAGAACCTGCCCAGTTGGATTCATGTCTGTCACAGAAATTGATGCCATGAATTCCGAGCCGGAAGAAGATGATATGATGGATGATGATGCGACAATGGATGATGGCAATGCAAAGAATCTTCCCACTCCTGCGCCCAAATTGAAATGAACCATAACAAATGGAGCTTCTCGGCTCGGTGATGGCGGTCATGACAACACCAAAAGGAGTTTCAGAAAAGAAACCAATGGTAAACACAATAGCCACTTTGCAGCACAAAAGTAGGAATTCCAGACTTCCAAATTAATTTGTTCTGGGCGGAAGAGTTTCATTGTAAAGAAATGATATGTTGATGCTCCCAGAGATATATTTCAAGCCAAAAAATTATTGATTAACATATTTGGGAATCAGGTCCAAAACTCTTGTGGCTACAAGGCATTTCCCTACTAGTCATCTCCTTCTGCCTATAATGGACTAATTTGGGCCTCTGGAATTGCACATGAAAGTTGTGCTACTGAATTGTTTTGGACTATGCAGAGGCGGTTTCAGCTAACGACTATTCCACTTGCCTTGCAACCATTTACGTGTTGCATACTATGGATACCATGCATGTGTTTGTCGCAGATACCTTCAATGTTTTGGCCTGAAGAACTGGGTCCAATTTCTAAGGATAGATGTACAATAATCGTTGTTTTTCTTATTTTTTAGATGGATTTGCTATTAAAAAACTTTTTCCTTCGACTCTTCATTGCTGCCTCTTTTCTGGTTTTAACGCATATTCTAACTTGTGTGGTTCGGTGCTCTCGTACTTCTTCGATATTTTGTTTACTAATACCAATGTACAATGTTGCTGTAAAATCGTTATTCTTGTTTCTAGACATGCAATTATTAAGTTTTAATGCTAACAACCCATTATGCAAGAAGTTTAATACTTGACTTAATATGTTGCACCCATGGAAGAAATGAACAACACAGTTACACCTAGATGTTCCAATAAAATATAATTTTCAACAAAGCATTTGATGGCAATTAGAAGAATGTGAAGTTTAGGAGTTAAGTTAATATGTTACAGTCATGGAAGAATGTATCAAGAACATAGTTACACGCAAAGGTTGCAATAAAATCTAATCTTGAACAATGCATCTGCTGACAATTAGTAGAACATCATGGTTTTGCAACAATGGGGCTTCCTTGAAACCGATTCGCACTTACTAAAACTGCCTTCTGCCTTTCTATTTTCCCACTCTTTTATTCCCTCTAGTTTCTCTTCCTGGTTACTTAATCATTTTTTTCAGGAAAATGCCTTGCTCTGCAGCTTTGCGGATTCATGTCTTTCCAACTGTTAGGATATTTAGACACTTAGGAGTTAGTTAAGAGCTACTTGGTCTAATACGTCGTTAGGTAAAAGTGTGTTTCTTAGTATGCATTAGTATGCATTTGTAGTTAGGAAATCCGACGGTCACGATATGTTCCCGACACAGAGTGATTTGATGGTTCATACTCTCCTCGATCTTAACGGCCATTGATCCATGGCTTAACACCCGATTGGTCCATGATCTCTATTTAAAGAGCATGGAGGGTCATTTGCTGATGATCGATTGTG